>OX463857.1:1567861-1989017 GCA_949825065.1 Odontocerum albicorne
CGCAGCAAGCGATCCGTCATCAGGGGCCTCCCAGAGCTCCCGGTAGAGGACATCGCGGCTGATCTGGCCGCCCAAGGGTACAAGCCTCTCCGAGTTTTCAGGATGAAGACCAAGGGTGCCCCGCTCTATACGGTACTCTTCCCAAATGCCACAAACATTGAGGCTCTTCGGACGGAAGTGACAGTGATTAACTACTGTCGCGTCCGCCTGGAGAAATACAAGAACGGTGGCAGGGTAGGCACCCAGTGCTACCGCTGTCAAAACTTTGGCCACGCATCGGCGAACTGTAACCACACAGTCCGATGCGTGAAGTGCCTGATGGCGCATGCCACTACCGACTGCCCCAAGAAAGAGCGGGACACCCCTGCGGCCTGCTGTAACTGCGAGGGTGCTCATCCGGCCAACTATGGTGGTTGCCCCCGCCGCCAACAATACATATCCAGCCTACATAAGAGACGCAGCGTACCGGCTCCCCGGATGGACCATCGCTCGTGGAGCCAGGTAGCCAGCGGTACTCCAGCCTCACCACCTCACCTACCAGCCTCTCCTATAGCCCCCCTTTCTACTCAAACACTCCACCCTCCTCGTGCTCAGCCCCTGCCCCCGCCCCCGATTAACACGTTCACAAACGGAGAGAGCGAGTTACTCGCCATCATGCGCCTTGTCATCGGAGCCCGGAGCAGGCTCGCTTCTTGCACCACTAAGCTCGAGAAGACTATGATCTACCTCGAGATCATTGAGCAGCTCGTAGGATAAGCGTGATGACGAGTTTCTCTGGAATGAAAGTGCTCTGCTGGAATGCTTACAGCATGCAGCAGAAGATCGAGGAGCTGATGCTGTTGGTGAACAATTCAGGTATAGATATTGTGCTTATAACGGAAACTTGGTTAAAACCTGTATCTCGTGTGAGAGGCACCGGTGGCTTCACCATCTATAGATCGGATCGCGTTTCCGGTAGAGGTGGAGGCACCGCGATCCTCATCCGAGACACTATCCATCATACCCAACTCCTCACGCCCGCCCTGACAAACTTGGAGGCTACTGCCATCAGCCTCAAGGTTGACAGGGAGACAGTCACAATTGTGGCAGCATATTGTACCGGCTATCGTTCACTTCTGGAAAAGGACATCGAGGCAGTGCTGGCCTTGGGGCCCAAGGTCATCATGGCCGGGGACTTCAATGCCAAGCACCGTTACTGGAACTGCTTGAGAGCTAACCCGAACGGAACGACGCTGTACAATTATATGGAAAACCACAACTGTCAAATACTCTATCCAAATCAACATACCTGTTTCACCAACCCCCGTAGCCCTTCTACACTGGACATTGCCGTAGTCAAAAACTACCCTAACATCTCTGGCTTGACTGCTCTAGAAGCTCTCTCGTCAGACCACCTCCCAGTCTACTTCACATTGGGAGTGAGGCCGATTGCTAGCCTCAGGGAGCAGTACGACTACGCCAATGCTGACTGGAAGGGTTACAAAGCCTACCTCCACAACCAGCTCTGCCTATCACCAGAAACTCTGGTGAGCCCACAGGACATTGATACCGCGATAGATACCATCTCCACCTTCATCCATAATGCCCGTGATGAAAATGTTCCCCTCAAAATTGTCACTCCATACAAAATAACTCTTACTCCTCATATCAAACTCCTTATATCTCTAAAAAACAAACAAAGACAGACCTACAGACGTACACTAGACAAACGTGACAAAACACTTCTAAACGTCCTCCAAGATGAAATCAAAAAAGAAATCCGCCTACTTAAAAACCAGCTATGGCAGAGAAAATTGGCAGCTCTAGAACCGGGTAACGGTACTCTCTGGCGAGTCGTCAAGGGTATCAAGTGCTCGTCTCAAAGCATACCACCTCTGCGCACAGCCTCAGGGTTGGCTGTTTCTGGCAGTGACAAGGCTAATGCCTTGGCGGACGCTTATGAGAATACGTACTCAATCACTTCCGACCTTGGAAATGTTGATGTCAATAAAGCTGTCGAGGACACTCTCACCAGCTTTGCTTACTCCCCGACCAACCAAAACGAGGTGCAACTTTGCACCCCGTCCGAAATTGGTCGTATCCTTGACAGACTTAAAACACGAAAAGCACCCGGTCCCGACAATATACACAATAGCCTTCTTAAACAGTTACCACTCAAAGCGAGGATTTTTCTTACTAAAATAATAAATGCCTCACTCCTTAATGGGTATTTTCCGAGTATTTGGAAAGTAGCCAACATTGTTCCTATCCACAAGCCAAATAAACCTACCGAAAATCCAACTAGCTACAGGCCCATCAGCCTTCTTCCAGGTCTTGGCAAGATCCTTGAGAGAGTGGTTGCCTCAAGGCTAGTGTTCCATCACGAATCCAATAATACATTCCCTCATGAGCAATTTGGATTTAGAACAAGACACAACACGGTCCAGCAACTTACCCGTGTCGTGGAAGACGTGTCGATGGGCTTCAATAGGAACAGAAGTACTGGCATGGTACTGCTGGACCTTGAGAAGGCTTTTGATACTGTCTGGCATGATGGCCTTCTTCACAAACTTCTCCTCACTGGCACTCCACTCTATCTCGTGAAACTACTTCAATCCTACCTTTCCAATAGAAGTTTCACAGTCACCACTCATCATTCTACGTCATCCGCCAGGCCCATCCCTATGGGTGTCCCCCAAGGCAGTATACTTGGACCATGTCTATTTAACATTTACACACACGACATTCCTACTCCCCCAAACTGTAAACTCGCACTCTTTGCTGACGATGCGGCATGCTACGCATCGTCACTCAAGGTGGATCGAGCTGGTCGCCGTCTTCAGATTGCTCTTGAGATCCTTGAGAAATACTACCAGGACTGGAGGCTCAAAATCAATGACGCCAAAACTGAGGCCATCATGTTCTCCCGAAAAATCAAGGAAAGAGTGCCATCGATGCCCTTATTCATCGGTGGTTGCCTGGTTGAGTGGCAGGACGTGGTTAAATACCTCGGCCTGCACCTTGACCGGCGACTGACGTGGAAAACCCATTTGAATACCATCAGACAGAAGGGTCACAAGGGCATAGGGGCTATCAGTTCGATATTTCATCGACGCAGCTTCCTTTCACCCAAAAATAAGCTCCTCCTCTATAAAACCCTTATTCGTCCTATCTTGACCTATGCTGCACCCGTTTGGGGTAGTGTGAGCAACACGGATCACCTGAAACTCCAGAGAGTGCAGAACAAGGCATTCAAGATATCTTTTAACACCCATCCCAGAACAAATCTTACCCGACTTCACGCTGAACAGCGAGAAGAAACCCTACAACACCACATTCTCGCTTGGACCGTGAAGTTCTATAAAAGCCAACAAAATCACAGAAATCCCTTAGTCGCTGCCCTGGGGGCTTACGAGAGTAAATCCGACCTACCCTTCCGTTATAAGCACAAGCTCCCGAAGCATTATCTGTTGCCTGACTAGTCCACCTTCAGTATTAGCTGGGACGACCAAGGTCTGAGTGAATGTGATGGAATACAAGTAGCCTGAACGAGTGGACTTGTTTTTGCTGAATAATTAGTGTAAGAATTGTTATCTAGTTATAAGTAGTATGTAGGTGTTAATTATTTCTAAGATCTCATATATTAAGATTGAATAAATAAAATAAAATTATATGTAGGAAAATAAGATTAAATAAGTTCATAAATTATAACATATAATTAAGATTAGTTAAGTAATAAATTTGTACATAGGTATAGCCTCAACAAATGTTTGTATAATAATTTACTTGTTTAATAAATAAAAAAAAAAAAAAAAAAGAACCGTAGAGAACCGCTGGTCCTACAACGGTTCAGTACAAATAAAAAAATAAAAAAAAAAAAAAAAAAAAAAAAAAAAACTTTTAGTTTATTTCTGTTTTATGCGTTTTTTTCGAATTAAAACTACGTGAATATGCAGTGAAATAAGATAGTTATTTTCTGTTTTTTTTTAATTATAAACCTAGTAATACATTTGACCGAACACTTCACATTTATCGAACTATTCAACAACATTTGATCCTTAATAGGTATAATTTTAGTAGTTTTACAAAGAAAACTGCAATACAGGACAGAATTCCAGCCCTTAGAGCAAATTTTTTCCTTCTTGGTCGATTCTCGATTCACGCTTTGAGTGCCAACGTTTTGAGTGTCAATGCTTTGAGTATCACGCTTTGAGTGCCACTAATACAAAGAGCACAGTTATGATAAGGACTTGAGTGATCATAGGAGCTTTATTGGAAGTCTAATACAATCATGTTACTTCAAGATTCGCCCATGAAAATACTTAAGTGCCACGTTTTAGTACCCATTCTTTGGATGCGACGCTTTTATTGCCACGCTTTGAGTGCCACGTTTTGAGTGTCACGCTTCGAATGCTACCCACACGAGGAGCACAGTTATGACAAAGAGGTGAGTGGAAAATTTTTCCAGCTAAAGGTTGAAAAAAATAACAACTGGTTACTATAGTTATAAATGATTTTTACCGTCATCTATGTAACGTCGAATTATTTTAATAAATACAAATACAGTGACGCTTTCCAACGATGCTCGTCATGTGCTGAGGGAACATTAAAATCAGCATCTCGGTTCTTTTTGAGATTATTCGACCAAATTTCTCTCTGATCCATACGGCAATATTTTTGCTTCGATCTTGCTTCCTTACCGTGTCGTAGTTTTGCGACCATCTTGATCAATCCGTAAATCACATTTTGTGGTACTGCGGTGATAATTAAGTTAATATTCTTGAAGAGATCTCTTTTAAGCCTTGCAAATCTTCATTCAGATTGTTTAATATACTGTTTGTCGGACAAAACTGACTAAATTTTCCGAGTTTTTCAAATAAAACAAAGACATTTTATCTTTATAAAACAATCATGAAAAATTAAACAAAGTATAGAAATTCAAACCGTCACTTTTAAGACGAATATTTTTTGCCAATTTACCTTTCTATGGCTATCGAATGAATAATTTAGGTTTTTACTGAAAAAGCTATAAATTAAAAAAAAAATTATAAAATATTTTTTTTAAATTTTATTTAAAAAATAGTTACATCTCTGTTTGTTTATGAAATGAATCATATCTCTGAGAAATATATATATTTTACAAATATTTTTCTGCGATAGGTAAGAAAACAATTGTCTTTACCGAGGCGATCAAACAATCCAGTAATATTTTTCAGATTTAACAATGGCAACTGATCGTTATTAATATTACCCTTTAGCTGAAGGAATTTTCATTCATTTCCTCACTGTTTATGCTTTCCTGGATTCATCTCATGACTAAGAATGTCATGCAGCTCATGACTTAGCATTGTAACACTCATGATACCATCCAACGACTCTTTTTCATCCATCCCTGCACTTCGCGGCTTGAACAGCGTAGTCACTTCGCGGCTTGAATAGCGTAAAGGGTAGTCCTGTTGTGTCTTGGTCACTCAAACGCGCGATTGGTTTCTTCTTCTTGTGCGTCGTTCTTTTACGCCTTCAGTAACCGTAAATCTCTCTAAACTGTGTCCATGGCAACGAATTATTTGCGCAAAGAATCAGAAGACTCGTCGAACGCCTCTTATCGACATTATGTCGGTGATTCACAGTTCTTCGAGAATAAGTTAGGTCGTTTTGCTATCCAAACAATTTGGGACAACCTTCTCCAATATCACATTTCAATTGGATCAATTATACGGCTCTCGCTTGATATGCATATATATGGTAGATAGGTCTAAAACGGAAAATTTGACCCAGATTATAATATGATTAGACCATAATCGGCTAGACGTCCCTTACGCATTGACTAGTTGACATGGTGTTTACGTTTCTTCTTATTTTATTTCAATCTTGTCTCTTCAGCTTTTTGTAGTGTTGCAGCCATCTAGATTAATCCGCAGATCCCATTTTGTGGTATGATGATATTATAATAATGATATTATGATGTCAATTCAATAATTAGCAAAATGATCTCTATTCAGCCTTCCAAATATTTATCCAAATTATAAAACATTTTATTCGTCAGCTACAACATACAACTTCTGCATTTGTGTCTTAAAGTATTGTCTCGAATTTTCAATGCAAACAACCGGAGCCAACTAAAAAACTCCTTAATAAACATCCATTTCCATCTCATTTTTTCCAGCTTCCTCAATTACTGCCAATAGCTTGTGGTCTAAATGAGGGTCACAAGTCACAGTCACAAGTCATCCTCATAAGTTCCCTAAATGTATTCACTTCGACTCCATCCAATTATATCTTTGTTACTACTGTATCCTCGAGCCCATCCGTCGATTTCTTTGTATTCATATTAAATAATGTCAGTTTTTTAAGAAAAAATATTATTCAATTTGAATTTTAAAGCTAGAACATAAGCACCATGTCAACTTGTCAACGCCGTCAAGGGAGTCAAGCCGATTAAGGTCTAATCTAGGTAAAATTTAGATCTAATTTAGGTCTAATATATTTGTTTTAGACCTATCGATACCAGGAGTACATAGATGGTGAGGAGGTGATAGCTAATTTTCTCCAGCTTAACGGTAGTAAAATAACAAAAGGTTACAATGGTTATATCTAAAAAATATTAAAATATATCTTTTGATCGCCTCGATCAAGCCAAATTATTTTATTCCTTAAAAAAAATTAATACGTTATTTAGATATGTGACTCACTTAATAAATAAACAGGAAAGTATAAAATTTTAATTCACAAACAGGATATTTTTTTTCAAAAAAGATCATAAATCCATAACCTAGTCAAAGAACTGGCGTTAAATGTTTATTTACCTTAATAATAATTAAAGCAATAGAAATATGAATTGATAAAAAATATTCATTATTCAGAAGTGACAGCTACATTTATTTGTTTTATTTTTCATTTTTGTTAATTGAAACTAAAATAAGAAGTGTTTATTTTTTTGAAACCTCCGTCGTACGCGTGATAGTAGAAACTGGAGATCGGTTTACTAAATATAAAAACCAAAATATTAAAATAATAATTACTTATTTCACAGAGTGCGCAAAGTATGTCAAGCGTCACAAGCCATATATAAAATTATTGTTAATCATAATAAAAGGTGAAATACAAATATAAAACAAGTATATCCTATTACTGCAAAAAAAAATTCTAAATTATACCAATTAAAAATAAATGAAAACAATAAAACAGTTCTGTTCAGATTAATAACTTTTCACGACAGTAATTATTTACTTAGTGTCTTATCTTAATCAGCGATAATCATCATTTATCTATTTTCATACACATTTCTTAAGTGGTGCAGCAATAACGATTTACTTATAATAACTATGTAACCAATGAGTAGTTATTTCACATTATACGTTCATGTATTTAGAGAAGTGTATTAGAAGTGCACAAAAACTATTTCTAAAGCACAATACTATTTGAACCGTCCAAATTTGATTCTGTCGTAGTTGTTCCTGAGCCTCGCATTTGAGGATCCCATCGCCATTGCAACGGCAATCTCGAGCAGCTGCTACACTTCAAGCATGTGATCTTCTACGAAAATGTAATATTATTGTCGTATTAACGATATTAAATTTTCAATAGTGCGCAATTGATTATCATTTAATTATAACGTAGAAAGTCAGAAAAATCGTAGGACTTGTTTAAAAAAGTGTAAAGATATATAATAAAAGAGGCTAAGCATGTGTATCGAGAGAGAAACGTTTGGTGCTATCTCCTCTATTTCTACCTTGACAGGGGAAAGATGAGATATTATAAATGACAAATAAATTTCTCAAATTAAACACCAACTTTCACGAAACTTTCACGTTGTTTAATCTCAAACAGGACTGCGAAAAAAAGGATATGCAGATAACATCACCTGAAAGAGAAATCATGAAATAATTAATACATTAGTGCATGTTGAATAAAGATGAAGAAAATCATTCTGAGATATAGATCGAATCGATGAGGAAAGACTAACACAACAAATGTACAGTAGCAATGTGAGTAGATGGCCCAGTTGATGGAGACTAAGGGAAGATTGGTACGATCAAGTCAATGATTATTTTGATACGAAGAAACCAACAGTCTTAGAAATCGTTAAAGTTGTATGCAAAGATTAACATGTATAAAAGAGAGAACAGAATGTCTGTTGAGATAGAAAAAAAATGGTGTTGTGTCCCTTCTGCCTACCTCGATAGGAAAAAAAGGTGATATGGAATGGTAAATACGTATGAAAGAAAAAAGGGAAGGACCTGTCCAAAATGAAAATAAAAGATTTATTATAAGGAATATATTGATTTGTATAGATTTGGTCCAGGAGTTAAGATAGGGAAATAATTTGAAATAATATTTTTTTTTCAATATTAATATTGAATACCGTGGCATGGAAACAAAATTGTCTTGTCCTCCAATTTCCTCTACATTTATGCGCTCCTGGTATAGACGGGCCAAAATCAGGTAAATTAACAGGTCAAGAACGTTGACTAGTTGACATGATGTTTATGTATGAGTATCTAATCCGAATGAAATAATAATAATTTTTCTTTTTCTGTAGTGGTATCCATTTTATTTTTCAGCTACAGCCATGGTAACCGATTGTTATTTTTATCACGATTTAGATGGGTGAATTTCCTCTAACTTCCTCTCAACATTGATGGACTCCTGCTATCGACGGGTCTGAATCAGGTAAATCAGACCAAAGTAAATAAATGAACAGGTCAACAACATTGACTAGTTGACAGGATGCTTATGAATGGTTAGCTAATCCGTGTGAAATTCAATATATTCACTAAACTATGGCTGATTTAATAAACAAATAAAAAGTAGTACTTTTAATAAATTTCTGTTTTATATGATTTGTTCGAAGTAAAAATACGTAAATATGTAATTAAATTAGATGGCTGTTTTTTTATTATAGAGCTAGGAATACTTTTGACCGAACACTTTTCATATTTATTGAACTATTAAACAACATTTGGTTTCTTAATATTTATAATTTTAGTAGTTTTACGAAGAAAACTGCAATTCAGGACAGAATTCCAGCCCTTAGAGAACATTTTTTTCTCCTTCTTGGTCAATTCTCGATTCACGCTTTGAGTGTCAATTTGATTCAGTGCTTTGAATATCACGCTTTGAGTGTCACGCAAAACTGCCACTCATACGAGGAGCACAGTAATGATAAGGAGGTGAGGGAAAAAATTCTTCCAGGTTGAAGAAATATCTGGTTACTATGGTTGGTTGAAAATGATTTTTGACCATCATCTCTTCAGGGTCAAATTATTTTATAAAATATATGCAAATAAAGTAACGCTTAGTGTTGTGGGAAGATTAAAATCAGCACCTCGGTTCTCCGTGAGATTATTCGACCAAGTTTCCCTCTGATCCATACGCCAATATTTTTGCTTCGATCTTGCTTCTTACCGTGTCGTAGTATTGCGACTATCTTTACCAATTCGTAAATCACATTTTGTACTACTGCGGTGATAATTAAGTTGAAATTCTAGAAAAGATTTTCCAAATCTCCATTCAGATTGTAAAATATACTGTTTGTGAGACAAAACTGACTAAATTTGACGAGTTTTTCAAATAAAACAAACACTTTTTACCTTAACTTTATTAAACTATCATGAAAAATAAAACAATGTAACAAAATTCAATGCAGCTGTCAGTTTTGTATGACGAATGTTTTTTGCCAATTTACATTTCTATGGCTTTCGAATCCATCACTTAGTTTTCATTTTGAAAAGGATGTAAATAAAACAAGTTTTTTTTTGAGTAAAAATCAATTTTTATTAGTTAAAATCATTAATAGTATTTAAAAAAACATGCCTGTTAATTTATAAAATGAGTCATATCTCTGAGAAATATATATATATATATATATATATATATATATATATATATATATATATATATATATATATATATATATATATATATATATATATATATATATATATATATATATATATATATATATATATATATATATATATATATATATATATATATATATATATATATATATATATATATATATATATATATATATATATATATATATATATATATATATATATATATATATATATATATATATATATATATATATATATATATATATATATATATATATATATATATATATATATATATATATATATATATATATATATATATATATATATATATATATATTTCATAAATATTATTCCGCGATAGGTATGAAAAAAGCTGTCTTTACCGAGGCGATTAAACAATCCAGTAATATTTTTCAGATTTAACGATGGTAAACGATCGTTATTAAAATTACCCTGCTGGATTAGCTGGAGGAATTTTCATTCACCTCTTCTCCATTTATGCTTTCCTGGAATCATCTTATGCTTGAGCATGTCATGTAGCTCATGACTGAGTATCGTGACACTCATGATAGCCTTCAGCGACTCTTCTCCATCCATCCCTGCACTTCGCGGCTCGAAAAGCAATTGTAACGGGTAGTCCTGTGGTGTCTCTCACTTGGTCGCTCAAACGCGCATTGGGGTTCTTCCTCTTGTGCGTCGTTCTTTTACGCCTTCAGTAACCATACATCTCTCTAAACTGTGTCCATGGCTACGAATTATTTGCCCAAAGAATCAGAAGACTCGTCGAACGCCTGTTGTTGACAATCTGTCGGTGATTCACAGTTCTTTGAGAATATAGACGTTAGGTCGTCTTGCTATCCTAACTATTTGGAAAATCCTTCTCCAATATCACATTTTAAATGCATCAATTATATAGTTCTCGCTTAATATGCATATATATATATATATAGGTTTAAAACCGAAAATTATACCAAAATTTAAATATCCCTTACCGGCTAGACGTCCCTTACGCATTGACTAGTTGACATGGTGTTTATGTACCTTCTTATTTTATTTCAATCTTAGCTTTCTTCAGCTTTTTGTAGTTTTGTAGTAGCAGCCATCTAGATTAATCCGCAGATCCCATTTCGTGACATGTTGATAAAAGTTAGGATGATATAATTATGATATAATAATAACGATATTATGATGTAGATTCAATAATTACCAAAATGATCTCTATTCAGCCTTCCAAATATTTATCCAAATTATAAAACATTATATTCGTCAGATACAACTGACTTCTGCACTTGTATCTTAAAGTAAATTCTTTATTTCCAGCTTCCTCAACTACTGCCTTGTGCTTGTGGTCTAAATGAGGGCGATGTCACAAGTCATCCTCAAAAGTTCCCTAAATGTATTCACTTCAACTGCATTCTATCTTTTTTTTGCTGTTTCCTCGACAATTTTTTTGAGAAAAAATATTATCTAATTCGAATTTTAAAGTTGGAACAGAAGCACCATGTCAACGCCGTTAAGGGAGTCAAGCCGATTTAGTCATAATTTAGGTCTAATTTATTTGTTTTAGACCTATCGATACCAGGAGTACATAGATGGTTAGGAGGTGATAGGGATTTTATTCCGACCTCCGACCGATTTTATTTGGTGACATGTTGATAATAATAGTTAGGATGATATTATTATGATGATATTATGATGTTAATTCAATAATTACCAAAATGATTTCTATCCAGCCTTCCAAATATTTATCTAAATTATAAAATATTATATTCGTCAACATCCAACTGACTTCAGCATTTGTATCTTAAAGTATTATCTCGAATTTTCAATGTAAAGAACCGGAGCCAACTAAAAAACTTCTCAATTAACCAAAAAAAATCATAAGTCTTTTTTGCTTTGTTCTTGCTCACTGAAAATGTATGGGTGTATCTTATGCATAAAGAAATTATCGAGAGTAAATGCATTTTTTCACACTTCCTCAATTACTGCCAAAAGCTTGTGGTCTAAATGAGGGCACAGTCACAAGTTTTGCTCATAAGTTGCCTTAATGTGTTCACTTCGACTCTGCATTATATATCTTTGTTTCTATTTCCTCGAGTCCATCTGTCGTTTTCTTAATTATTCATAATAAAAAAAAGATTTTTTTTTGAGAAAAAACATTATTCAATTCGAATTTTAAAGATGGAACATAAACACAATGTCAACTTGTTAAGGGAGTCAAGCCGATTTAGACATAATTTAGGTCTAATGTATTTGTTTTAGACCTATCGAAACCAGGAGTACATGTATGGTGAGGAGGTGATAGTGATATTTTTCCAGCTTACGGGTAGTAAAATAACAAAAGGTTACCATGGTTATATCTGAAAAATGTAATTGTTCGATCGTTTGATCACCTCGATCACGCCAAATTATTTTATACCTTAAATAAAATAAAAATGGTGTTCTATATGTGACTCACTTAATAAATAACCTGAAAAATGTTAAATTGACAAACCGGATATTTTTTTACTAAAAAATCCTTAGTTATAAATCTTGTCAAAGAGCTGGCTTTAAATGTATATTAATCTTTATAACAATTAATGAAATAGCCATATAAATGTGAATTGATAAAAAATATTGATAAGACAAATGTGACAGCTACATTGGCTTTCATTTATTTGTTATATTTTTCATTTTCGTAAAGTGAAACTAAAATAAGCAGCGTTTATTTTGTTTGAAACCCCCGTCGTACGCGTGCTTCTAGTAAATGGATATCGGTTCTCTAAATATAAAAACAAAAATATTAAACTAAAAATAATTTATTTCACAAAGTGCGGAAAACATGTCATGCATCACATGTCATATATGAAAATATTGTAACATAAATCATAATAATTGTGAAGTTTAAATATCGTATTACAAATAAACATTTTTAAACATATTTCAAGACCTTGATTGATTGACAAGATTAATTTACTTTTCCCTCAGCCTTTTACTTTTTCTGTAGCGTTGTATTTTTTATTTTCTAGATACAACCATGGTAACCGACTGTTATTTTAATCACCGATTTAGCTAGAGGAATTTCCCCCAACTTCCTCAACATTTATGCGCTCCTAGTATAGATGGGTCTAAATCAGGTAAATTAGACCCAGGTAAATTAAACGTGTCAGAATCAGGTAAATTAATCAGGCCAAAACCGTTGACTAGTTGACATGATGCTTTATGTATGATTATCTATCTAATCGGAATAAAATTATTTTTTTCACAAAACTATGCTTGATTTTATAAACAAACAAAACATGATAGTAGTATTTTGTTATTTCACTATTTTATCAACCTTGAAAAATGTAAGAAAAATTAAAGAATAAAGAAAGGGGTAAGAAAAACATATTATAATAACCCTCAAACATAAAATTGCGCAAATGTGTGTGGAAAGCGTGGTAGAGGAAGACCAAGGAAAGTATGGTTGGATCAACAACTGTATATTTTAAAAGAAAAAAATGTCAGAGAAATCAGAGAAGCTGTATAAAAAAGTGTTTGGGTGTTAAAGAGGAGAAAAAATCCAAATAAATAATATTCATCAACGATGGTTGTCATCCACCGTGGAAAAATAAACATTTTAATTTCTTCTTGTATCAGCGCGTACCTCGGTTCCCCGTGAGGGTGTCAAACAAACAAAAATCTGATCATGGGAGCTTTAATGGCAGTCTTATACAATCATGTTTCTTCAAGATTCGCCCATGAAAATACTTTAGTGCCACGTTTTAGTATTTTTAAATGATTTTTACCGTCATCTCTGTAAGGTCAAATTATTTTATTAAATACAAATACAGTGACGCTTATCAACGATGGTCGTCATGTGTTGTGGGAAGATTGAAATCGGCACCTTGGTTCTCCGTGAGATTATTCGACCAAATTTCTCTCTGATCCATACGGCAATATTTTTTCTTCGATCTTGCTTCCTTACCGTGTCGTAGTTTTGCGACCATCTTGATCAATCCGTAAATCACATTTTGTGGTACTGCGGTGATAATTAAGTTAATATTCTTGAAGAGATCTCTTTTAAGCCTTGCAAATCTTCATTCAGATTGTTAAATATACTGTTTGTCGGACAAAACTGACTAAATTTACCGAGTTTTTCAAATAAAACAAAGACATTTTATCTTTATAAAACAATCATGAAAAATTAAACAAAGTATAGAAATTCAAACCGTCAGTTTTAAGACGAATATTTTTTGCCAATTTACCTTTCTATGGCTATCGAATGAATAATTTAGGTTTTTACTGAAAAAGCTATAAATTAAAAAAAAAAAATTATAAAATATTTTTTTTAAATTTTATTTAAAAAATAGTTACATCTCTGTTTGTTTATGAAATGAATCATATCTCTGAGAAATATATATATTTTACAAATATTTTTCTGCGATAGGTAAGAAAACAATTGTCTTTACCGAGGCGATCAAACAATCCAGTAATATTTTTCAGATTTAACAATGGTAACTGATCGTTATTAATATCACCCTTTAGCTGAAGGAATTTTCATTCATTTCCTCACTGTTTATGCTTTCCTGGATTCATCTCATAACTAAGAATGTCATGCAGCTCATGACTGAGCATTGTAACACTCATGATACCATCCAACGGCTCTTTTTCATCCATCCCTGCACTTCGCGGCTTGAACAGCAATTGTTAAGGGTAGTCCTGCTGGTCTTGGTCGCTCAAACGCGCGTTTGGGTTCTACTTCTTGTGGGTCGTTCTTTTACGCCTTCAGTAACCATAAATCTCTCTAAACTGTGTCCATGACAACGAATTATTTGCCCAAATAATCAGAAAACTCGTCGAACGCCTCTTGTCAACAATCTGTCGGTGATTCACAGTTCTTCGAGAATACGTTAGGTCGTTTTGCTATTCAAACAATTTGGGACAGCCTTCTCCAATATCACATTTCAATTGCATCAATTATACGGCTCTCGCTTGATATGCATATATATGTTAGATAGGTCTCAAACTGAAAATTTGACCCAAATTAACATATGATTAGACCAAAATCGGCTAGACGTCCCTTAGGCATTGACTAGTTGACATGGTGTTTATGTTCCTTCTTCTTTTATTTCAATCTTGTCTCTTCAGCTTTTTGTAGTTTTGCAGCCATCTAGATTAATTCGCAGATCCCATTTTGTGACATAATTATAAAAGTTATGATGATATTATGATATTATAATGATGATTTTATAATGTTAGTTCAAAAATTACCAAAATGATTTCTATACAGCCTTCCAAATATTTATCCAAATTATAAAACATTTTATTCGTCACATACAACTGACTTCTGCATTTGTATCTTAAATTATTACCTCCAGTTTCCAATGTAAACAACCGGAGCCAACTAAAAACTTCTTAATAAACAAAAAAAATCATTAATATGCAATTTTTTTTTGTTTTGTTCTTGCTTGAAAAAGTATCGGTGTATCTTATGCAAAAAGAAATTCTCTAGGGAAAATGCATTTTTTCCAGCTTTCTCAATTACTGCCTAGTGATTGTGGACTAAATGAGGGCACAGTCACAAGTCATCCTCATAAGTTCCCTAAATGTATTCACTTCAACTGCATTCTATATCTTGGTTACTGTTTACTCGAGCCCATCTGTCGTTTTCTAGCTATTCATATTAAATTAAGTAAATTTTTTTGAGAAAAAATATTATTCTTTTCGAATTTAAAAGTTGAAACCAAAGCACCATGTCAACTTGTCAACGCCGTCAAGGAAGTCAAGCTGATTTAGGTCTAATTTAGGTATAATTTAGGTATAATTTAGGACTAATTAAGGTCTAATTTATTTGTTTTAGACCTATCGATACCAGGAGTATATAGATGGTGAGGAAGTGAAAGCGATTTTTATTCCAGCAAGGGTAGTAAAATAACAAAGGTTACCATGGTTTTATCTGAAAAATATAATAGCTAGATCGCTTGATCGCCTCGATCAATCCAAATTATTTAATGCCTTAAAGAAAATAAATGCGTTATTCAGATATGTGACTCACTTAAAACATAAACGGGAAAGTAGAAAATGTTAAATTGACAAACAGAATGTAAAAAATATTTTAAACATTTATTTAAATATACTGTTTTTAAATATTATTGACTTCATTAGCGTTCAAGAATGTTATGTCGTCTTATTAACACAAATAGCCAAAACCAACTGAAAAACTAACGAACAGCCATCACAACAGCAGAAAACGGCAGATACCTCTGACATGGACAAATTGGCATTTTACAGAACTTTAAGTCTATGTCGATGATTCTCGTTTTTTTAAAAACGTATGAAGATATGTTTTACAAAAAACAAAACGTTATTACTTTTTATTTAACAACTGATTTAATTACTGCTGAAAAGCTATGGTCTGTATGAGAAACTTACTCTTTCATCCCTTCTAAGATCTGTGTCCTCTCTAACTACTATCTTCATATCTCTGTAGAGCTCGTTTTCTCCATCATTTGATTCTTAACGAATATTCAGATTAAATGAGGTCCAATGCTTTTGAAAAAAAAAAAAAATTTAACCCGAATTCTCGGGTTTGAACATTAGTTATGAATATTATTTTACCTTATCAGCATTGTCAGGGAGATCGACATGATTTGAGTTTAATTAAGGTTTAATTTGGGTCTTATTAACTTGTTTTAGACATATATGTATATATACCAAGCATGCATAAATGGTGAGGAGGTAGGTGATAGCGGAATCTCTTTCGCTAAATAGTAAAAAAATAATAGTCGGTGGCCATGGTTGTATTTAAATAACTGGATCCTTCGAATTATTTTATGCCTGCAATTTAACCCGAATTGAAACATTATCACCATATATATCTACTTCGTCAAGTAGTATCAAATCCGATTTGGATCTTGGATGATACATTTAATTGGGGGTCTAATTTCCATGTTTTCGACCCATCTTTGAATTATAAAAACGATGAGGTGAAAGCGATATTCATCGAGCTCAAAGTATGAAAAGAAAAAGTTGGTGGCCATCGTTATAGTATATCTAAAAAATGAAATTATATATAGATCGTTGATTTCCCCGATTTAATAAAAAAATTATTTAACCCAATTTAAAATATGTATTTTGAAGAAATGTGGCTGATAAAAAAATAAATAAAAAATATAAAAAGGGTTAAATTTACAAAAAATAATTTTTACGATAGTTAAATCCTAAATTTATTAATTTATCAATGAAAATGGCATGATAGTCAATACCTTAAAAGGTATTCACTATCATGCCATTTTCATGCCATTTGATAGTCAATACGTTAAAAATATATTTGATAGTCACAAAAACATAAGCATTTATATCAACTTGTCAACGTTGTCAGGGACGTCGACCGGATTTAGGTCTAATTGACATTTAATAGCTTTGTTAATAACGACTATTGTTTTTAAATATTTAAATTAAATAAAAAATAATTAAAATTTCAAATCAAACTATTCAAAGAGTGTAAAATCCATATTTTTTTAAATTTTCCGACCATATTTTGGGATATTGAACATATTTCTACCAGGAGCTCATAAATGTTGAGAAAGTGAAAGTTTCGTAGAGCGATATGGAAATTTCATAATGTAATAACCATTACGAAAAAGTTATTTTTACATCACATGACCTTACACGGAACATAAAAACAAAAGTTTTACAATATAATAACCATTATTGTTTAAAATAAGAAATCCATACTCCTCCACATTTATGTAACATTACTTTTGAGGAGGTAAGAGTTTCGAAGAGCGCTATAAAAACCATATCACAGAACACTCGTTACGTTCGATCAATTAACTGTTGAAACAAAGGCTTTTTAAATAAATTGTAATAAAATTGGACACCACTTAATTAAATAAAAAAGTTATTCAGAAAAATCTTCACGAAATCAGTTTGACATGATTTTTACCAAGTAAAACTACGTGAATTTGTAATTAAATTTGATAGTTATTTTCTGTTTTTTTTATTCTAAAGCTAGGAATGCATTTGACCGAACACTTTTTACATTTATTGAACTATTAAATGGCATTTGATTAATTCATATTTTTAAATTTAGGAGTTTTACGTAAGAAAACTGCAATTCAGGACAGAATTTGAACCCTTAGAGCAAAGTTTTTAATCACCTTCTTTGTCGATTCTCGATTCACGCTTTGAGTGCGAACGCTTTGAGTTTCACGCTTTGAGTATCACGCTTTGAGTGCCACCCATACGAGGAGCACAGTTATGATAAGAAGGTGTGTGAAAGTAAAGATTGAAAAAATAACAACTGGTTACTATGGTTGTAAATGATTTTTACCATCATCTCTATAAGGTCAAATTATTTTATTAAATACGAGTATAGACAAAAAAGTAACACTTATCAACGATGGTTGTCATGTGCTAAGGGAAGATTAAAATCAGCACCTCGGTTTTCCGTGAGATTATTGGACCAAATTTCTCTCTGATCCATACGCCAATATTTTTGCTTCGATCTTGCTTTCTTACCGTTTCGTAGTTTTACGGCCATCTTGATCAATTTGTAAATCACATTTTGTGGTACTGCGGTGATAAGTTAAAATTCTAGAAGAGATCTCTTTAAGTCTTCCTAATCTCCATTCAGATAATAAAATAAACTGTTTATGAGACAAAACTGACTAAATTTGACGAGTTTTTCAAATAACACAAACACTGTTTGCCTTAACTTTATAAAACAATCATAAAAAATTAAACAATGTAACGAAATTCAATGCAGCTGTCAGTTTCGTATGACGAACGATTTAGCCAATTTTAATTTTTATTGTTATCGAATGTATTATTTAGGTTTCTTTTCAAAAGGTTATTTAAAAATAATAGCGAGTTAAAATATTTTTTTGAAATTTTATTTAAAGAATCGTTAAACAACTCAGTTTATTTATGCGATGAGTCATATCTCTAAGAAATATACAATATATTTTATAAATTTTAATTACTCCGCGATTGGTTAGAAAAAAAAATTCTAACCGCAATTGGTTAGAAAAAAAACTTGTCTGCCGAGTCGATCAAACAGTTCAGTAATATTGTATAATTTATTTTTATCAAACATTGTTTATTCCACTTTTTTTGACGGTATAACCCTACCGGTTTCAAGGCTTTCACCTCATCTTCAGGGGAGCGCAAACAAGACTAAATGCTGTTCGAACTGGTACCGATATACACGCTTCAACGGTTGGGGGTCAGCCCCCCTCGGGTGAGGGAGGAATGGTACGATTTCGGCCAAGAGCTGAGAGATTTTTGGGATATAACTGTACAACAGATGTTCGGACCGATGTACTGACTTAGAAATTTCTAGGGCCTCTAATCTGTCCAATTTATTTCCGTTACTACTGATATGTAAGAATTTGGCATCATCACTCTCACTGTGACAATGATTAGCCATTTCAGATTAAATTAGAGGATTTGTTAAGGCGGATTTGTGTTCACGAAATCTCTTTTCAAAAGATCTTCCTGTCTTTTCTATATAGAAATTATCACAGTCAGCACATAAAAGTTTATACGCACCACTGTTGTTAAGTATTTGATTTTTGCCTGTCACAGTAAATAAGAGTTTCCGGAGATTAAATTTATCCATTCGAGTAATATTTTTCAGATTTAACTCTTTCCCCGCGGGGAGCACAAACGCCTGTGATCTGACGACAATCCAAGTTTCAAATCACAAATACTTAAAAAAAATGACACAAAACCGGAATAAAAATTAAACTAAAATTTAAAATAATCTTTATTCTAGCGACATCTCTGAAAACCTTGTCAAATAATATATTAGTTTATGAGATATTGTTGAATAAACAGAGTGCCGAATTTTTTTGGTTTCTCAATATTTCCAGCATTAACGACCTGTCGCGCGGATCGAGTCCTGCGATGAGTCTCTCTTACGTAAATAAACATTACTTAGTCTCTCTTACGTAAATAAACATTACTAGTGCTATATGCATTTGATTGGGTGAGTGTCATGAAGCATTGATTTGATCGTAGCATTCCTTTGTTTATTTTACGTAATGTTAAGTTTATCTCCTTTATTTAATGAGTCTCCTTAAGAGTAATGACTATTATTTATTATCAGAAAATTACTTAAGTGTCATGTTTACTTGGTGTTGTAATCAAATATCAGTGGTTCTAAACAAAATATGTGTTTAAACTTAGAAATTAAAAAACGCTGAAATTGTGCCGCGCGATTTTCAACGCGGTGAACAGGTTCAATGGTAACCGATCGTTACTAAAATGTTACCCTTTAGCTGGAGGAATTTTCATTCACCTCCTTACCGTTTATGCTTTCCTGATATCATTATCATTTAGCTCATGACTGAGCATCGTGACACCCATGATAACATCCAAATACCACCTATCGCTGCGCTAATCCGTCTATCCCTGCGCTTCGCGGCTCGAAAAGCAATTGTAAAAGGTAGTCCTGTTGTGTTTTTGTCGCTCAAACGCGTATTGGGGTTCTTTCTCTTGTGCGTCGTTTTTTTACGCCTTCAGTTACCATAAACCTCACCAAAATATGTCCTAGGCTACGAACGATGTGCCCAAAGAATCAGAAGGCTCGTCGAAGGTCTTTTGTCGACAATTTGTCGGTGATTCTCAGTTCTTCGAGAATGTAGACGTTAGGTTGTCTTGCTGTCCAAACAATTCGAAACATCCTTCTTCCAATATCTTATTTCAATTGCATCAATTATACGGCTATCGCTTGATATGCATATAGATAGGTCTAAGACGGAATATCAGACCCAAATTTAAATATGACTATACAAAAATTGGTCTAAAGCAGGGCACAGTCACAAATTTGGCTCATTAGTTCCCTATGTGTGGTCTCGGCAACAGCATCCTTTATTTTTAAAGATGCAGTTGAATTGTTATATATTACCGTTTTCTCGAAGCCATCCATCGTTTTCTAACTATTCATATAAATTAAATCAATTTTTTGGGAAAAAAATTGTAATTGAATTCGATTTTTTTAGTTGGAACATAAACACTTTGTCAACTTGTCAACGTTGTCAAGAACATTGACCCCGGTTCGGGTCTAATTGACGAGTTTTGGCATATCATTTCCCTGTTTAAGACCCATCAATACCAGGAGAACATAAATGGTGTGGAGGGGAGAGCGAAATACTTCCAGTTCACGAATAATTTAAATGACGGTCGGTTGCCATGGTTGTATTGGAAAAACCTTGTTGGATCGTTTGACCGCTTCGAAGAAGTCAAATAATTTAACATCATAAATTAAACATAAATTTTTACAGACATGAATAATTTTATAAATAAATAAAAAAATAAAAAAACTTTTCGGTACAATTAATTATTAAAAATTATTTTTGAACTTTAAAATTCCCTAATTTATAATCTTGTAAATTGAAACTTGCGTGAAATATATATTCCAACCGTTTGACCGCGTTAAAAATCCAATTCGACGAACCCTGTGCGCGGCAAAATATTCATTCGATTGCCACTAAAATACGTAAATTGACAAAATTATTTACAATGCAAATTTGACAGTTGCATTGATTTGATTGCTTTGTTTTATTTTTTCATTTTTGTGCAATAAATATCGATCAAATTATCAAAATGTTTTTTGGATAAAGACGAAAAAGTACATGAGTGAAAACGAGTTGAGCTCAAACGACCAAAACTCGTCCTTCAGCATCCTCGAGCACATGCTCACTCTCCTAATGAAAAACGTCTTTTGTTTGTATTTCGTAGTACCACACTTCAATTGTGGAAGTGAAGAACTATATCGTTAAGAGTGCGAGCATGGACTCGAGGATGCTGAAGAATAAGTTTAAATTGCTTGAGCTCATCTCCCATAATGGCGAAGTTGAGTGTGACGGTCCCAGGCCATGGGTGACTAACTTTCATTGAACCCGAGGGAATGACAAGAGAAAAAAACATTGTTATATACCTACAAACATCATACTTTCTCCATGTCAGAATGTAGAAAGGAGTGAGCGCCAGACCTTAGTGCGACCCACATATATCATCTCTTCTTCCTTCTTATACCTACTCAAATAGCAACAACCAACAACCCTTCTGACTTCTTAAATTTCCTTATTTCAAAATCTCATATACCTGATCTAACTGTACTTTTAATCTTCCGAGTTTTTGTTTCTTATTTTTTTCAAATCTTTTTTTTATTTAAAAAAAGGTTTATATAGGACAAAAGGGAAAAATAAAATAAAGCAATCAAGTCTATGCAACTTTCAATGGCCGTTTTTCGATTGAAAAGTGTGAAGTTTCCGCCTTTTACTTACAAATGTTCCTACATATTTAGAAGATTTTGACGTTTCATATCATAATTAACACAAATGCATTTCTATCGTAGATTTATATGGTTGAAATATAGATAATTCAAGCATTTTTATGCGAAAATGGGTGTTTTGTTAGAAAAAAGCAGTCAAATTCGTTAATTTGGCAAAATAGTGACACAAATGATCGAAAAAACACAAAATTACAAATTAAAGACCAAAACCACGAAAACCCGTAGAACAAATAATGATTCTGTTGTGATTTTAAATATATATTCGTAAATTGGGCCGTCAATGGCAGTTTTTTGAGTGAATAATGGGAAGTTTCCGCCTTTTACTCATAAATGTACCTACATATTAAGAAGATTTAGACGTTTCATATCATAAGTGACGCAAATGCATTTCTATTGTAGATTTGCATGATTGAAAGATAATTCTAGCATTTTTATACGAAAATGAGTGTTTTGTTAGCAAAATAGTGACGCAAATGATTTAAAAATCGCAAAATAACATGTTTAGGACAAAAACCAGGAAAACCCGTAGTTTATTCGTAAACTAGGCCGTAAATGGCCAGTTTTCGAGTTTGACTGCTTTTTACTAACAAAACACCCATTTTCGTATAAAAGGCTAGAATTATCTTTCTATCATACAAATCTACGAAATAAATTATTTTGCGTTCATTATGATATGAAACGTCTAAATCTTCTAAATATGTAGGAACATTTATGAGTAAAAGGCGGAAACTTCACACTTTTCACTCACAAAACTGCCATTGACGGCCCAGCTTACGAATGTTTGTGTAAAATCACAACAGAATCATTATTTGTTCTACGGGTTTTCTTGGTTTTGGTCCTTAACCTGTAATTTTGCGTTTTTTTTAATCATTTGTGTCATTTTTTTGCTATATTTAAGAATTTGACTGCTTTTTACTAACAAAACACCCATTTTCGTATAAAAATGCTTGAATTATCTTTCTACAATACAAATCTACGATGGCAACGCATTTGCGTTCATTATGATATGAAACATAAAAATCATCTAAATATATAGGAACATTTGTGAGTAAAAGGCGAAAACTTCACACTTTTCACTCTCAAAACTGCCATTGACGGCCGAGTTTACGAATTAATGTGTAAAATCACAACAGAATCATTATTTGTTTTACGAGTTTTCGTGATTTTGGTCATTAACCTGTAATTTTGTGTTTTTTCAATCATTTGTGTCACTATTTTGCCAAATCAACGAATTTGACTGCTTTTTATTAACAAAACACCCATTTTCGTATAAAAATGATTGGATTAACTTTCGTCATTACAACTTTACGATACAAATGCGTTTGTGTTAATTATGATATGAAACTTAAAAATCTTCAAAAAATGTAGGAACATTTGTTAGTAAAAGGCGAAAACTTCACACTTTTCACTCGAAAAACGGCCATTGAAGGTCCAGTTTACGAATATATATGTAAAATAACAACAGAATCATTATTTGTTCTACGAGTTTTCGTTATTTTGGTTCTTAACCTATAATTTTGCGATTTTTCGATCACTCGTGTCACCATTATGCTAAATCAACGAATTTGAGGGCTTTTTACTAACAAAACACCCATTTTCGTATAAAAGGCTAAAATTATCTTTCAATCATACAAATCTACGATAAAAATGCATAAAAATGCAATTATGATATGAAACGTCAAAATCTTCTAAATATGTAGGAACATTCGTTACTAAAAGGCGGAAACTTTACACGTTTCACTCGAAAAACGGTCATTGACGGTCCAATTAACGAATATGTGTGTAAAATCACAACAGAATCACTATTTTTTCTACGAGTTTTCGTGGTTTTGGTTCTTAATCTGTAATTTTGCGATTTTTCAATCACTTGTGTCACCATTTTACTAAATCAACGGACTGCTTTTTAATAATTAAACACTCATTTTCGTATAAAAATGCTAGAATTATCTTTCTATCATACAAATCTACGATAAAAAGGCATTTGCGTTAATTATGATATGAAACGTCAAAATCTTCTAAATATGTAGGAACATTCGTTACTAAAAGGCGGAAACTTCACACGTTTCACTCGAAAAACGGTAATTTACGGTCCAATTAACGAATATGTGTGTAAAATCACAACAGAATCATTATTTGTTCTACGAGTTTTCGTGGTTTTGGTTCTTAATCTGTAATTTTGCGATTTTTCAATCACTTGTGTCACCATTTTACTAAAAATCAACGGACTGCTTTTTAATAATTAAACACTCATTTTCCTATAAAAAAACTAGAATTATATTTCTATCACACAAATCAACGATAAAAAGGCATTTGCGTTATTTATGATATGAAACGTCAAAATCTTCAAAAAATGTAGGAACATTTGTTAGTATAAGGCGGAAACTTCACACTTTTCACTCGAAAAACGGCCAGTGACGGCCCAGCTTACGAATGTATGTGTAAAATCGCAACAGAATCATTATTTAATCTACGGGTTTTCATAGTTTTGATATCAAACCTGTAATTTTGCGTTTTTTTACATCATTTGTGTCACTGTTTTGCTAAATTAAAGAATTTGAATGCTTTTTACTAACAAAACACCTATTTTCGTAAAAAGAATGCTTGAATTATCTTTCTACCATACAAATCACCGATAAAAATGCATTTGCGTTATTTATGATATGAAACTTAAAAATCTTCAAAAAATGTACGAACATTTGTTAGTAAAAGGCGGAAACTTCACACTTTTAACTCACGTAACAGCCATTGACGGTCCAGTTTACGAATATATATGTAAAATCACAACAGAATCATTATTTGTTCTACGGGTTTTCATAGTTTTGGTCCGTAACCTGTCATTTTGCGTTTTTTTTAATAATTTGTGTCATTTTTTGCTATATTAAAGAATTTGACTGCTTTTTACTAACAAAACACCCATTTTCGTATAAAAATGCTTGAATTATCTTTTTACTTCACAAATCTACGATAAAAATGCATTTGCTTTAATTATGATATGAAACTTAAAAATCTTCAAAAAATGTAGGAACATTTGTTAGTATAAGGCGGAAACTTCACACTGTTTACTCAAAAAACGGCCATTGACGGCCCAGTTTACGAATGTATGTTTAAAATCACAATATAATCATTTTTTGTTCTACGAGTTTTCGTTGTTTTGGTTCTTAACCTGTAATTTTGCGATTTTTCAATCACTCGTGTCACCATTTTACTAAATCAACGAATTTGACTGCTTTTTACTAACAAAACACCCATTTTTGTATAAAAATGCTTGAATTATCTTTCTACCATATAAATCTACAATAAAAATGCATTTGCGTTAGTTATGATATGAAACTTAAAAATCTTCAAAAAATGTAGGAACATTTGTTAGTAAAAGGCGGAAACTTTACACTTTTCACTCGAAAAACGGCCATTGACGGTCCAGTTTACGAATGTATGTGTAAAATCACAACAGGATCATTATTTGTTCTACGGGTTTTCATAGTTTTGATATTAAACCTGTAATTTTGCGTTTTTTTACATTATTTGTGCCACTATTTTGCTAAATTAAAGAATTTGACTGCTTTTTACTAACAAAACATCCATTTTTGTATAAAAATGCTTGAATTATCTTTCTACCATATAAATCTGCGATAAAAATGCATTTGCGTTAGTTATGATATGAAACTTAAAAATCTTCAAAAAATGTAGGAACATTTGTTAGTAAAAGGCGGAAACTTTACACTTTTCACTCGAAAAACGGCCATTGACGGTCCAGTTTACGAATGTATGTGTAAAATCACAACAGGATCATTATTTGTTCTACGGGTTTTCATAGTTTTGATATTAAACCTGTAATTTTGCGTTTTTTTACATTATTTGTGCCACTATTTTGCTAAATTAAAGAATTTGACAGCTTTTTACTAACAAAACACCCATTTTTGTATAAAAATGCTTGAATTATCTTTCTACCATATAAGTCTACAATAAAAATGCATTTGCGTTAGTTATGATATGAAACTTAAAAATCTTCAAAAAATGTAGGAACATTTGTTAGTAAAAGGCGGAAACTTTACACTTTTCACTCGAAAAACGGCCATTGACGGTCCAGTTTACGAATGTATGTGTAAAATCACAACAGAATCATTATTTGTTCTACGAGTTTACATAGTTTTGATATTAAACCTGTAATTTTGCGTTTTTTTACATTATTTGTGCCACTATTTTGCTAAATTAAAGAATTTGACTGCTTTTTACTAACAAAACATCCTTTTTTGTATAAAAATGCTTGAATTATCTTTCTACCATATAAATCTACGATAAAAATGCATTTGCGTTAGTTATGATATGAAACTTAAAAATCTTCAAAAAATGTACGAACATTTGTTAGTAAAAGGCGGAAACTTCACACTTTTAACTCACGTAACAGCCATTGACGGTCCAGTTTACGAATATATATGTAAAATCACAACAGAATCATTATTTGTTCTACGGGTTTTCGTGGTTTTGGTCCGTAACCTGTCATTTTGCGTTTTTTTTAATAATTTGTGTCATTTTTTGCTATATTAAAGAATTTGACTGCTTTTTACTAACAAAACACCCATTTTCGTATAAAAATGCTTGAATTATCTTTTTACTTCACAAATCTACGATAAAAATGCATTTGCTTTAATTATGATATGAAACTTAAAAATCTTCAAAAAATGTAGGAACATTTGTTAGTATAAGGCGGAAACTTCACACTTTTTACTCAAAAAACGGCCATTGACGGCCCAGTTTACGAATGTATGTTTAAAATCACAATATAATCATTTTTTGTTCTACGAGTTTTCGTTGTTTTGGTTCTTAACCTGTAATTTTGCGATTTTTCAATCACTCGTGTCACCATTTTACTAAATCAACGAATTTGACTGCTTTTTACTAACAAAACACCCATTTTTGTATAAAAATGCTTGAATTATCTTTCTACCATATAAATCTACAATAAAAATGCATTTGCGTTAGTTATGATATGAAACTTAAAAATCTTCAAAAAATGTAGGAACATTTGTTAGTAAAAGGCGGAAACTTTACACTTTTCACTCGAAAAACGGCCATTGACGGTCCAGTTTACGAATGTATGTGTAAAATCACAACAGGATCATTATTTGTTCTACGGGTTTTCATAGTTTTGATATTAAACCTGTAATTTTGCGTTTTTTTACATTATTTGTGCCACTTTTATGCTAAATTAAAGAATTTGACAGCTTTTTACTAACAAAACACCCATTTTTGTATAAAAATGCTTGAATTATCTTTCTACCATATAAGTCTACAATAAAAATGCATTTGCGTTAGTTATGATATGAAACTTAAAAATCTTCAAAAAATGTAGGAACATTTGTTAGTAAAAGGCGGAAACTTTACACTTTTCACTCGAAAAACGGCCATTGACGGTCCAGTTTACGAATGTATGTGTAAAATCACAACAGGATCATTATTTGTTCTACGGGTTTTCATAGTTTTGATATTAAACCTGTAATTTTGCGTTTTTTTACATTATTTGTGCCACTATTTTGCTAAATTAAAGAATTTGACTGCTTTTTACTAACAAAACACCCATTTTTGTATAAAAATGCTTGAATTATCTTTCTACCATATAAATCTACAATAAAAATGCATTTGCGTTAGTTATGATATGAAACGTCAAAATCTTCAAAAAATGTAGGAACATTTGTTAGTAAAAGGCGGAAACTTTACACTTTTCACTCGAAAAACGGCCATTGACGGTCCAGTTTACGAATGTATGTGTAAAATCACAACAGGATCATTATTTGTTCTACGGGTTTTCATAGTTTTGATATTAAACCTGTAATTTTGCGTTTTTTTACATTATTTGTGCCACTATTTTGCTAAATTAAAGAATTTGACTGCTTTTTACTAACAAAACACCCATTTTTGTATAAAAATGCTTGAATTATCTTTCTACCATATAAATCTACAATAAAAATGCATTTGCGTTAGTTATGATATGAAACGTCAAAATCTTCAAAAAATGTAGGAACATTTGTTAGTAAAAGGCGGAAACTTTACACTTTTCACTCGAAAAACGGCCATTGACGGTCCAGTTTACGAATATATGTGTAAAATCACAACAGGATCATTATTTGTTCTAAGAGTTTTCGTTGTTTAGGTTCTTAACCTGTAATTTGTCGATTTTTCAATCATTTTTGTCACTTTTTTGCTTAATTAATGAATTCAACTGCTTTTTACTTACAAAACACCCATTTTCGTATAAAAATGCTAGAATTATCTTTCCATCATACAAATTTAAGTGTAAAATCACAAAAGATTCTTTATTTGTTTTACGAGTTTTCGTTGTTTTTGTCCTTAGCCTGTAATGTTGCGATTTTTTTATCATTTGTGTCATAATGTTACTTAACAAAACACTCATTTTCGTATAAAAATGTTAGAATTATCTTTTTTTCATACAAATCTACGATAGAAATGCATTTGCGTTAATTATGCAATGAAACGTCAAAATCTTCTAAATATGTAGGAAAATTTGTTAGGAAAAGGCGGAATCTTCACACTTTTCACTCTAAAACGGCCATTGACGGTCCAGTTTACGAATATATGTATAAAATCACAACAGAATTGTTATTTTGTTTACGGGTTTTCGTGGTTTTGGTCCTTAACCTATAATTTTGCGATTTTTCAATCGATCGTGTCAATATTTTACAAAATCAAAGAATTTGACTGCCTTTTACCAACGAAACACCCATTTACGTCAAAAAAATGTTAGAATTATTAATAAATTAGGACAAATGTGTAATAAAAATGCATTTGCGTTAATAACGGTTTCCTTAGAAATCCGCAATGGCGCTGTGCATGTGAAAATTAACGTGGTCGGAAACAACATTGTCTTTGCCCGCATTAATCGAGTCTTCAGGTTTAAGGAACACTGCAGTAGGCATAAAACTCGCAATCCGTCAGCTGACAGGTTGATAATGCTATTTTACACGGTATGATGCTATAACAGTTATATGTTAGTTTTGGACATGGGAATAGTGTAACCATACAAATATTTAACTGATTTTTTTTTCTTGGTAGCAATGATAATCGAACCTGGAACCCCAGAATGCAAGTTATGTGTCTTATCAACTAAGCCACTGATGCTTCGCCCATGAAACAACAAAATTCCAGAATCGGCTTAAAAGACACTTCAAGACATATTTCATAAGTAATGTATCCTCGTTACCTTTCTTTTTATCTTATTTTCTTTTTCAATATGCCTTTTTATATTTTTTAGATACAACCATGGTAACATACTGTTATTTGAATTATCGTTTGACTGAGGAAATTTCGTCCTAGCCTTCCCACATGCATTTCTGTTACAGATGGGTCAAAAATAGGAAAAAAATACTCATATCAGCTCAGTCTCTTGGCAATGTTGAAGTAATTAAATGGTGATTATAGTCCGACATTGTATTCGAGGTAAATTCGTTTTTTTTTTTCTTCAATTATTCCCAATTATAATAACAAACAAAACTTACAAAAAAAGTATTTAAGCTTTTTTTTTTATTTAATCTAAATTTTTAAATATTTTGAATGAAAGAAAACAAAAAAGAATTTAGAAAGACTAAAAGTAAATATACATTGCTATTGAGAATTAAAAGCAAAGTAGAGGCAGACGAAGGAAGGTTTGGTTGGATCAAATGTATGATATTTTGAAGCGAGGGAATGTTTAAGTCAAACCTGACAGGCTAGTATCGCTTCACAGCATAAACATTGTTTAAGTCAAACCTTACAGGCTAGTATTGCTTCACATCATAAACATTGTTTAAGTCAAATCTGAGAGGCTGGTATCGCTTCACGGCATAAACATTGTTTAAGTCAAACCTGACAGGCTAGTATCGCTTCACAGCATAAACATTGTTTGAGTCAAACTTGACAGGCTAGTATCGCTTCACAGCATAAACATTGTTTAAGTCAAACCTGACAGGCTAGTATCGCTTCACAGCATAAACATTGTTTAAGTCAAACCTGACAGGCTAGTATCGCTTCACAGCATAAACATTGTTTGAGTCAAACTTGACAGGCTGGTATCGCTTCACAGCATAAACATTGTTTAAGTCAAACCTGACAGGCTAGTATCGCTTCACAGCATAAACATTGTTCAAGTCAAACCTGAGAGGCTGGTATCGCTTCACAGCATAAACATTGTTTAAGTCAAGCCTGACAGGCTAGTAAACATTATGTTCTTACCGACAAAAATTTACAATAAGAATCTTCTTAACTCCTTATATTTTTTTAGATGCTATCATCTCACATAAACAAGAATTCTCGGGTCTAAGGGTATTTTAACCAATCAACGTCGTTATGGCCATCCCATCTAATTTACCAAATCACCGCCACGTTGTCACGCTTAACAAAGTGCCAAGTTTTAGTATCACGTTTTGAGTGTCACGCTTTGAGTACCACATATTGAGTGCCACACATTGAGTGCCACGTTTTAATGCCACCCATACCAGGAGCACAGTTATGGTTAGGAGGTGAGGGATAAATTCTTCCAGCTGAAATAAAACCGGTTGCTATGGTTGTTAATGAGTTTTGGGATCATCTCTGTAAGGCCTTATTATTTTATTAAATCAAAATAAAGAGATGCTTTTTAGATTGACATTTCATTTTTTCTTGCATCAGGGCGCATCTCGGTTCCCCTTGAGTTTATTCAATCAAATTTATTTTTGATCACGGGGCAATATTTCAATTTTGATCGTGTTGCTTCACCCTATTGTAGATTTGCGTCCATTAGTTGACATAGTAAATATTTTCCAAACTGAGAGTTCAGGTTGAATTAATTTTTTTCTCAAAAGAATACTCCTTTATTTAACCTTATTCGTAAGAAAACGAGATCGAGCATAATAAAAGTAACAGCCAACCATAAAGGGAATAAACATACAGGAGGGAAGTTTGAGGCGTTGCCTATTGATACCATGAGTTTCCGGGAATTATTGAATATGTAGTATTTGTTTGATGAATAATTTAATCACACAAAGATATAGCCATACCTTTTTAGGAAATTAAGAAATGATCGATTGAGTCTTTATTCTCTATGAAATAAACAAAAAATCGATGGTACTGAAGTATTTGACATTTCCGTTCATTTTTCGTTTATCAGTACTTACAAAAAATCGATGAAAGAGATACCGGAGTTAGCTGAAAAAAAAAAATCAGCTAACTCCGATTGTTTGGCCAGATTGCACTTTAAAGCGCAAATAAAGTAAGTTGTATCTCACGAATTGTATATTTAAATATTTGTATGGAGATTAAGAATGCTGGATGGCGATGTCTTTGGAAATTTTCGCTTCAATTATCATCGCAATACGACAAAATATGATCTGTTGATTAATCAAGGTGGTTACAAAACTACAACAGGGATGATAAGGCAAGATCAAAGCTTAAATGTTTCTATTAAAGCTCTCATTAATTAAGCGGCAATTTGGTAGGATCAAATCATGGAGATAAGGCGCAAGAATAAAAATTAATATCAATCTTCCTAAGTGTCTTTATTTAAACAGTTATCTCAAAATTGATTTAAAAATAATTGTTTTGTATTCATATTGTATTTACATGTTTATGTATTCTTATACAGGGCTTGTATTACATCGCATACCAGTACTTTGCCATAGTTCCTGGAAAAAAATATAAATATTTTAATACATTTTTTAATCATTTTAAATAAGCCCCTGTTTTTCTCGTTGGACTTTTGATGGAAAGTCATCATTCGGACTACGCGATGGCAAGTCATCTTTACATAATGGATATTTTGCAGAATCCCAGCTGTGAGTGTGGTGGTTTTATAGACCGTATATTTTTCAGTTGTCCTTTGCAATAGACATTAATGTTGCGTTTCATCTTTCTTTGACGTACTTTCGACTGATAGATCGATTGTTATATTTTTGAAGTTAAGTCACTTGAAATTTTAAATTACCTAGAATAGTTAGTATACAACGTTTTATTAAATTGACTCAAATAACTGCATTAAACCTTTCATTTAGTGGCAAAAATCATCCTAGGATTTTCTTAATCGAGACGATCGAACGATTCAACAATATTTTTCAAATGCAACCATGACAAGCGACATATATTTTTTAATATCTTTAAACTAGAGCAATTTCGCTGTCACCTCCTCACCATTTATGCAATCTTGACCTGTTACAGGTCATTTTGGGCTCTAATTGACCTGTTCAATCAGATCGAAAATGACCTGACCATAGTTATATTTGAATCCGAAAAATCTACTTGAATTTAATTAATTCCCAAAAAAAAATTTACTTTTTTTCGGATTCGTTATATAACGAGAGGTTCCCTCGAAAAAACAGGACAAACATAACAAGCTAAGCAGATATAGGATGCGGCTGAAGGAAACATAGGTCATAGAAGAAATTTCTCCTATAAAAGATACATAGCTTTTTTTAAAGATAACGAGAATTAATTAATACAGATTTCAAACTTCATGAAATACAATTTGTGTCTATGTCGGTATCTTTGAAAAATAAAATGAAATGAAATTCAGTACATCTGTCAGTTTTGTATAACGAATAGTTTTGTCAACGAACATTTCTATGGCTATTAAATGAATTATTTTTGGGTATAATGTAAGTGTTTATTGATATAAGTTAAGTTTTTATTTAGTAAAAATATTTTTTTCAAATTTTATTTACAATTTCGCAACGGTTCTATTTATTAAGAAAATAAGTTATTTCCGAATAATATTGAATATATTCCGTTAATATTATTCGGCAACAGGTATGAACAGCCTTGACAAGCGACTTATATTACTATTACCTTTAAGCTGGATAAATTTCCCTCTCACCTCCTCACCACTTATGCAATCCCGGTGTAGAGAGTTCTAAAACAGGTCAGTTAGAACCAAATCAGTTCGAAACCCTGACACGTTGACAAACTGACATAGATTTATATAAAAAGCTTTTATTACCATCCGTTATATCTCAATACAACGCCAATCGGTGCTCAGTATCATGTTAATAATTTTATTTAAAAGTTTAGTTCTGACCGTGAAAAATCATAGAGGGTAAAACATGCTTTCGTTGCTAAGGAACGACAAATTCAAAACCAGTGGTACCAAAATATAAAAAAATTCAAGCTAGAGCAACATCTATATTTTTTGAAATCTATTGCAATATTTTGGCTTTGATTGAGCAAATAATTAGTTTGTACTTTACCTTAAATTCAATCCGAATTCATGGGTTCGAATTTATGTGCGAACGAATGCTCTATGACATCGACCCAAATTTAGATAGGTTTAATTTGGGTCTAATTTACCTGTTAAAGACCTCTCAACACAAGGGTGGCTGGCATAAATGGTGAGGAGGTGAACGCAGCTTAAAGGTCATAAAAATATAAATTGAATGACATAGTTTTCTTTGAAAAATATTGCTGAATTGTTCAATCAACATGATAAAAAAATATAATTTTCTTAATGTAAAACCTTGGATTTGAATGGCCCTTAATTGGTTAGGTTTAATTCACCTGTTTTTTAGACCTCTCTACACCAGGATTTCATATATGGTGAGTAGGTGAGAGCGGAATTCCTGCAGCTCAAGGGTTATAAAAGTATTATCTGGTTGCCATGGTTTTTTTTTATATTCCTGATTCGTCGATCGCCTGGATAATGTGATATTATTTTATACCTTTAATTAAATATTTGTTATTTTAAGACAGACCTTATCGTGTTAATAAAATGAAGTAACACAAATCTCTGTTTAATAAAAAAATTGTTTAACTTTAAAAAAAACCCTTATTTGTTAAAGCCCTGTCAATGCAAGCTTGCGTGAAATAAAAAAAAGGTATTCAATAGCCACAGACCTACACTTTGACAAAAAAATCAATGTAACACGAATTTGACAGTGGCATTGGTTCGTTGAATATTTTGTTTTGTTTTTCACTTTTGTCTAATAAAAATAAGACAAAAATATTTAGTAAGTGTTATAAAAATAACGCAAAAGTCGAACTAGAAAATCAGGGGCTTTATTTAAAATGATTAAAAAATATATTAAAATATCTTAAATATATTTCAGGAACCGTACAAAGTACTGGTATGCCAGGTAACATAAGCCACCTAAGAGACTATATCATGATAAATACATGTATACGTTCGAACAAACAATTAATTTTAAATAAAATCAATTTGAGATAACTGTTTAAATAAAGACAAATTACTGCTGTATTCAGATTATCAGAAATCAATTTTTTTTATGAAAGCATTTTTTTAAATATATACTCGCTTTTCCCACATATTTTTACCTTACATTTAGTAAAGACATGAACAAAGGTCCCGATATATATGAAAAAAAACCCTGGTTGATAGAAAGAAAAGAGATGAATGAGTATTGTCACAAAAAGTAAAGAATCTGAATACGGCAGTATCTTGTCTTTATTGAAACTGTTATCTCGACTTGATTTTATTTAAAAATAATTGTTTCGTATTCATATTTAAACAAATTGTATTTATTATGTGTATTGTCATATGTACATGGCTTGCGTTACATTGCATACCAGTACTTTACACAATTCCTGAAATATGTGACAGACATTTTAATATATTTATTAATAATTTTGAATAAGCCCCGTATTGTGTTAAATAAAGCCACAGCATTTTATTAAATAAAGATTGAAGTCTTCATCAATTGATTTTTGTTTTCTTTAAAAATGATGGATGAATCTTTTGCAGAAGAAAATAAACATTAAAAAAAATTCCCACATATTCAATTCTTTTTTTCTGTGACTTTGTGTTTCCTTCAACTGTATCTATCCTATATCTGCAGAACTCGTCTTGTTGGTTTTGTTCTGTTTTTTCGAGGCGATTTCTCGTTTTATAACGAATCAGATAGAATTGGTTTAATATTTTTGGGAGCAAATTTGATTTAACTCGATTTCTCAGATTTAAACATATGTTCTATGTCAACTTGCCAACGTGTCAGGGGTTTTGATCATTGACCTAGGTCATAGGTCAAATAAACCCAAATTGACCTATGATAGGTCAATTAAGACTAGGATTGCATAAATAGTGAGGAGATGACCGCGAAACGGCCCCAGTTAAAGTATTTAAAATATAAGTTGGTTGTCATGGTTGCATTTAAAAAATATGGCTTGTTAGTTCGATGGCTTTGATACAGTCATGTGACTACAATTAAGTTAGAATTTTTTTTTAAAAGTAAAACTTCAGTTTTTTTATTGAATAATATGCGATTTACTTTATTTTATTAACAAAATGAGGCATGTCTCGAAATGATAAATATTTAATTTTATCATTGAGGCGATCGAACAAATCGGAAATATTTTTGAAAAAAAAAAACCATGGCAACCTGCTAAGAACATACTTGTATTAAGAGTACCTTTAAGCTGGATAATCCATATTAAGGGATGCTTATCAACGATGGTCGTCATCTGCTGTGGGTAGATTGATATTTAACTTTTTCTTGTATCAGAGTGCATCTTTCTATTTCTCATGAGTTTATTCGAACCAATTTCTCTCTTACCATGAGGGCAACTTCGATATTGCCTCTTCACCCTGTTGTTGTCAAATTTTCCATAGCGCCACGTTGCCATGCTATAGTGCTACGTTTAAATGCCACTTTCAGTGCCATGCTGTGAGTGCCACCCATACCAGGAATGCAGTTATGATAAGGATGTGAGTGCGAAATTCTTCTTACAAAACGGTTGAAAAAAATAACAACTCGTATGCTTGAAAATATTTTTCGATCATCTCTATCATAAAAGGCCAAACCATAGAATCAAATCCATATAAAGTGATGCTTATCAACGATGGTCGTCACCTACCGTAAGAAGATTAACATTTAATGTTTTTCTTTTATCAGGGTGCACCTCGCTTCCCTATGAGCTTATAAGAATAAATTTCTCTTTATCATGAGGGCAATAGTTTAGCTTCGATATTGCCTTTTCCTCCTGTTGTGGTTTTGCGGCCACCTTAATCCGTAGATCACATTAAGTGGGACTGCGATGATAATTGAGTCAACGTTTCCAAAGAAATCTCTAATAAGCCTTCGAAAACTCTATCTAAATTTTAAAATACACTATTTATGGGATACAACTAGTTATATTTGATAAAATATTCAAACACAATACACACTTGATCGTGATTTTATAACACAATTATGAAAAATAAAATAAAATGAAATTCAGTACACCTGTCAGTTTTGTATTACGAATAGTTTTGTTAATTAACATTTCTATGGCTATTGAATTATTTATTTTTAGGTAAATAAAGTAAGTGTTTATTGATAAGGCTTTTTTTAAGTAAAAATATTTTTTTCAAATTTTATTAACAATTTCGCTCCGGTTCTATTTATTTAGAAAATAAAGTTATTTCCGAATAATATATATTTCGTTAATATTATTCGGCAATAGGTATGAACATCCTTGAAAAGCGACTAATATTATTATTACCTTTTAGATTGAGAAATTTCCCTCTCACCTCTTCACCATTTATGCAATCCCGGTGTAGAGTTCTAAAACAGGTCAGTTAGAACCAAATCAGATAAACCCTGACACGTTGGCAAACTGACATAGAACGTATGTTCGAATCCGAGAAATCCAGAAAATTAAATTTGTTCACAAAAAAATGAAACTCGTTCAATCTGATTCTTTATATAACGAGAGCTACACAAGAAAAGCTCTGCGGCTATAGGATGCAGTTTTAGTAAACACAGGTAATCGAAGAAAAACGTTGGACCATGAATTGCCCGCCACCATGGATTGCCCGCCGTTATCAAATAAGTGGGAGAGTTTTTATATATTTAATATATTTCAGGAACATTGCAAAGTACTGGTATGCGATGCAAAGCAAGCCATGTATGAGACTATATCATGATAATTACAATTTGTTTAAATTTGAATAAAAAACAATTATTTTTAAATAAAATCAATTTGAGATAACTGTTTAAATAAAGACAAGTTACTGCTGTGTTGTCTACGTTTTGTGACAAAAATCATTTATCTTTTTTCTTTCCGTCAATTTGTTTTTTTTTTTTTTCATAATTATTATCGGTACCTTTGTTCGTATTTTTAATAATCTTAAGGTAAAAATATTTGGAAATATCAGGTATTTATTAAAAATATGCATCTCAAAAAAATGTAAATTTGCCATATCACCACGTTGCCACGCTTTATTGCCACGATTTATTGTCACGTTTTAGTGCCACGCTTTATTGCCATGTTTTAGTGACACCCGTACCATAAGCACAGTTATGATAAGGAGGTGAGTGCAAAACTCTTTCAGCTTAAGTTTTAAAAAATAGCAACTGGTTGTTCTGTTTGAAAACAAATCAATTTCTCCATGTTAAAAGGGTCTTTTTAACATTTTTTATCATCATTATCTCATATGTACTTGGCTTGTGTTACATTGCATTACAGTACTTTGCACAATGAATAAATTAAACATATTTTAATATATTTTTAAATCAGTTTTCTAGTTCGACTTTGGCCTTAGTTTTATAACCCTTAACTAAATAGTTTTATTATTCAAAAGTCTTAGTTTTATTATTCAAAAGTGAAAGACACAAAACAAGCGATCGAACGAATCAGAAATATTAAAATAAAAAAACCATGGCAACCTGCTATTACTTGTATATCGAGTACCTTTAAGCTGGATAAATTTTGCTCTCATCTCCTCACCTTTTATGCAATCTTGGTGTAGATTAAACCTAACCAAATTATCATTCATTATTCGTTCGAACCCAAGATTAATTCGAATGCAAGGGTTGAATTTTAGGAGTAAAATAATTTGTACTTATCACGCGATTGAACGGTTCAGAAATATTTTTCAATAATAACCCAAGACTTTTGGTTTGACAAAGAAATTATTTCCTCAATCAAAGTTTAGTTATTATTGATATCAAAAAATATATTGAGTGTTAACATAAAATGTGTCCGTTTTTTTTTTAAATTTTAAAAATGAGCACCAAAAGTGAAACAAAATGGTAAAGGGCATACGTCATTCGAAAAAAAATGTTCTGCTCTACAAGATATAGTGCTTGTTTTTACGTTATACATATTACTTTATTTGATTACAAGTCTTCAAAATAGAATATCAAGTAGACGAAAGTGAGAATTTTCGACACCTTCTTCTGTTCGCGTTCAATCGAGGGAATAAAGCTGCCAAAGCTGCTGGCAATATTTGAAAAGTGTACGGTGAAGATTCTATGCATGAAAGGACAGCTCGTCGATGGTTTTCGTTTCAAAGACGGTTATTTCGACCTGAAAGATATGGAGCGTTCCGGACGACCAGTGGACTTCGATGAGAACTGCTTAAACCATATTATTCATGAAGATTATCTTCAAACCACCATTGAATTGGCTGAGCAGATAAATTGTAGTCACATGACTGTTTTGAAGCCATCGAACTAACAAGCCATATTTTTTAAATGCAACCATGACAACCGACTAATATTTTAAATACTTTTTAACTGAGGCCATTTTGCGGTCATCTCCTCACTATTTATGCAATCCTAGTTTTAATTGACCTATCATCGGTCAATTTGGGTTTATTTGACCTATAGTAGCAGATCAATGATCGAAACCTCTCAGGTCAGGTTTGATTTGGGTTTAATTAACCTGTTTAGGAGCTCTTTATACCAGGATTGCATAAATGGTGAAGAGGTGAGAGCAACATTTCTCCACCTTAAAGGTACTCTTAATACAAGTATGTTATTAGCAGGTTGCCATGGTTTTTTTTTTCAAAAATATTTCCGATTTGTTCGATCGCCTCGATGATAAAATTAAATATATATCATTTCGAGACATGCCTCATTTTGTTAATATAATAAAGTTAATCGCATATTATTCAATAAAAAAACTGTAGTTTTACTTTAAAAAAAAACTTTAACTTAATTGTAGTCACATGACTATATCAAAGCCATCGAACTAACAAGCTATATTTTTTAAATGCAACCATGACAACCAACTTATATTTTAAATACTTTTTTAACTGGGGCCATTTCGCGGTCATCTCCTCACTATTTATGCAATCCTAGTCTTAATGACCTATCATAGGTCTATTTGGGTTTATTTGACCTATGACCTAGGTCAATGATCGAAACCCCTGAATCGTTGGCAAGTTGACATAGAACGTATGTTTAAATCTGAGAAATCGAGTTAAATCAAATTTGCTCCCAAAAATATTAAACTAGTTCTATCTGATTCGTTGAACTCGTAAAACGATAAATCGCCTCGAAAAAACAGAACAAAACCTACAAGACGAGTTCTGCAGATATAGGATAGATACAGTTGAAGGAAACACAGTCGCAGAAGAAAAGCATTGAATATGTGGGACTTTTTTTAAATGTTTGATTTCTTATGCAAAAGATTCATCCATTATTTTTAAAGAAAACAAAAATCAATTGATGAAGACTTCAATCTTTATTTAATACAATGCTGTGGCTTTATTTAACACAATACGGGGCTTATTTAAAATTATTAATAAATATACTAAAATGTCTGTCACATATTTCAGGAATTGTGTAAAGTACTGGTATGCAATGTAACACAAGCCATGTATATATGAGAATACACATAATAAATACAATTTGTTTAAATATGAATACGAAACAATTATTTTTAAATAAAATCAAGTCGAGATAACAGTTTCAATAAAGACAAGATACTGCCGTATTCAGATTCTTTACTTTTTGTGACAATACTCATTCATCTCTTTTCTTTCCATCAACCAGCGTTTTTTTTTCATATATATCGGGACCTTTGTTCGTGTCTTTACTAAATGTAAGGTAAAAATATGTGGGAAAAGCGAGTTTATATTTAAAAAAATGCTTGTATAAAAAATATGATTTGTGATAATCTGAATACAGCAGTAACTTGTCTTTATTTAAACAGTTATCTCAAATTGATTTTATTTAAAAATAATTGTTTGTTCGAATGTATACATGTATTTATCATGATATTGTCTCTTAGGTGGCTTATGTAACATCGCATACCAGTACTTTGTACGGTTCCTGAAATATATTTTATATATTTTTTAATTATTTTAAATAAAGCCCCTGATTTTGTAGTTCGACTTTTGCGTTATTTTTATAACACTTACTAAATATTTTTGTCTTAGTTTTATAAGACAAAAGGGAAAAACAGAACAAAACATTCAACGAACCAATGCCACTGTCAGATTTGTGTTACATTGATTTTTTTGTCAAAGTTTAGGTCTGTGGCTATTGAATACCTTTTTTTATTTCACGCAAGCTTGCATTGACAGGGTTATAATAAATAAGGGTTTTTTTTAAGTTAAACAATTTTTTATTAAACAAAGATTTGTGTTACTTCATTTTATTAACACGATAAGGTCTGTTTTAAAATAACAAAGATTTAATTAAAGGTATAAAATAATATCACATTATCCAGGCGATCGACGAAACAGGAATATGTTACCATGGGAACCAGCTAATATTTTAATTACCTTTGAGCTGCAGGAATTCCGCTCTCACCTACTCACCATATATGAAATCCTGGTGTAGAGAGGTCTAAAAAACAGGTGAATTAAACCTAACCAATTAAGGGCATTCAAACCCAAGGTTTTAAATTAGGAAAATTATACTTTTTTATCATGTTGATTGAACTATTCAGCAATATTTTTCAAAGAAAACTATGTCATTCAATTTATATTTTTATGACCTTTAAGCTGCTTTCACCTCCTCACCATTTATTTCCCTTGTGTTGAGAGGTCTTAAACAGGTAAATTAGACCCAAATTAAACCTATCCAAATTAGGGTTGATGTCATAGAGCATTCGTTCGCACATACATTCGAACCCAAGAATTCGGATTGATTTTAAGGTAAAATACAAACCAATTATTTCCTCAATCAAAGTCAAAATATTGCAATTGATGTCAAAAAATATAGATGTTTCTCTAGCTTGAATTCCTATATATTTTGGTAACACTGGTTATGAATTTGTTTTTCCTTAGCAACGAAAGCATGTTCTACCGGTTTACCCTCTCTGATTTTTCACAGACAGAACTAAACTTTTAAATAAAATTATTAACATGATACTGGGCACCGATTGGCGTTGGATTAAGATATAACTGATGGAAATAATAGGTTTTGATATAAATCAATACAACAATCTATCCCTATGAAATCATAGCTTAATACAATGAGAAGGAGCAAGATAGAAGTGTCTGTCATGTGTCGTTTGCAAACGGGCCACTACGTGGTGGCTAGTCATATTTAGAGAATGGATATTGTGCAGAATCACAGCTGTGAGTGTGGTGATTTATAGACCGTATATTTTTGAGTTGTCCTTTGCAATACAGATTAATGTTGCGTTTCATCTTTATTTGACGTACTTTCGACTGATAGATCGATTGTTATATTTTTGAAGTTTAGTCACTTGAAATTTTATAATAAATTATCTAGAATAGTTAGTATATAACGTTTTATTAAATTGACTCAAATAACTGCATTAAACCTTTCATTAAGTGGCAAAAATCATCCTAGATTAAGTATATTGTCTTAATCGAGACGATCGAACGATTCAACAATATTTTTCAAATGCAACCATGACAACCGACATATATTTTTTAATACCTTTAAACAAGAGCAATTTCGCTGTCACCTCCTAACCATTTATGCAATCTTGACCAGTTACAGGTCATTTTGGGCTCTAATTGACCTGTTCAATCAGATCGAAAATGACCTGACCATAGTTATATTCGAATCCGAAAAATCTAGTTGAATTAAATTAATTCCCAAAAAAAATTTACTCTTTGTCGAATTCGTTATATAACGAGAGATTCCCTCGAAAAAACAGGACAAACAAGACAAGCTAAGCAGATATAGGATGCGGTTGAAGGAAACATAGGTCATAGAAGAAATTTCTCCTATAAAAGATACATAGCTTTTTTCAAAGATAACGAGAATTAATTAATACAGATTTCAAACTTCATGAAATACAATTTGTGTCTATGTCGGTATCTTTGAAAAATAAAATGAAATGAAATTCAGTACATCTGTCAGTTTTGTGTACCAAATAGTTTTGTCAATGAACATTTTTATGGATATTGAATGAATTATTTTTAGGTTTTTATTTAGTAAAAATATTTTTTTCAAATTTTATTTATAATTTCGCTACGGTTCTATTTATTAAGAAAATAAGTTATTTCCGAATAATATTGAATATATTCCGTTAATATTATTCGGCAACAGGTATGAACAGCCTTGACAAGCGACTTATATTACTATTACCTTTAAGCTGGATAAATTTCCCTCTCACCTCCTCACCACTTATGCAATCCCGGTGTAGAGAGTTCTAAAACAGGTCAGTTAGATCCAAATCAGTTCGAAACCCTGACACGTTGACAAACTGACATAGAACGTATGTTCGAATCCGAGAAATCCAGTTAAATTAAATTTGTTCACAAAAAAATGAAACTCGTTCAATCTGATTATTTATATAACGAAAGCTACACAAGACAAGCTCTGCGGATATAGGATGCAGTTTTAGTAAACACAAGAAATCGAAGGAAAGCGTTGAACCATGTATGAGACTATAACAATTTGTTTAAATTTGAATAAAAAACAATTATTTTTAAATTAAATCAATTTAAGATAACTGTTTAAATAAAGACAAGTTATTGCTGTGTTGTCTACGTTTTGTGACAAAAATTATTCATCTTTTTTCTTCCCATCAATTTGTTTTTTTTTTTTCATAATTAATATCGGTACCTTTGTTCGTGTCTTTACAAAACGTAAGATAAAAATATTTGGAAATATCAGGTATATACTCGTATTAAAACAATGCTTCTCAAAAATATGTAAATTTGCCATATCACCTCGTTGCCACGCTTTAGTGCCACGATTTATGGTCACGTTTTAGTGCCACGCTTTATTGCCATGTTTCAGTGCCACCCGTCCAGGAGCACAGTTATGATAAGGAGGTGAGTGCAAAACTCTTTCAGTTTAAGTTGAATTAAAACAAATGAATTACTCCATGTTAAAAGGGCCTTATCAATATTTTTTATCATCATTATCTCATATGTATGGTATATGGCTTTAATTATCACAGTCAGCAAATAAAAGTTTATACGCACCCCTGCTGCAATGTATTGAAGAATTTTATTTCAACTATTTGTTGAAATAAAATTAAAAACTCAGTTACTGGCTGGGAAAAATCATAAAGGGAAAACCGGTAGAACATGCTTCCGTTGCCAAAGAACAACACATTCATTACCAGTGATACCAACATGCTAAGGAGTTCAAGCTAGATAAACGTTTATATTTTATGATATCAATAATAACTTGGCTTTGATCGAGCAAATAATTTCTTTGTCAAACCAAAATTCTTGGGTTATTGAAAAATATTTCTGAACCGTTCAATCGCCACGATAAGAAAAAAATATTTAATTTCTCAAATTCAACCCAAAATCTTGGGTTCGAATGAATAATAAATAAATAATTATTTGGTCGACGTAACATGGTGCTTGTGTTTCGACCCGTGTTATTCGAGCTAAATGATTTTTTTTTCTAAAAGAGTTTCTAATTATCATAAAATAAACTTTGTCTACAATTGTACAGTTATTTTAGCATGTTTTACTATTCTATCAAGATATAAATATATTTTTTATGAAAACAATCATAAATAAATGAATACAGAAATACTAACGAAACAAATGTAGAATGCAAATGAGAATGTAAGGCGTGGTAGAACAAGATAAGGGGAAGTATGGTTGGATCAAGTGTGTGATATTTTGAATGAAGGAAATATATATATAGAAAGTCAAACCTGGTGGTTGGGTAGTATCGTTTCGTAGCATTAGCATTATACTCCGACCAACCAAAATATTCAATTGGATGATTCGTGATTTTATAATATTTTTGGATGCTTCAAGCGTCTTTTAATTAATCAACGTCGTTATGGACGTCCTTTCTAAGTCGGGACAAATTTGAATGTCGCCATGTTGTCACGCATTAAAACATGGCAATTAAGCGTGGCAATAAAGCGTGGCACTAAAGCGTGGCACTAAAGCGTGGCAACGTAGTGATTTGCCAAAATCACATTCTTCATAAATGCATTTTTGTAATATTAACCTGCTTTTTCCAAATATTTTTACTTTATTTTATTAACAAAATAAGGCATGTCTCCAAATCATAAATATTTAGTTTTATCATCAAGGCGATCAAACAAAACGAATATATTTTGAAAAAAAAAACCATGGCAACCTGTTAATACTTGTATTACGAGTACCTTTACGCTGGAGAAATTTCGCTCTCACCTCTTCACCTTTTATGCAATCCTGGTGTAAAGAGGTCTTAAACAGGTTAATTAAACCCAAATTAAACCTAACCAACTAACTATTAATTATTTATTCGAATCCAATGTTGAATTTGAGAAATTAAATAATTTGTTCTTATCGTGGCGATGGAGCGCTTGAGAAATATTTTTTAAAAATAACCCAAAAATTTTGTTTGACATATAAATTATTTGCTCATTCAAAGCCAAGTTATTATTGATGTCAAAAAATATATATGTTTCTCTAGCTTGAATTCCTTAACATTTTGATATCACTGGTAACGAATGTGTTGTTCTTTGGCAACGGAAGCATGTTCTATCGGTTTTCTCTATATGATTTTTCACAGCCAGTAAGTAACTAAAACCTTTAAATAAAATGATGCTGGGCACCGATTGGCATTGGATTAAAATAGAACTGATGGAAATAAAAGCTCTTGATATAAATCAATCCAACAATCAATCTCTTTGCAATCATGCTTTTATAAAATGAGCAAGATAAAATTGTCTGTCATGTGTCTTTTGTCACCTTTTCGACCCTCTATTTTGCCTTGGATGATCAGGTGCAGTAATTTGTACTTTGCTCCTCTAAGTACATGACCCAAATAGGACACCTTTCGGATTTTAATATTAGTCAGCAACTTTCTATCAACTTTGGCTCTTTGAAGAACCCTCGTGCTGCTGACCATACCCGTCCAGGGTATCCGTAGCATTCTCCGTTGCATCCACATTTCAAATGCTTCCAGTCGGTTCATACTACCAACTTTTAGGGTCCATGATTCCACTCCATGCAATAAAACTGACCAAACGTAGCATTTGACTAACCGTTGTCGAAATTTCAAGTTAAGGTTATTATCGCCGCATACTTCCGAGGTAATTACATTTTGTCACTCTCTCTTTGTCAGCACCGTTCAATGTTAACCTTTACAGAATGGGTTTTATGCAGAATCCCGGCAGCGAGGGTGATCTGGGTGATGGATCTTTAGACAATGATTTTTTGTAGTGACCCCGTGCAAGACGGACGTGATTTACTAAAATTAATATCATAACAGCGTCCAATGAATGTTGCACTTCATATTTATTCGAGGAACTTTTCCACTCATAGATCAATTGTTACATTTATGAAGCTTAATCAGTTGAAACTTTAAATTATCTAGAATTGTCTCTGTCTCATTTTTATTATATTAACTCATAAAATTGCATAATGATTTTTATTTGGTGGCACAAATCCTCCTAGATTGAATGGATTGCCTGGTATAAAAATAAATTTTCTTTATCGAAGCCATCAAACGAATTAACCATTTTTCTAAAATGCAGCCATGACAACCGACTAATATTTCAAATACTTTTTAACTGCAGTCATTTCGCGGTTATTTCCTCACTATTTACGCAATCCTGTTTTTAATTGACCTTTCAAAGGTAAATTTGAGTTTATTTGACCTATAGTTGCAGGTCAATTAGACCCAAATTACATTGAAACCCCTGACACGTTTACAAGTTGACATAGTACTCGTATGTGTGTTCGAATCTGAGAAATCGATTTACAAAACGAGAGATTGCCTTGAAAACTCAGGACAACAGAACAAACAAGACGAGCTCTGTAGATATATAGTTGAAGGAAACACAAAGTCATGGAAGGAAAGCATTGAATGTGTGGGGAATTTGATTTCTTCTGCAAAATATACACAAATTTTTTTTAAAAAAAACGAGAATCAATTGACTTAAATATTTATTCAAGTCAAACTTTGTCTACTTCAAAGGTATTTTTGATGTTTTCTGGTTGCTGATTTTTTTTTAGCTGGCTTCGGCCTTTTGTGTTAAAATTGAAATAATATTTAAAATTCAAATCAAGTCAGTAATACTCACAGTTTTTTCAATAAGATGTATAAACTAATTTGGCCTTATCGAGACATTCAAAAGATTGGTGGATAAAGACAACAATTGTTAAGTATTCTTTATATGGACTAAATAAAATAATTGGGCCTTATACGGATGAAAGAATTTACTTTCAAACATTTGTTATTTTGTTTGAATTATACTCGTATTAATAACCAGTTATTATTTTGTTTTAAACTTTAGGTTGAAAAGTTTTCTTCTAGCCTTCTTATCATAACTGTGCTCCTGGCATGGCTGCCACTTAAACATGACACTTAAAACGTGGCACATAAAGCGTTGCACTTAAAACGTGGCACCTGAAGCGTGGCATTAACGTGTGAAAACGTGACGTTTACCTGTTGGGGAAGAAAGAGAGGAGAGAGCACTAAACCTTCCTATGTATACTAAGAGTACATAAATGATAAAGAGGTGAAATTGTTTTGTTCCAGCTTCAGGCTGTCTTAAATAACAGTCGGTTGCCATGGTTCTACCTGAAATATAAAATTTGTACGAAGCAACAGAAAAAGAGAAGAAACGAGGAAATGGGCCAGCAATCATCAATTTTGAAATATCTTAGTGTATTTTAAGTTTACTGTGAAGTTTTGATCTTTCATAGGTTCTAAGCTTAGTGACAGACGACTTGCATGCAGAAGAATCGAGTTCATTTGCCGTTGCTACCCAAAAAAAATAAAAAGAGTTCTAGTCTGGTAAGAGTTCGTATGGTATAAATATTCGTGTCAGTCACAATTGTACGAGTGTTGTTACCTGTCTCGTGGGTTTGTATCGGCAATATTTGAAATGTAAACTGCGAAATCTATACCTACCCGAGTTGATTTTAAAGCTAAAGGGACAGTTAATTCAGGCGAAGGCAATATTGTTGGCATGCCACGCTCTTCAACACTTCCACAACTCGGTTCAGATATATCAAGGGATACCATTGAGGACGATAATTTGGTCTCCAAACAGTGCTATATTAAAATGCTATTTTATTTCCTATTTCAATAATAATAAAAATGATTGAACGGGCAAAGAACACTCATTTTAATAGATTGTGTTCCTTAAAATTTTTGTTAGTTTTTTCAAAATATTTTTATCTTGTGCTGAGTTGAGGCACGGTCAAAGGCACTGATAATAATTATGAAAAAAAAACTGATCAATTGGAAGAAAAAAACGATAAATCATTATCGCAAAATGTGAAGAATCTGAATTGAACAGTTACTTGTTTTTATTAAAACAGTAACAGGTGTTTTTTTTATGAAAACAGTAAAGTTGGTGTGTAAAAACTTTTATGTGCGGAATGTGATAATTTATATATAGGAAAGACAGGAAGATCTTTTGGATAGAGATTTAGTGAACACAAATCCGCCTTAACAAATCCTCTAATTTACGAGTATTCTGAAATAGCTAATCATTGTTACCGTGATTTTTTATCAATGATGCCAAATTCTTACATATCAGTAGTAACGGAAATAAATTGGACAGATAAGAGGCCCTAAAAAATTCAAAGTCAGTGCATGGAGGTGAACATCTGGAAAACACATATATCCCAAGAATCTCTCCGCAGCTAGCCGAGATTGTTTCATCCCTCCGTCCCCCCCTAGTCACAACCCGCATATTTACCGTTATAAGCGTGTATCTCGGTACCAGTTCGAACATAATTCAGTCTTGTTTGTGATCCCTGATGATGAGGTGAACGCCTTAAAACCGGTAGGGTTAAACCGTTACAAAAAGGGGAATAAACAGTTGATAAAACAAATTACACGATTGATAAAACAAATTACACAGATCAAAACAGTTATTTAAGATTGGTTTTATTTAAAAATAATTGTTTTGTATTTATATTTAAACAAATTGTATTTATTGTGATGCATTCCCATACCTGACTTGTGTTATATCACATACCTTTGAACAGTTGTAACTTAGGAATAAAGTGTATGCTTGGATGTGAATGCAGAGTATGAATATGTTAGCTGAGTGTTTATGACCAAAATATGAAATTCGTGATAAAATAATGAGGCCAATACGTCACAGGCCTTGCATATTTAAATTGTTCTCTAATCCATACTAATTGAACTTTTTATTTATACTCTGGTTCCGTACTCTTGCTGTTTCCATTAAAATAATGTAATGTGTTAATATTGTATTGTGGACGTTAATAAAAAAAATACGAAATTGATTATTTTTTTATAATGATTTGAAATATTTAAAAAAAAATTTCACAACATAAGCATAAACCTTGATAACATCTTCACCATATTTTTTAAATCAATTTTTAAATAAATTTGAACTGGATCTCATCTAGGATTGCGTAAAAAATATGTCGATTGCATCACCTGAAATCAAATTTATTGAATTATAAATAAAGTTTTTGATGATAGAAAACGATGATAGTAAATGTTATTTGGAATGAATGTTAAGGCTGCTTTATTAAGTGAGAAAAAGAAAAGCTCACTGAGATATTCAGAAAATATGAATGAGAAACAACACATATCCAGAATTGGCTCAAAATACACTTTATGAGAGATTTGAAAATTAATAATAACTTATGCATTCTATCTGTTAATCTTTTGCAGTGTGCCTTTTATTTTTTTTAAATGCAACCATGGTTACATACGATTGTTTAAATAACCATTTAAGTGGAGAAATTTCACCCTTACCATCGCACAATTTATGCACTCCTGATATAGATGGGTCTGAAACAGAGAAATTTGACCTAAATTGGCTCAAAATCTCTAACGACGTTGACGACGTAACATGGTGCTTATGTTTCGACCTGAGTTATTCGAGCTTATTTTTTTCTTAATGTAATATGCAAATATAATAAACCTAAACTACAACAGTACATTTTTTAGCTTGTTTTACTATTCCATCAAAATGTAAATATATTTTTAATGAAAGCAATTATAAATGAATGAATGAAGAAATATTAACAAAACAAATGTACAGTGCGAATGAGAATTGAAGGCGTGGTAGAACAAGACAAGTATGGTTGGATCAAGTGTGCGATATTTTGAAGGAAGGAAATATATATAGAAAGTCAAACCTGGTGGTTGCGTAGTATCGCTTCGTAGCATAAGCATTATGTTCCGACCAACCAAAATATTTAATTATGTGCTTCGTGATTTTAAAATATTTTTGGATGCTTCAAGCGTCTTTTAATTAAACAACGTCCTTTCTAATTCGGGTCAAATTTGAATGTCGCCATGTTGTCCACCAGTTCAGCGTTTAAGTGCCACGTTTTTAGTATCACAGATATAGTACCACACTTTTAGTACCACGTTTAAGAACCACACTTTTAGTACCACGTATCAGTACCACCCATACCAGGAGCACAGTTATGATAAGGAGGTGAGTGGAAAATTCTTCCAGCTTAAGTTGAAAATATAAACGGTTACTATGGTTGAATGAATGTCGCCATGTTGTCCACCAGTTCAACGTTTTAGTGCCACGGATTTAGTACCACAGTTTTAGTACCACAGTTTTAGTACCACACTTTTAGTACCACACTTTTAGTACCACGTTTAAGAACCACACTTTAAGTACCACGTTTAAGTACCACCCACACCAGGAGCACAGTTATGATAAGGAGGTGAGTGAAAAATACTTCCTGCTAAAGTTGAAAATATACCCGGTTGCTATGGTTGTCAATATTTTTTTCAATCAACTCTACAAGACCAATCTATTTTATTAAATCTAAATAAAGTGATGCTTATCAACGATGGGCATCATCCGTCGTGAGAAGATTGGCGATTCATGTTTTTCTTCCATCAGGGCGCACCTCGAATCCGCGTGTGTTTATCCTTTTTAATTTCATTCTGATCGTGAAAACTTTCATAACAATATTTTACCTTCAAGCGTACCTCTGTGCCCTGCTGTAGTTTAGTGACCATTTGGATCAATCCGTAGATCACATTTTATGGTTCTGCAATGATAACTGAGTCAAAATCTTCGAAGAGGTCTCTATAAAGCCTTCCAAATCACCATCCAAATTACTTAACATACTATTTTTAAAATATACCTGACTCAAATTAACGAGTCTTTCAAATAAAACATACACTTTTTTTTTCAACTATCAAACACAATTGTGAAAGATGGAACAAATAAATGAAATTCAGTGTAGCTGTCAGTTTTGCATTACGAACATTTTCTTCCGATTTACATTTCTATGGCTATCGAATGAATTATTTTTAGGAATATAAAGTAAATTTTTATTGACAATCATATATGTTTGTTTTGTCAATAAATTAACGATTCTTTGAATCAGAATTTTTTTTTAAATTTAATTGCGAAGTTGACGTTACTTTTCTATTAGTTTATAAAACTTATCACATTTTTGAATAATATGTTTACCATAAATATTATAAGGTGATAGGGATGAAAAAAATTGCCTCTATCGAGGCGATCTAACAAACCAATAATGTTTTTCAGATATATAACAGTGGCAACCAATTGTAATTAAAATTATACTTAAAACTGGAGAAATTTCCCCTTTACCTCGTCACCATGCATGTTCTGCTAGAATAGACGCATCTTAAAAGATTAATAGACCCAAATTAAATGTCAATAAGACCCAAATACCGACAATATTGACAATTTTACGTCCCGACGACATTGTCTATTTGACATGGTGCATAAATTCGAACCCAAAATTTATAATTGCATTCCAATAGTTTTTCCTGCAAGTCGTAACTTTGAAATATCTAGAAATGTCTATTTTTAAAATTGGTTTTATTATATTAAACCAATTAAGTCCGAATGATTTGAGACTAACAGATCACATAGAAACGATGTTTTTTGAACAGATAGGCATGATTAAGTAAATTTGTTAAAAAAATGTTGATGAAACCCTTTTAACATGGAGCAATTCATTTGTTTTCAAACATAACAACCAATCGTTATTTTTTTTCTTCAAATTAAGCGGAAAGAGTTTTCCACTCACCATTTTATCATAACTGTGCTCCTGGTATGGATGCCACTAAAACATGGCAATAAAGCGTGGCAATAAAGAGTGGCACTAAAGAGTGGCACTAAACCGTGGCACTAAAGCGTGGCACTTAAGCGTGGCAACGTAGTGATGTGCCAAAATCACATTTTTATAAATGCATTTTTACCTTACATTTAGTAAAGGCATGAACAAAGAGTTTTTTTTAAAAGTGAAACAAAAGTTTTATCATTGAACTAATATGCGTTTTACTTTATTCGACTAACAAAATAAGGCAAGTCTCCAAATGATAAATATTTCATTTTATCATCGAACAAATCAGATATATTTTGAAAAAAAAGACTGTGGCAACCTGTTAATACTTGTATTACGAATACCTTTAAGCTGGATAAATTTTGCTCTCACCTGCTCACCTTTAATGCAAACAAGTAAAGAGGTCTTAAATAGGTGAATAAAACTTACTAAATAATTATTCATTATTCATTCGAATCCAACGTTGAATTTGAGAAATAAAATAATTTGTTCTTATCGTGGCGATTTAACAGTTGAGATATATTTTTCAATAATAACCCAAGAATTTTGTTTAACAAATAAATTATTTGCTCACTTAAAGCCAAGTGATTATTGATGTCCAAAAATATAAACGTTTCTCTAGCTTGAACATTTTGGTATCACGGGTAGTGAATGTGTTGTTCTTTGGCAAAGGAAGCATGATCTACCGGTTTTCCCTATATGATTTTTCACAGCCAGTAACTGATTTTTTTATTTATTTCAACAAATAGTTGAAATAAAGTTCTTCAATCGTCCGTTAAAGGCCCAATTATGGTATTAAGTCCACATAAAGAATATATAACAATGGTGGTCTTTACCCACCAATATGTCTTGATATGGAGCAGCCAGTAAGTAACTAAACCAGTTAGTAACAGCCAATAAGTAACAGCCAGTAAGTTTCCCAGCCATTAAGTAACTGAACTTTTAAATAAAATGATACTGGGTACCGATTGGCGTTGGATTAAAATAGAACTGATGGAAATAAATGCTCTTGATATAAATCAATCCAACAATCAATCTCTTTGCAATCGTGCTTTTATAAAATGAGCAAGATAAAAAGGTATGTCGTGTGTCGTTTGTCACCTCTTCGACCCTCTATTTTGCCTTGGATGATCAGATGCAGTAATTTGTACTGTGCTCCTCTATAACACAAATAGGACACCTCTCGGATTTGAATATTAGTCACCTCTCGGATTTGAATATTAGTCAGCAACTCTTTTTCAACTTTGGTTCTTTGAAGAACCGTCGTGTTGCTGACTATATTCGTCCAGGGTATCCGTAGCATTCTCCGTTGCATCTACATTTCAAACGCTTCCAGTCGGTTCATACTACCAATTTAGAGGGTTTATGATTGCTCTATATGCAATAACACTGACCAAATGTAGCATTTGGCTAACCGTTGTCGAAATTTCAAGTTTAGGTTATTATCGCAGAATACGCTTTTCATTTTATTAAAAGCCGCACGAGATGATTCAATTCTGCACTTGACTTAGGTTTCTGGGTCGAGGTATTCCACTAGGATACTTCCGAAGTAATTAAATTTGTTCACTCTCTCTATATCAGCACCGTTCAGTGTTAACCTTTACAGAATGGGTATTATGCAGAATCCTGACAGCGAGGGTAGTCTGGGCGATGGCACTTACGACCATGATTGTTTTAGTTGCCCTGTGGAAGACAGACGTGATTTACTTAAACTCATACCTTAACAGCGTCCAATGAATCATCATCTTTATTCGAGGAACTTTTCCACTCATAGATCAATTGTTACATTTTTGAAGCTTAATCAGTTGAAACTTTAAATTATCTAGAATTGTCTCTGTTTGAAGTTTGTATTATATTGACTCATATAATTGCATAATGATTTTAATTTGGTGACAAATCATCCTTGATTGAATGGATTGCCTATTACAACAATAAATTTTCTTCATCGAAGCCATCGAACGTGTCAGCATTTTTTCTTAAATGCAACTATGACAACCGACTAGTATTTCAAATACTTTTTAACTAGTCATTTCGCGGTCATCTCCTCACTATTAATGCAATACTATTTTTTATTGACCTATCACAGGTCACTTTGACCTATATATATAGTTGCAGGTCAATTAGACCCAAATTACATTGAAACTCCTGACACGTTGACAAGTTGACATAGTACGTATGTTCGAATCTGAGAAATCGATTTAAAATAAATTTGATCTCAAAATTTTTACTCGTTTTATAAAACGAGAGATTTATAAAACGAGCCTCAAGAACACAGGACAACAGGACAAACAAGACGAGCTCTGAAGATATAGAATGCAGTTGAAGGAAACACAAAGTCATAGAAGGAGAGCATTGAATAAGTGTGGGATTTTGATTTCTTCTGCAAAATCTACACTCATTTTTTTAAAGAAAATGAGAATCAATTAACTTAAATATTTATTTAAGTCAAATTTTGTCTATTTCAAAGGTATTTTTGATGTTCCCTGGTTGTTGAATTTTTTTAGCTGGCTCCGGCCTGTTGTGTTGAAATCGAAATAATATTTAAAACGCAAATCAAGTCAGTAATACTCACAGTTTATTTTATAAGATGTATAAACTAATTTGGCCTTATCAAGACATTCAAAGATTGGTGGATAAAGACGACCATTGTTAATTATTCTTTATATGGACTTAATAAAATAATTTGGCCTTATACGGATATAAGAATTTACTTTTAACCACTTGTTATTTTGTTTGGATTATACTCGTATTAATAACCAGTTGTTATTTTGTTTTAAACTTTAGGTTGAAAAGTTTTCTTCTAGCCTTCTTATCATAACTGTGCCCTTGGCATGGATGGCACTAAAACATGACACTTAAAACGTGGCATAAACATGTGATAACGTGACGTTTCACTGTTGGGGAAGAAAGAGAGGAGAGAGCACTAAACCTTCCTATGTATACCAAGAGTACATAAATTATAAAGAGGTGCGATTATTGTTTTCCAGCTTCAGGTTGTCTTAAATAACAGTCGGTTGCCATGGTTCTACCTGAAATTGACACGAAGCAACAGAAAAAGAGAAAAAACGAGGAAATGGGCCAGCAATAATCAATTTTAAAATATCTAAGTGTATTTTGAATTTGAACGGGCAAAGAACACTCATTTTAATAGATTGTTTTTATTGAAAGTGTTTTAGTTTTTTCTAAATAGTTTTATCTTGCACTGAGTTCAGGCACGGTCAAACGCACTGTTAATAATTATGAGAAAAAAAAACATCAATTGGAAGAAAAGAAACGAATAATCATTATCACAAAATGTGAAGAATCTGAAAACAACAGTTGCTTGTTTTTATTAAAACAGTAACAGGTTTTTTTTGTTTTTATTAAAACAGTAAGCAGCCCCAACCCGAATGTTTACCGTTAGAAGCGAGTATCTCGGTATCAGTTCGAACATAATTCAGTATTGTCTGTGATCCCCTGATGATGAGGTGAAAGCCTTAAAACCGGTAGGGTTAAACCGTTACAAAAAAAGTGGAGAAAACAGTGTTTGATAAAACAAATTACAAAAATCAAAACAGTTATTTAGGATCGGTTTTATTAAAAAATAATTGTTTTGTATTTATATTTAAACATATTGTATTTATTGTGATGCATTCTTATACCAGGCTTGTGTTATATCACATACATTTGAATGTATGCTTGGATGTGAACGCAGAGTATGAATATGTTAGCTGAGTGTTTATGACCAAAATATGAAATTCGTGATAAAATAATGAAACCGATACGCCACAGGCCTTGCATAATTAAATTGTTCTCTAATCCATACTAATTAAACTTTTTATTTATACTCTTGTTCCGTACTCTTGCGGTTTCCATCAAAATAATATAATGTGTGAATGTTGTATTGTGGATGTTAATAAAAAAATACGAAATTGATTAATTTTGTATAAGTATTTGAAATATTGTAAAAAAACTTTTACAGCATAAACACAAACCTTGACAACATCTTCACAATATTTTAAAATCAATTTTTACACAAATTCGAACTGAATCTCATCTAGGATTGCGTAAAACAATATGTCGAGTGCATCACCTGAAATCAAATTTATTGAATTATTAATAAAGTTTTTGATAATAGAAAACGATGATAGAAAATGTTATTTGGAATGAATGTTGACTTAACGCTGATTTATTAAGTGAAATGAAGAAAAGCACACTGAGATATTCAGAAAATATGAATGAGAAACAACAGATATTCAGAATTGGCTCAAAATACACTTTATGAGAGATTTTAAAATTGATTATAACTTATGCATTCTCTCTCTATATTTTTTGCAGTTTGCCTTTTATTTTTGTCAAATGCAACCATGGTAACAAACGGTTGTTTAAATAACCTTTTAAGGGGAGGAATTTCACCCTTACCATCGCACCATTTATGCACTCCTGATATAGATGGGTCTGAAACAGAGAAATTTGACCTAAATTGGCTCAAAGTCTCTAACGACATATCATGGTGCTTATGTTTCGACCTGAGTTATTCGAGCTAAATTATTTTTTTCTTAATGTTATTCCCAATTGTAATAAACTTAAACTACAACAGTACACTTTTAGCTTGTTTTACCATTCCATCAAATGTAAATATATTTTTAATGAAATATTTCATAAATGAATGAAGAAAGATTAACGAAACAAATGAACAGTGCAGATGAGAATGGAAGGCGTGGTAGAACAAGACAAGTGGAAGTATGATTGGATCAAGTGTGTGATATTTTGAAGAAAGGAATTATCTTTAGAAAGTAAAACCTGGTGGTTGGGTAGTATCGCTTCGTAGCATAAGCATTATGTTCCGACCAACCAGAATATTGAATTGGGTGCTTTGTGATTTTATAATATTTATGGATGCTTCAAGCGTCTTTTAATTAAACAACGTTCTTTCTAATTCGGGTCAAATTTGAATGTCGCCATGTTGTCACGCAATGCAACGTTTTACTGCCACGTTTTTAGTACCACACTTTTAGTACCACGTTTAAGTACCACACTTTTAGTACCACGTTTAAGTACCACCCATACCAGGAGCACAGTTATGATAAGGAGGTGAGTGGAAAATTATTCCATCTAAAGTTGAAAATATAACCGGTAGCTATGGTTGAATGAATGTCGCCATGTTGTCCACCAGTTCAACATTTTAGTGCCATGTTTTTAGTACCACAGTCTTAGTACCACACTTTTAGTACCACGTTTAAGAACCACACTTTTAGTACCACGTTTAAGTACCACCCATACCAGGAGTACAGCTATGATAAGGAGGTGAGTGGAAAATTCTTCCTGCTAAAGTTGAAAATATAACCGGTTGCTATGTTTGTTCTATCAACTCTACAAGACCAAATTATTTTATTAAATCTAAATAAAGTGATGTTTATCAACGATGGTCATCATCCGTCGTAAGAAGATTGGTGATTTATGTTTTTCTTCCATCAGGGCGCACCTCGAATCCGCGTGTGTTTATCCTTTTTAATTTCATTCTGATCGTGAAAACTTTCATGGCAATATTTTAGCTTCAAGCTTACCTCTTTACCCTGCTGTAGTTTAGTGACCATTTGGATCAATCCGTAGATCATATTTTACGCTTCTGCTATGATAACTGAGTCTAAATCTTCGAAGAGGTATCTATTAAGCCTACAAAATCACCATTCAAATTACTACACATACTATTTTTCAAATATACTTGACTAAAATTAACGAGTCTTTCAAATAAAACATACACTTTTTTCTTCAACTATCAAACACAATTGTGAAATATGAAACAATGAAATGAAATTCAGTGTAGCTGTCAGTTTTGCATTACGAATATTTTTTGGGCTTATTTACATTTCTATGGCTATCGAATGAATTATTTTTAGGTATATATAGAAAGTTTTTATTGACAATCATATATATTTGTCTTGTCAATAAATTAAAGATTCTTTAAATCAGAAATATTTTTTAAAATTTTATTGCGATGTTTTTGTTACTTTTCTATTCATTTATAAAACTTGTCATATTTCCAAATAATATGTATACCATGAATATTTTAAGGCGACAGGCAAGAAATAATAGCCTTTATCGAGGCGATCTAACAAGATAATAATGTTTTTCAGATATAACAGTGGCAACCAATTGTAATTAAAATTATACTTAAAACTGGAAAAAATTCCATTTTACCTCGTCACCATGCATGCTCTGCTGGAATAGACGCATCTTAAAAGATTAATAGACCCAAATTAAATGTCAATTAGACCCAAATCCCGACAACATTGATAATTTTACGCCCTGACGACATTGTCAATTTGACATGGTGCATAAATTCGAACCCTAAAATTTTAATTGTATTCCATAAATTTTTCCTGCAAGTCGAAACTTTAAATTATCTAGAATTGTCAATTTATAAAATTGGTTTTATTATATTGAACCAATTAAGTCCGAATAATTTGAAACTAAAAGATCACATTAAAAATATGTTTTTGAACAGAGTGGCATCATTAAGTAAATTTGTTAAAAATGTTGATGAAGCCCTTTTAACATGGAGCAATTCATTTGTTTTCAAACATAACAACCATTTGTTATTTTTTTTTCATCATAAGCTGAAAGAGTTTTCCACTCACTTCCTTGTCATAACTGTGCTCCTGGTATGGATGGCACTAAAACATGGCAATAAAGAGTGGCAATAAAGCGTGGCACTAAAGCGTGGCACTAAAGCGTGGCACTAAAGCGTGGCACTATAGCGTGGCACTAAAGCGTGGCAACGTAGTGATGTGCCAAAATCACATTTTTATAAATGCATTTTATCTTACATTTAGTAAAGGCACGAACAAAGAGTTTTTTTTTAAGTATAACAAAAGTTTTTTCATTGAACTAATATGCATTTTACTTTATTTAATTAACAAAATAAGGCATGCCTCGAAATGATAAATATTTAATTTTATCTTCGAGGCGATCGAATAAATCAGATAGTTTTTGAAAAAAAAAGCTATGGCAACCTGTTAATACTTGTATTACGAGTACCTTTAAGCTCGATATTTTTTTCTCTGACCTCCTCACCTTTTATGCAATCCTGGTGTAAAGAGGTCCTAAATAGGTTAATCAAACCTAACCAAATATATTCATTATTCATTTGAATCCAATGTTGAATTTAAGACATAAAATAATTTGTTGTTATCGTGGCGATTGAACGGTTGAGAAAAAATTTTCAATAATAACCCAAGAATTTTATTTGAAAAATAAATTATTTGCTCACTTAAAGCCAAGTTATTAATGATGTCAAAAAATATGTACGTTTCTCTAGCTTGAATTTCTTAACATTTTGGTATCACTGGTAATGAATGTGTTGTTCTGTGGCAACATTGACAGCATGCTCTACCGGTTTTGCCAATATGATTTTTTCTAGCCAGTAAGTAACTGAACTTTTAAATAAGATGATACCGGGCACCGATTGGCGTTGGATTAAAATAAAACTGATGGAAATAAAAGCTCTTGATATAAATCAATCCAACAATCAATCTCTTTGCAATCACGATTTTGTAAAATGAACAAGATAAAAGTATCTGTCGTGTGTCGTTTGTCACCTCTTCGACCCTCTATTTTGCTTTGGATGATCAGATGCACTAATTTGTACTTTGCTCCTCTAAGTATATGAACCAAATAGGACACCTCTCTGATTTGAATATTAGTCAGCAACTCTTTTTCAACTTTGGTTCTTTGAATCTATGGTTGAATGAATGTCGCCATGTTATCCACCAGTTCAACGTTTTAGTGCCATGTTTTTAGTACCACAGTCTTAGTACCACACTTTTAGTACCACGTTTAAGAACCACACTTTTAGTACCACACTTTTAGTACCACGTTTAAGTACCACCCATACCAGGAGCACAGCTATGATAAGGAGGTGAGTGGAAAATTCTTCCTGCTAAAGTTGAAAATATAACCGGTTGCTATGTTTGTTCCATCAACTCTACAAGACCAAATTATTTTATTAAATCTAAATAAAGTGATGTTTATCAACGATGGTCATCATCCGTCGTAAGAAGATTGGTGATTTATGTTTTTCTTCCATCAGGGCGCACCTCGAATCCGCGTGTGTTTATCCTTTTTAATTTCACTCTAATCGTGAAAACTTTCATGGCAATATTTTAGCTTCAAGCTTACCTCTTCACCCTGCTGTAGTTTAGTGACCATTTGGATCAATCCGTAGATCATATTTTACGCTTCTGCTATGATAACTGAGTCGAAATCTTCGAAGAGGTATCTATTAAGCCTACAAAATCACCATTCAAATTACTACACATACTATTTTTCAAATATACCTGACTAAAATTAACGAGTCTTTCAAATAAAACATACACTTTTTTCTTCAACTATCAAACACAATTGTGAAATATGAAACAATGAAATGAAATTCAGTGTAGCTGTCAGTTTTGCATTACGAATATTTTTTGGGCTTATTTACATTTCTATGGCTATCGAATGAATTATTTTTAGGTATATATAGAAAGTTTTTATTGACAATCATATATATTTGTCTTGTCAATAAATTAAAGATTCTTTAAATCAGAAATATTTTTTAAAATTTTATTGCGATGTTTTTGTTACTTTTCTATTCATTTATAAAACTTGTCATATTTCCAAATAATATGTATACCATGAATATTTTAAGGCGACAGGAAAGAAATAATAGCCTTTATCGAGGCGATCTAACAAGATAATAATGTTTTTCAGATATAACAGTGGCAACCAATTGTAATTAAAATTATACTTAAAACTGGAAAAATTTCCCTTTTACCTCGTCACCATGCATGCTCTGCTGGAATAGACGCATCTTAAAAGATTAATAGACCCAAATTAAATGTCAATTAGACCCAAATCCCGACAACATTGATAATTTTACGCCCTGACGACATTGTCAATTTGACATGGTGCATAAATTCGAACCCTAAAATTATAATTGTATTCCATTAGTTTTTCCTGCAAGTCAAAACTTTGAATTATCTAGAATTGTCAACTTATAAAATTGATTTTATTATATTGAACCAATTAAGTCCGAATGATTTGATACTAAGAGATCACATAGAAAATATGTTTTTGAACAGAGTGGCATCATTAAGTCAATTTGTTAAAAATGTTGATGAAGCCCTTTTAACATGGAGCAATTGATTTGTTTTCAAACATAACAACCATTTGTTATTTTTTTTTTCATCATAAGCTGAAAGAGTTTTCCACTCACCTCCTTATCATAACTGTGCTCCTTGTATGGATGGCACTAAAATATGGCAACAAAGCGTGGCAATAAAGCGTGGCACTAAAGCGTGGCACTAAAGCGTGGCACTAATGCGTGGCACTAAAGCGTGACACTATAGTGTGGCACTAAAGCGTGGCAACGTAGTGATGTGCCAAAATCACATTTTTATAAATGCATTTTTACCTTACATTTAGTAAAGGCACGAACAGAGTTGTTTTTTAAGTAAAACAAAAGTTTTTTCATTGAACTAATATGCATTTTACTTTATTTTATTAACAAAATAAGGCATGTCTCCAAATGATAAATATTTAATTTTATCTTTGAGGCGATCGAACAAATCAGATATGTTTTGAAAAAAAAAGCTATGGCAACCTGTTAATACTTGTATTACGAGTACCTTTAAGCTCGATAATTTTTGCTCTGACCTCCTCACCTTTTATGCAATCCTGGTGTAAAGAGGTCCTAAATAGGTTAATCAAACCTAACCAAATAAATTCATTATTCATTTGAATCCAACGTTGAATTAATGACATAAAATAATTTGTTGTTATCGTGGCGATTGAACGGTTGAGAAATATTTTTCAATAATAACCCAAGAATTTTATTTGAAAAATAAATTATTTGCTCACTTAAAGCCAAGTTATTAATGATGTCAAAAAATATGCACGTTTCTCTAGCTTGAATTTCTTAACATTTTGGTATCATTTTGGCATGTTCTACCGGTTTTCCCTATGGGATTTTTCCCAGCCAGTAAGTAACTGAACTTTTAAATAAAATGATACTGGGCACCGATTGGCGTTGGAATTAAATAAAACAGTTGGAATTAAAAGCATAAATAATCCTTGATTGAATAGATTGCCTATGATAAAAATAAATTTTCTTCATCGAAGCCATCGAACGAATCAGCATTTTTTCTTAAATGCAACCATGACAACCGACTAGTATTTCAAAAACGTTTTAACACGAGTCATTTCGCGGTCATCTCCTCATTATTTATGCAATCCTGTTTTTTATTGACCTATCACAGGTCAATTTGAGTTTATTTATTTAGACCCAAATTACATTGAAACCCCTGACCGTTGACAAGTTGACATAGTACGTGTGTTCGAATCTGAGAAATCGATTTAAAATAAATTTGCTTCAAATTTTTTTAACTCGTTTTATAAAACGAGAGATTGCCTCGAAACACAGGGCAACAGGATAAACAAGACGAGCACTGTAGATATAGAATGCAGTTGAAGGAAACACAAAGTCATACAATGAAAGCATTGAATGTGTCGGTAATTTTGATTTCTTCTGCAAAAGATACATTCATTTTATTTAAAGAAAACGAGAATCAATTGACTTAAATATTTATTTAAGTCCAATTTTGTCTATTTCAAAGGTATTTTTGATGTTTCTTGGTTGTTGAATTTTTTTTAGCTGGCTCCGGCCTTTTGTGTTGAAATCGCAATAATATTTAAAACGCAAATCAAGTCAGTAATACTCACAGTTTATTTTACAAGATGTATAAACTAATTTGGCCTTATCGAGACATTCAAAGATTGTTGGATAAAGACCACCATTGTTAAGTATTCTTTATATGGACTTAATAAAATAATTTAGCCTTATACGGATGAACAAAAATTTATTTCAACCATTTGTTATTTTGTTTGGATTATACTCGTATTAATAACCAGTTGTTCTTTTGTTTTAAACTTTAGGTTGAAAAATTTTCTTCTAGCCGTCTTATCATAACTGTGTCCTGGCATGGATGGCACTAAAACATGACACTTAAAACGTGGCACATTAAGCGTGGCATTAACGTGTGAAAACGTGACGTATACCTGTTGGGGAAGAAAAAGAGGAAAGAGCACTAAACCATCCAATGTTTACCAAGAGTACATAAATTATAAAGAGGTGCGATTATTGTTTTCCAGCTTCAGGCTGTCTTAAATAACAGTCGGTTGCCATGGTTCTTCCTTAAATATAAAATTGGCACGAAGCAACAGAAAAAGAGAAGAAACGAGGAAATGGGCAAGCAATCATCAATTTTAAGATATGTAAGTGTATTTTGAGTTTACTGTGAAGTTTTGTTCTTTCATAGGTTCTAAGCTTAATGACATAGACGACTTGCATGCAGAAGTATCGAGTTCATTTGCCGTTGCTACCGAAAAAAATAAAAAGAGTTCGTATGGTATAAATATTCGTGTCAGTCACAATTGTACGAGTGTTGTTACCTGTCACGTGGGTTTGTATCGGCAATATGTGAAATGACAAACTGCGAAATCTATACCTAACCCAGTTGTTCTGAAAGCTGAAGATTCAATTTATTTAGGCGAAGACAATATTGTTGGCATGCCGCACTATTCAATACTTCCACAACTCGGTTCAGATATATCAAGGGATACCATTGAGGACGATAGTTTGGTCTCCAAACAGTATTATATAAAAATGCTATTTTATTTTCTATTTCAATTATAATATGAATGAATGAACGGGCGAAGAACACTCATTTTAATAGATAGTTTTTATTAAAATTTTTGTTAGGTCAAAGACACTGTTAATAATTATGAAATAAAACTAATTAATTGGAAGAAAAGACACGAATAATCATTATAACAAAATGTGAAAAATCTGAATACAACAGTAACTTGCTTTTATTAAAACATTAACAGGTGTTTTTTTTTATGAAAACAGTAAAGTTGGTGTGTTAAAACTTTAATGTGCTGACTGTGATAATGTCTTAATAGGAAAGACAGGAAGATCTTTTGGAAAGAGATTTAGTGAACACAAATCCGGCTTAACAAATCCGTTAATTTATTCTGAAATGGCTAATCATTGTCACCGTGAAAACCACACAGTTTCTATCGATGATGCCTAAATCTTACATATCAGTAGTAACGGAAATAAATTGGACAGATTACAGGCCCTAAAAATTACAAAGTCAGTGCATCGAGGTGAACATCTGGCAAACACATATATCGCAAGAATATCTTCACTGCTAGCCGAGATTGTCTCATTCCTCCCTCCACCCCCAGTCCCAGCCCGAATGTTTACCGTTAGAAGAGTGTATCTCGGTACCAGTTCGAACATAATTCAGTCTTGTTTGTGATCCCCTTATGATGAGGTGAAAGCCTTAAAACCGGTAGGGTTATACCGTTACAAAAAAGTGGAATAAACAGTGTTTGATAAAACAAATTACAAAAATTATGGTTGGATCAAGTGTGTGATATTTTGAAGGAAGGAAATATATAATGAAAGTCAAAACTGGTGGGCTCTTATGACTTCGTAGCATAAGCATTATGTTCCGACCAAACAAAATATTAAATTGGGTGCTTCGTGATTTTATAATATTTTTGGATGCTTCAAGCGTCTTTAAATTAATTAACGTTCTTTCTAATTCAGGTCAAATTTGAATGTCGCCATGTTGTCACGCTTTAGTGCCAAGTTTTTAGTACCACAGATTTAGGTCCACACTTTTTGTACCACGTTTAAGTACCATCCATACCAGGAGCACAGTTATGATAAGGAGGTGAGTGGGAAATTCTTCCAGCCAAAGGTTGAAAAAATAACTGGTTGCCATGGTTGTAAATATTTGTTTCAATCAACTCTCCTAGACCAAGTTATTTTATTAAGTCTAAATAAAGTGATGCTTATCAACGATGGGCATCGTCTGTCTGGGAAGATTGGTATTTCATGTTTTTCTTCCATCAGGGCCCACCTTGAATCCCCGTACGCTTATTCTTCTAAATTTCTCACTGATCGTGAAAACTTTCATGACAATATTTTAGCTTCCAGCCTACCTCTTCACCCTGCTGTAGTTTAGTGACCATTTGGATCAATCCGTAGATCACATTTTATGTTACTGCAATGATAATTGAGTTGAAATTCCGGAAAAGGTCTTTATCAATCCTTCCCTATCTCCATCCAAATTACAACATATATTTTTTTTGAGATACACCTGACTAAAATCAACGAGTCTTTCAAATAAAACATACAATTTTTTCCTTAACACAATTGTGAAACATGAAACAAATAAATGAAATTCAGTGCATCTGTCAGTTTTGCATTACGAATACTTTTTTGCCAATAACATTACTATGGCCATCGAATGAATTATTTTTAGGTATATAACATCAGTTTTTTTTGACAATCATAAAGCATATCTTCGTCTTGTCAATAAATTAAAGATTCTTTTAAATAAGAAATATTTTTTCAAATTTAATTGCGAAGTTTTTTTACTCTTCTATTAATTTATTAAACTAGTCATATTTATGAATAATATATTATATCATATACCCTATATATTATAAGGCGACAGGTATGAAAACACTGGCGTTATCAAGGCGATCTTACAATCCAATAGTATTTTTCAGATATAACCATGGCAACCAATTGTTCAAATTATACTTAAAACTAGAGAAATTTCACTTTTACCTCGTCACCATGTATGACATGCTCTGCTGCAATTGACGTATATAAAAAGATTGATTAGACCCAAATCAAATGACAATTAGACCCAAATCCCGACGACATTGTTAATTTGACATAGTGCATAAATTTGAACCCAAAAATTATAATTGTATTCCATTAGTTTTTCCTACAAGTCGAAACTTTGAATTATCTATAATTGTCTAATTCTTTAATTTCAGTGGCACAAAACATTCAAGTTTAGATATCTATTAAAAAAAAAAACAAAAATGGGGTGAACTTATACAAATGATCGAAAAATTCATTTATAACCATAGCAACTAGTTGTTGTTTTAAAACTTTAGCTGAAAGAATTTTCCACTCACCTCCTTATCACAACTGCGCTCCTGGTATTGGTAGCACTAAACCATGGTTCTGAAAACGTGGCACTAAAAGCGTAGCACTAAAAGCGTGGCACTTAAGCGTGGTAACGTGGCGACATAGCAAATTAGGCGGACTAAGAAAGGACACCAATAGCGACGTTGACTAGTTGATTTGGATTCACGTTTACGTGCGATGATGCCAAAAAACTGTTAACTCAGTCTTGCTCAGTCATAAAACGCCTTATGACATAATTTGGTTTGTTGGAATAATGATTATCCTGGCAGGTTGTACTGTTTTTTTTTATTTTACACGTGGCAAGAAATATATAATTTGCGAAAAAAACAACAGGTAATTTAATTTGGACACATAATTTTAATGAATCTAGGTTTGTTGCCTTTAATTTACCGTGTCCCTAGTAAACTAGGCTTTTGCCAGTATCTCACCGACGACATGAAGCAGAAAAAAAAATCGATACTTCTTTCCGATTTTTGATTATGTAAAATCCCGTTGCACATTCTCATCGACTTGACGAATTGTGACACTCAATTACATATAAATACATCACGCGAATCAAACCCTTCATGCTTCATCACATGAATAATAGAATATTGTATACGACGAGATATATAAACGTGGAGGAAGCGAAGCTGTGTGCTTAGATAAAAAAAGTTTGGAGATCTATTACCTCTGCCTATCCTGAAAGCGACACGGCTTGATCATGTGTACATACCATCACGCCTTCTACTTATTAGGGAAGGCAGAGAGGAGATAGGGTCCAAACCGTCATATTGCGACTCATCGTTCGCCTCTTCTACATCCATACACCTTCTCACACGACACCTAAGATTTATCTGGCTTTTAACATTTTCTGCTTTCAAAATATCATGCACTTGATCCAGCCATGCTTTCCTTAGTCTTCCTATATCGTACCGTTCACTCACATTTACAATGTATAATAATCTGACATAACTCGGATTATCAGATTGGAACACAATCACCTCGTTAACTAGTCAACGTCGTTAGGGGCATCGAGATAATTTGGGTTTAATTTCCCTGGTTTAGACGCATCTATACCAAGAGGGCATACATACATAGCGAAGAAATTCGAACAAAATAATCCTTCCGGCTTAAGGCTTATTAGAATAATAGTCGGTTACTTCGGTTGTATAATATGAGTACTTGATGAATATAATTATAGATGAATATAATATAGCAACATACAAAAAAGAGACTGTAACGAAATGGAAAAGAAATCATCAATTTTAAAATCCCTTAAAAATAATTGCCTTTTGAGCTCACTATGAAATTCTGTTGTTTCGGGGGTTCTAGCCTCAGTGGCCTTGTTCAGTGGTCTCCAATGTAGGGTACGCGTACACCAGGGGGTACGCGAGTCGATGCTTGGGGGTACGACTAGTGACAGAAAAAAATAAGAAAATGTATTCAAGATGAACAAATACTAACTCGTATTTTTAAATTACACGGTCATAAACATCAAATAGACGAGGAATTGACAATATTCATGACATTTTTACGTATGTATAAAAAATGTAGTGCGAACTCCTACATATACATTCAGGGGTTCGCACTATAAAAATCTTCTGTCTTTGTCAAAAGTTTGGAGACCACTGGCATAGTTGACAAAGGTTGACAATATACTTGCATGCGGGGGTTTCGAGATCGATTGCTTACCTAAAAAAAGTTGTAATCTCGAAAGAGTTCGTATGGTAAGAATAATCGTGTAAGCTACACGTGTGCGAGTTTGGTAAAATCTTGCATGCGGTTGTATCGCAAATATGGGAAATGACGGACTGCGAGATCCATGCTTACTCCAGTTGTTCTTAAAGCTGAAGGTTTGATTAATGTAGGATGTAGACAATAGTTTGATTAATGTAGGGTGTAGACAATAGTTTGATTAATATAGGATGTAGACAATAGTCTCTTGACAGAGTTATATAAATGTTCCTTTTTTTTATATTTTAATAACCGTATGAATAAGTGAATGGGCGAAGGCCACTCATTTTAATATAGTCAGCATACTGTGACAGAATATCCCAGATCCCAACTGTGTGGTTCAATCAGATGTGCTCTGACGTTACTGATATTTAAAAATAATACCACATAAATTTCTCGCCCTTAGATCTTTTACGATTTTGATCCAAATTAATTTTCAGTTGCCCTTTGTGAGACAAATATGATTAACTTTAAGCCATATCTTTATATCGTTCAATAAATGTTGCGTTTTTCCTGTCTTCGAGGTACTTTTCCACTTATAGATTGATGTATATTTTTTAAGCTTAATCAGTTGAAACTTAAATAAACTAGCATTGTGTCTATTTTTGAAGTTTTATTGTATTATTTTGACTTATAAAATTGTATTACATCCAATTTTATGAGTCAAAATGTGAGTGACTCATAATATGCCATTTTATAAGTCACTCTCATTTTTACCACCAAACAGTCATAATTGGTGGCACAAATCATCCTAGTTTGGATAAATTGTCTATTATAAAAAATGTCTATCGGGCCGATCGAGCGATTTAGCAATATATTTCAAATACAACCATGACACCCGAATTATATTTTTACAACCTATAAACTGGAGGTAGTTTGCTCTCACCTCCTCACTATTTGTGCAATCCTGGTAAAGAGAGGTCTACAACAAGTAAATAAGACCCAAATTATACCTAACCAAATTAGGGTTGGCAAATTGGTCAAAATTATACATACCAACATTGCGCTCATATTCGCTATAATGAATTTGAGTTGTATTTGAGGTTCATGATATTTTTTCTTCATCAAGACGATCGAACGATTCAGCCAATTTTTTCAAATACAACCATGACAACCGACTAATATTTTGATTAGGTTTAAGCTGGATTAATTTCACATTCACCTCCTGACCATTTATGCAATCCTGGTGTGATTATCATCCTATCGTGTAATTTATGACTTAATACCGTGACTCCCACGATAATTTCTGACGACTTCTCTCATCCATTCCTGCATTTTGCAGGTCGAAGGGCAGTTGTTAAGGGTAGTTCTATTATTTCGGAGTCTACATCTTGTGCGTTGTCTTTCCACGCCTCCGGTAACCACAAATCCTTATGTAGAGATGTCTAAAACAGGTTAATTACACCCAAATTAAATTCTCACCAAATCGGATGACACGGCGTATTTATTAGACGGCAGATATAAGTGAGTTCCAGACCTTATTGTGGCACATATTTTTCGCTGCATCTTCATCTACGTCTACCTTTGATGATTTTTCTGGCATTACCTTTTATTATTTTAGAATTTGATCTCAACATACATATTTGGTCCGACTCTTCCACGCATTTTACTAATATTTGCACTGTAAATTTGTTCAATTAGGCTATTAAAATTAATTAATTTATTTATAATTTCATTCAAAAGTTTTATTTTAGTCTTTCAGTTTATCATAATAATCGGGAATAATTGTGGGAAAGAATGGAATATAACATCGTGGGATTAGAGATATTTTTTTGCATCAGGCTGCACTTCAGTTTCCCGTGGGTGTATCCGACCAAATTTATCTCTGATCATAGAAAAACAATAATGGAAAACTTTTAGCTTCAGTCTTGTTTTATTACCCTGTTGTAGTTTTGCGGTCATCTTGATCGATCCGCATAACACATTTTGTAATACTGCCATGATAACTAAGACTACAATTTCAGAAAAAATCTCCATTCAGTCTTCCGAATCTTCCTCTAAATCATAAAATATACAATTTATGATATGCAGCTGACTTTATTTACGTCTAAAGTGTTACTTTTTCAACACAGATAAATGGAATCAAACAAAATAAACTTGTCAACGAACAAAAAATAAACGGAAAACGCCAAAGATGTACCATCGACAAAATTGTAACAAATAGAGTTTAAATATATTGGTTGGTTCTTGTTTTCTTGAAAAATAATGCGTGTATTGTATTTAAAGAAAAATCACATTTTGAAAAAATAATCCAACTTACTCAATAAATGCCGGAAGGAAGCCCATGGTCTGGATGAGGCACCGCTTCAAGTTTTCCTTCTAAGTTTCCTTTACAAGCGTAACTGGAGCCAGTTCCTATCTCTGCGGAGCTCGTCTTTCTGTTTTTCAGAGATCATCCTTTGTTTTTTAACGAATCAGGTTAAACGAGGTCTACTTTTTTGGAAACATTGAATTCGACTCGAATTCTCAGTTTGGGACATAAAGTTAGCATTATGTCAACTAGTCAACGTAGTCAGGGTCGTCGATCACGATTTAGGTCTAATTAGCGTAAAGTTTGGGTCTAAATTCCCTGTTTTAGACCCATCTATTTATTTATTTATTATTACACATGACAAGAAATATACACAATTTAAGAAAAAACAACAGGTAATTTGATTTAGACATATAATTTTAATGGATCAGGGTTTGTTACCTTTCATTTGTTGTATCCCCAGTAAACTAGGCTTTTGCCTGTATCTCACTGAGGATATTTAGCATGAAAAAATAAATCGATACTTCTTTTTTCTTTCTTTTTCTTCTTCTTTCTTTTTTTCTATGCCAGGAGTGCATAAATGGTGAAGAGGTGAAAGCGAAATTCCTTTAACTTTAGTGGGAAAAAATAACATTTAGTTACCATGGTTGTTCGTATCTGAAAAATATTACCGGATCGTTCGATCAGTTTGATTGGGTCATAATTATTTTATAACTCGAATTTTGCCTTTATTCTTGACTCATCACTATAAATGTCAACGTAGTCATAGGCAATAACTATAATTGACTACATAAAGTATATATATAATTTACGGTTAATTTGGGTCTCATTTGCCTATTTTAGACCCGCCTATACCAGGAGTTCATGAATGGTGAGGAGGTCAGAACGGAACTCTATCAGCTAAAAGATTATAAAAATAATAGTCAGTTGCCAAGGTTGTATCTAAAAAATATTGCTGCAACGTTAGATCGCCTCTGTAAAGTCATTTTTTATGCCTTAAATAAAATATTTGTTTAGTAAATGAAAAGAAAAGTAATAAACTTCATAATTAAATTTAAATGAAAACTTCTTTTACTAGAAAAAAATCCTAACTAACTAAATATAGCCTTGTCAATGCGAACTTGCGTGAACTGTATATTAACCTTAAAAAATATATTCGATGAGCACAAATAATATATTTTTATATAACGAATATATTTTTTCAAACATTTTGAAAAAATATATTCGTAACACAAAAGTGACAGCTGCATTTACTTTTTTTTTTGTTTTATTTTTCACTTTTGTGTTATAAAATAATGACGGACAGAGTTTATTTTGTTTGGAAAATTGTCGCCGCACGAGATAACTGAGACTGTTTTTATTGTAATAAAAAATGTCACCGTACGAGATAACCAAAACTGTTTTTATAGTATTGTAATAAAAATTGTCGCCGTGCGAGGTAACAAAGACTGTTTTTATTGTAATAAAAATTGTCATCGTACGAGATAACCGAGACTGTTTTTATATTAATAAAAATTGTCGCCATACGAGATAACCGAGACTGTTTTTAATGTAATAAAAATTGTTACCGTACGACATAACCAAAACTTTTTTTATAATAGGTTAGTCAAAAAGTTTTGAAAGTGACATCTATGGAGCAGTAGAAAACCAAAATTTCTACGCCATTTTAATATTTCATCTTTCATAAGAACGTACTCAAAATTTTATTTCTATCTGTCAATTCATTCTTTGTTTACAAGCCATTTGAAGTTGACGTGTCAGTGTATTTTTTAACAATGGAAAAATCCGAATATCGTGCAGTGATTAAATTCTTTGTTTTGGAAGGTTTATCGGCTACTGAGATCCATGTAATAAAAATTGTCGCCGTACGAGATAACCGAGACTGTTTTTATAGTAATAAAAAATAGTTTCTTCTTGACATTCCTGTTCAAGTCATCATTATTAACTTTGTTATGTTGTTTATAGTTAAGGCATTAACGTTGTGGAGGTTTAAAGACATTGTAATTTATTTTTAACAAACATTGTTTATTCCACTTTTTTGTTCACATTATTAACTTTGTTTGCAGCTACTCTGAACAATGCCCTCGTGCTATAGTGGAACCACTCTCTCCGGTTCTCCAACCAGAAGTACTATTTGTACTAGATGATACAAGTTTGTTTGCAGCTACTCTGAACAATGCCCTCGTGCTATAGTGGAACCACTCTCTCCGGTTCTCCAACCAGAAGTACTATTTGTACTAGATGATACAAGTTTGTTTGCAGCTACTCTGAACAATGCCCTCGTGCTATAGTGGAACCACTCTCTCCGGTTCTCCAACCAGAAGTACTATTTGTACTAGATGATACAAGTTTGTTTGCAGCTACTCTGAACAATGCCCTCGTGCTATAGTGGAACCACTCTCTCCGGTTCTCCAACCAGAAGTACGATCTTATCTTCTTTCTCAAACACTTCGTTTTTCTTGCATGACTTGGATGATTTGATATTTATTTTCCCTCATGAAATATCCAAAATATTTCAATCTTCTCCTCTCATTGCAAGTAAGTATTTCTCAGGTCTATTGAATCTCCTTCAGGACTGCGTAAAAAGAATATGCTGATTGCATCACCTGAAACGAAAATTATTCAATTATTAATATATAATATTTGATGACAGAATATAGAATGAAGGGATTTGGAAATAATGAGGACTTAAGGGTGCTGTATAAAATATTATGAAAGGAAGCACTCTGATGTACAGAACGATTGAGTGAAGAAAGAATAACAAATGTGCGGTACAAAATGTGAGGTAAAGTTGTGGTAAAAGTTGCATCAGACTGCACTTCAGTTAAGATCAACTGATCTAACAACAACTTCCTTAGTTAGTTTAAAATAATTTTTACCGTACGTTATACTTAATTACCTTGTGTAACTACATAAATGTAGGATTTTCGGAAGTAGTGTCGACGGGAATTTCTCATGATACTATACGCTATTTGTACTAGATGATACAAAGTATATAATTTCATGATGTAATTTACATTGCTAATCAGTTTCAGAGAATGTAAAAAAAATAAGTCAGAGCTGAATTAAGAAAAGCATCTCCCGTCTCCAACTCAGATTCCTGCTCCACAAAAACCAACCGACTCGACGACCCCTTAATCCTAACTTCGACTCCCGATTCTAAAACCTTGTTTTTCTCCCCAAGAAATAAATATATTTCTGTTTCTCATTCTGGTTATGTGCTAGTCTAACAATGTCGTCTGCGAAGTGTCGTCCTCGTTGCCGGGCCTCGTAGTCGAGGATCCCCTCGCCACTCCAACGTCAATCTTGAACCGTTCTTCCACGTCGATCATGTGGTATTCTGTGAGAAAACAGCCCGATCTTAGATGTGCACTCCCTTTCGCAAATGGCATAGACATGTGGGCTCTGCTGAGCCGCCTGCCCATGTTGACGCATGTTCGCAGCGGGTTGACTGTTTCTCACACGTCTAACTGCTGAGACGCCATCATCTTGAGAGCGTACGGCTCTCCACCCCTCACGGTCCCGAGCCACTCGCTCCCAGTCCTCAGGGGTCTCGCACAAAGTGCATATCTCAGTTACCTCACTAACTTTTATAATTGATGTTATTTACCTCTTCTTGGTTATATGACATGTGAATAAAGTGAAAAGTGGTAACACCTTCAAATGATTCACTGTAAGAAACTGAATCTTAATTACCGGTAAGTATTTTTTTCCTTTTACCTTACATAAGTTGTAGTTATCACATAATTATAATTTATTTGTCGGCATCTATAATCAGAAAACAAATTAGCATGCAGCCTCTCTAGTGAAAGTGATTATAATATTATCGTCACACAATAATTTATTCAACATTACGGAACGCAAAGTGTGATATTTACATTTAAACTATTCATATTCATTAATGACTATCCTCGTCATGTTTTAATACGTCCTTCTTAACGTTAAGAGATATTTTATTTTATTTATTTATTTATTTATTTTACACATGACAAGAAATATATATAATGGGCAAAAAAACAACAGGTAATTTAATTTGGACACACAATTTTAATGGATCTGGGTTTGTTGCCTTTCATTTGTCGTGTCCCCAGTAAACTAGGTTATTGCCTGTATCTCACTGAGGACAGTGAGTGTTCTTCTCATAGCTAAATATTGCTGACAGAATTAACATTAAATCAAACTATTTTGAAGTATTCGTAATGTATGATTTTATGTTCCTGACAATTATTTGATTTTTTGGACTGGCAATAAGTCACTGGCCTAATGTTCTGCATTTTACATTTAATTTAGTATTTTTAGCAATTAATTAATTAATTTGAGATTTAATTTAGTGGTGTAATAATGAATAAAAATTCTTTATGCAAGGAAAAATCATAACGTAACTGTTAATAAAGACTATTTTATTCTTGACATCAATTGTAAATAAACAAATTGTACTCTTCCGTTGTTTCACGGGCTGTCCCTGAATAGGGCCTCGGATATTGTCATATTGAACAGTTTAGAAAATGTTTTTATATAGAGCACTACGAGCTTTATTAGTGATGTGCGTAGCCGCGTGGTAACGCACTAGACTTCCGTGCGGAATATCGTCGGTTCGAGACCCACGCTCTGCTACTCCCTTCAAACGACACAGCCACTTTTTCCGCTTAGTGTTCGAGAGTATAACGATACCTATGACTTCAGTCATGTATATTATTTAAAAAAAAAGTTAGTGATTTCAGCTAAACTTTTATACCATATATATTTCTCTTTACGCTTTGCGTGTGATTGGGTTTCAGCTATTTCGAATAGTTTATCAACATCGCGACATGTTCTTAATTGGGTAGGCAGAGAGAACAAATTTTCACGTTACTGGCACACATCTTTAGCTTCTGTCACTTCAATACACCTCGTCATGCATAATCTCTATTTATAAGTGCTTTTCCTTCTTTTTAAATTTTATTAATTTTGTCGTGCCGCGTTTTTTATATCTTTCCAAACTTTCCATTCCTTTTATATCATGTTTAAAGATTATTTTCAACACACATATTGAAAACATTAAGTACCTCAGACTAAGAAGTCATGATATTTAAACTTCAAAATCATGTTGAAAAATATTGAAATAACGACTAGTTAAGTAGAATGAAAAAGGAAACGATGAGATGACTGAGACATGTTGACTAAAAAACTAGATAAACCGAATCAGGGAATCGTTTTACGTGAGCTGTTGCCACGCAGCGAGATAACCAATATACGATTAAGGAATATTCTACTCTAGAAGCGTGAATTTCAGGCGTTTTTTCAGACTAAATAAAAAAACAAAAATATTTTTCTTAGATATGTCTTTACAGTTTGTTTATTGATGATTTGAGAATTTAAAAAAAAGTGAATAAAATTTTTTTAATTCAAGATGTTATCAGTTGTTATATCTTGTAAAATAAAGGGGTGAGCTGGTCGACATAACTGGAATCTTTTTGTAAATTTGAAACAAAAATCATACATTTTCTTGATAAGAAATAATGTCGTTATAGTTGGTACCAAAAAGAAAAAAATCGTAAATGGCGCCTGTCTGAAAAAAATACATTTTCTTACCCTTTTTTTTTCAAATATTTAATATTTAAAAATATTTTTTTTGAATTTTTCAAGGTAGTAACGATAGACAAATATTTATCTAAGTGTCATATCAAATTCAAAGGCAATCAGTTGAATAAAACTAGAGATTTTATGTCGACCAAGACGAAAGGAGTAGTTTCGAGAAAAACGCATTTAAAGTTTTGAGATCATTGTCTGAGTCATTCCGGTGCGACGTAATTGCTGCCTCATTTATAGCTATTACTTCGTAAATATTGAGATTTTTTTAATATCCTTTTGAGAGCATATTCTTAAAGATTTAAACTTTAGAAGAATATGCAAAAATGATTTTTTCAAATTTCTAGAGTAGAATACTCCCTTAGGACTTGAAAATGTATCATTGTATTATTTTGTTAGATATAATGACACAGGATAATAAAACCAATACACTAAGACAGTTTTTAGTACCCGCTGCCTGTAGTAAGCAAATGTTAAATATGGAAATAAGCATTGCATCAGACACCGTATTAACACGACCTTAACGATTTGTTCGCTATTTTAATCATCGTTTTCTTTCGAATAACTTTTACCTTTTTGCGTAATAATTTATTTGTTAATAACTTTCATTTTCCAGCGTTTTGACTGACTGGTCGTAAATTCCATACAGTGACTTTTTATAAAGGTTGTTCTGGTTTGTTTTATCTTAAATTTTGTTGCTCAATGTGATTGAATTCATATTTTGTTGAAGCAAATCAATTAACTGTATTTTAGTCAGAATTATAGTATAAATAGGCCAAAACCCATACGACGATTGTCGTCAAAGTAAGAATATGAGAATTGAATTTTGAATACGAGAGAGCGAGAGAGGAATACTTGGATTCTCTCCGAAAGTAATTCTAAATTTGAATCTCGGTGGGTCCGTGATACTGAACGAATTTTAAATGCCTAGCTAACAATTTTTGAACCGGTGTAAAAGGGGACGATGTTTAAATGGTATATAAAAACAAATTTTACATCTATGAATATATATTTTCATAAATGTAGAATTTGTTTTACTTCCGTGAATATTTCACGGGTTGCAACTAGTAGTAATATATTGCCCGAAATGTGACTCCGTGCTTGGCAGATAGATTTATAACACACTTTGTTGTGTAATAATTTGGCTAGCTTATTGCCAGGTGACAATCTCTTATTTTATCAATACATTATTTATATCTTCATTTCGCTTTCTTTCATAACAAGGTTATTGTAATGGCATTTGCGTTTAGTTCCCAGTTCACCATCAAACATCTTTAATATCCCTTTAATTTTTTTCATCGTAATATAATACAACCGACAGTTTACAGCCGACCAAAGTCCAAACGATTCTGACCAAGAAAGTTATACTTCAGAAATCGTAGCACGGGTCCTATGACAGTTCACAAATTGGCCCCAATACAACCTTGTAACGACGTTCAGTAATTTTAATTATTTTATCAACTTTAATGTAAGCCTCGATTCTAATAAATAGCAAATTATTTAGGTAAATACATTACACAAAACTAACAATAATGACAAATTAGCAAAAATGTGGCGGTTTGTTAAAATCAAATAATATTTGGTGACGTTTGCCAAAAGTCACTACGTTAATCTGCATTGGCTAAGGATGGGGTATACGATAATTTAATTTTCAATTTTTTTATATCTAAAATTAAATTTTCGATATTAGTATTAATTCATAGTGGATCTTGGTCTATTTCAAGACATGTACAAATCATACAATGCATTAGAAAGTCAGTATAATGAAAATTAGGAATTAAAACGTTAGTTTACAGAAAAACAATTTTTCGATTTATAAAAAACTATTTGATTTGTAAAAAAAAACGATTTGATCCCACCCCTTTGATAGATGACGTTTAAAACATCGCAGGTCCCATCCTACATTTTTTTAAGTATAGTAGGTGTATGGATATATACCAGGCATTAAATTTACTGCATGTTCATGCAATGTTACAATTAAAATTTGAATCATATAATAGGAGTCAAATTAGAATATTGAATAATTCTACTCTATTATAGTATCTGCACTATGTAAACTAGAGTGATTTAGTTATATTCTAAAATAACAAAAATCAAATATCGCGCGGTTGTTATGTTAAGTTTATTTCAAAAGAAGGGAAACCCCCAACACGAACCAAATGACAGTAAGATAATATTTACTGAAAATCTTTTCCATCATACACGCAGTGAAATATTGAGCTACACTGTTTTAATCAAGCAGCGAATCGATTGGCAATATTATCAGGGAACGGAATAGAATAAACGCTACGGATGATGTCGAGTATTATGCGTCCTTAATATATAAATTAAAGAATGCGATATAAATAAAACGCCGAAAGCTGTCACGAGGCGTGAGATTATTGTCTGATAATGGGCAGTGTGCCCTGATTTTACTGCAAAGATTGCCATTCAACAGTGTTCTTCTTCTTCCTGGCACTGTCCCAACTCATTGCCTAGGTAGGCTGTTGGGGTCGGCTCTTCTCGTTCTCAGGCTATATGTTCTTCGGTTCTGGGTGTCGCTTTCATCTGGGCCGTTTCTCTGCAGGATTTTAGAGCATTGAGTTATCCAGCAGTGCCATTTAACAGCGTTGTTTCCAAGAATTAAATTACTTACCACAGGGTATTTCACTTTTTTAATTTTCAAAAGTGAAAACCGATTAGATTTTAAAAAAAAAATGTAACGTGGGAGTAATCTGTGCACTGTGTCACTGTTTCAAAAACAGAACTTTGGAATATTTTTTCAACGGTACATAATGAATCATTCTAAAAATGTGTCGAACTACGGGTGATTATATTAAAATTATATTTTTTTTTCATTTTATCACCTCTTTATATTCTTTGGCAGGAAACTTTTAGATCTAGCTACGTGTATTAAATTCATATTGTTACATTCTTAAAAGTGTCATACGACATGAAGGAGTAGATCCCCGTGTTCTTCTTCTTCAGCTTGTTTTAGGCCTGTTGGCCTGTTATTTATTATTACACATGACAAAAAATATACACAATTTGAGAAAAAACAACAGGTTATTTGATTTGGACATATAATTTTAATGGATCTGGGTTTGTTGCCTTACATTTGTCGTATCCCCAGTAAACTAGGCTTTTGCCTGTATCTCACTGAGGATATTTAGCATGAAAAAATAAATCGATACTTCTTTCCGATTTTTGATAACACAAAAAAACCCCGTGGCACGCTCTCATCAACCTGACAAACAGTGACACTCAACTACAACTGGAAACATCTTGCGAAACTAAACTCCTCACACATTATCACTCCAGAAAGACCAAAAATATTCATCCCACAGTATACCGCACACAATCATAAGAATAAAAATCAAAACAAATAAAAAACAAAAAAAAAGAAGAAAAAAAGAAAAACACAAATACAAAAACAACCAAAATTAAAACAACAAGAAGAGACCCACACTCACGAGCTCACATAAATCCTTTCCACTCGTCATTCATCCTGAAAGCCCAAGTACTCAAAATCCTGTCGCAATAACAACCACGCTCCGATCGACTGTCTAAATGGTTTTCCTACCTTTACTTTTATTGAAGTCGGCACGCCATTGTATGTAATTGGAGCCAAATAAGCATATTGCCTTTGGGCAAAAGAGGTTTTAACTCTATGGCCCAGGCCATCCTCGCAGTTGTCTGCAGAATCCTCTGGGACTGGCGCAAACAGTTCAGTAGGAGTCTCCTCTGCGCTGCATCCAACTCTTACCATGGGATGCTGTAAATGGTTCAACTCAACTCTTCGCCCTGATTCAAGTGCAAAATATATCTATATTGTACTTGGTGAATATAATTTTTTAAGAATAATTATCATATAGCTGTAGCTTGACAGTTGGACGACGTTTTAGATATATTGAAACCTATGTATTCCAAGTCGATGTTAAAATTTAACTTTTATTCTATATTGGAGACATTTCAAACATGTTTTGGTGGTTTGCATAGTTTGCTTAATCTATAGAAGAGTATGAAGATACCTATATCCAGAAATACGAATGAAGTATTTGTTAATTAGAAGCGGATATTTTTATGACCCCAGGGATGGTGTTTTTAAACATGTACTCGAGGAGTAAATTTAGCACGGTGAAACGTAAACAAACGTTAACTAATATCTGTATAAACAAATGTCAACTCATGTATGTTTTTATCAAGACGAAACATGAACAAACTTTAACGAACATGTATATAAATCATGACGAAACATAGACAAATGTCAATTTATATCTGTATTGAACATGGCGAAACATAAACAATCGTTAACGTCTTATGTATTTATAATTACGAAACATAAACAAACGTCCACTTACATATGTATTTATCATGACGAAATATAAACAAATGTCAAGTAACATGTGGATCTATCATGACAAAACATAAATAACCTCCGAATTGACGACCTACGTGGCCTGGTGGTAAGACACTTGTCTGCCTATCTGGAGGATGCGGGTTGAATCCCCGCTGGAACCCTGATTTTTTTAAATAGGATTCCAGTTTGGTTAACACTTCGGGCCTATAAAAACATCTTTCTGGTTGGTTGGAAGAGATTGCCACATGGAAATAAACTCGCCAGGTTAAAAAAAACAAATGTCAACTAACAGGTGCATTTATCATGACGAAAAATAAACAAATGTTAACTTACATGTGTATTTATCATGACGAAACATAAACAAATGTTAACTAACATGTGTATTTATCATGACGAAACATAATCCAATGTCAACTAACATGTGTATTTATCATGACGAAACATAAACAAATGTTAACTAACATATGTATCTATCATGACGAAACATAAACAAATGTCAACTACCATGTGCATTTATCATGACGAAACATAAACCAATGTCAACTAACACGTGTATTTATCATGACTAAACATAAACCAATTTCAACTAACATGTTTATTTATCATTAAGAAATATAAACAAATGTCAACTAACATGTGTATCTATCATGACGAAACATAAACAAATGTCCACTAACATGTGCATTTATCATGACGAAATATAAACAAATGTTTACTGGGGATATGACAAATGAAAGGCAACAAACCCAGATCAATTAAAATTGTATGTCCAAATCATACAAATTGTATGTCCAACATAACATAAACAAATGTTAACTAACATATGTATTTATTATGACGAAACATAAACAAAGGTAAACTAACATGTGTATTAATCATGACGAAACTTTCAAAAATGTAAACTTACATCTGTATTTGTAATGCTGATACATAAACAAGCGTTTACTTAATCTATATTAATCAAACAAACATCAACCTTCACAAATATTTTCAATGACAAAACATAAGCAAACATCAACTGTATTTATCATGACGAAACATAAACAAAGGTTAGCTAACATACTCGTATGCATGTCGAAACACGAACAAATGTAAACTAACATCTATCTGTATTTGTAATGCCGATACATAAACATTAATTTGATCTGTATTAATCAAACACACCTTCAGAAATATTTTCCATGAATATCAATTTTATTTTTTGTTTTTATATGACAAACGTTTGATTACACGTTTATTAATCATGGTAAAACATATGTTTAAATTTACTTATATCTGTATAAATCCTGGATAAACATAAATAAACGTTTACTTACCACCATATTGTATTAGGTGTTAATATAAGTTGGGTCCGTTTTTTTTTTTCAATTTTAAAATGAGCAACAAAAGTAAAACAAAATGGTAAATGTTATACGCCATTCGAAAGAAAATTTTCTGCTCTACAAGATATTGTGTTTGCTTTTACGTTACATATATTACTTTATTTGATTACAAGCCTTCAAAATGGAATGTCAAGTAGACGAAAGTGAGCATTTTCGACACCTCCTTCTGTTCGCGTTCAATCGAGGGAATAAAGCTGTCAAAGCTGCTCGCGATATTTGCGAAGTGTACGGTGAAGATGTTATGGGGATCTTCATGACTAATATAGTTTAAGCGGTCTTCATCGAAGTCCACTGGTCGTCCGGAACGCTCCATGTCTTTCAGTTCGAAATTACCGTCATTGAAACGCAAAAACCATCGACGAGCTGTCCTTTCATTCATAAAATCTTCACCGTACACTTCACAAATATCGCGAGCAGCTTTGACAGCTTTATTCCCTCGATTGAACGCGAACAGAATGAGTTGTCGAAAATGCTCACTTTCGTCTACTTGAAATTCCATTTTGAAGGGTTGTAATCAAATAAAATAATATATGAATTATACGGTGTAAAAATAAATACATATAAATAATTGAATATTAAATTGTTTCGTGTCTTCTTTTTTTTTAACTTTCTTATTTATTTAACACTTTTATTGCAATACAATCTGGCGGGTTTATTGCCAGGCGGCAATCTCTTCCAGCCAACCAGACAAAAGTAAACGAAGCAAGTTACGTAGTCGCATAAATCATTCAAATGACTATCCATCCCCACGAAATCCATAAACATATACGTGAGCACATGCCCACGAACCCCACAAAGACGGACAGTCACCCGAACATTCTTTTCCATATAAAGTGTGATATCATCAATCAAAAGGAAAGGAAGGGATGGTGGAGAAGAAAGGAAAAGAAAAATCAGGAATGAAACACGTTATTTTACTGACTAGAAATTAAGAGGTTTTTCAGTCGCTTCTTAAAGCATGCCAAGGACGGAGCGAGTTTTATATTAGTTTGTAACTGATTCAAGAGTCTCACTGCATGGACAGTAAAGGACGACGTAAAGAAAGAGGAGCGGTGAACCGGAAAGGCTAATAAACAATCTCTGTTTGAATGTAGTGCTAATCCATGATTGGAAAGACGCTGAAAATTTTCCGCAAGATAAGAGGGTTCGGCGGGACAGTTAAGTATATTATACAATAGAGACAGTATGTGAATTCAGCGTATTTTTCTAACATTCAACCAGTTTAATGCCTTCTGGTCTTCCTTTCATAAAAAACCAAAGTAATAATATTTAAATAAACAATAAACTCATAACTGACGAGAGTTCAAGCATCCGTGAAATTAAAAATCGTGTTGAACGATTTAACAATATTATTGTAGAAATCAATTTCAATTTGTGAGGAAAAAATATTAAATAATGTCTCTTTGTTTTAAAACAGAGTTCCTCAAACTACGACACGGCCGGATCTAGCCCGATGGACTTAATTGATGATCTGCGGATACTTTGACGAAAAATATTGCTACAAAAAAAATTATTTCTCATTTCTCCAGTAATGAAAGGAAAATATTTCCATAATACTTCGTTTATTTTATATGTTGATCATTTTGACCAAATTATGTTGTCAAAAAGTGCAATACAGTATTGAATGCACTTTCATTCTCTCCCCCTGGCTCCATCCCAACTCATTGTCTGCGAAGACTTGGGGTCAGCTCTCCTCGTCCTCAGGTTGTATGCTCTTCTGTCCCGGACTACGTCCCCCAGGCCGTGCCTCTGCATCAGGTTATCTTTTTGCACCACCCATGAATTCTTTGTATTGCACTTTCATTGAAAACATTAAAATTGTATTGCTATGTGGCAATCACTTTAAATCAACAATTCTTCTTCATCCCCATGTACTCAAAGCTGAGCACCGCGGTCCTCTGCTGTGTCTCGAACTCGACGCATCACCTGTTTCCACCCCTCCTGGTCCTGGAGCAAGTCAAATTCAACGCTTAAATAGGATCCTGTTAACTACTTTATTTGATCTGTCCATCTCAAAGGATAGCTTCCTCTTGTTAACCTTCCCTGACTGTCCCCGTAATCACCAGCTTCTCTAAACTTTCACAATTATTTCTAGTAACATACCCAAAACACGTTAGAATTATTTTTCTGCATGTTGTCGACAATCTTAAAGACATTTCTAATTTTTGAATCATAGAGATGTTGTTGCCCGTTGTAGTCCAGGGTATACGGAGTATCCGTCTCCAGCATAGCATCTCGAAAGCATCTATCGCCGTTTCTGGGTCTCGTAGTCGAGAATGCCCTCGCCATTTTATCGTAAATTCAGTTGGAAAGCTAAGCTGTGCCGTGGATAAGGGATTGTGCCGTTGCACACCAGCAAACTCGACGGTTACACCCCAGTAGTCGATTCGATGGCACCGAAGTGAGATGATCGAAGTACATCGGCATGTTTTTTTCCTTTTTTTTGGAAGAATAGATATGTCCTAAGTCATAAGTATCCTTATATTCCCGAATACAACGTGGAAAAAATGGCTATGTCATTTGAAGCTTTGAATAAATAAATAAATAAATACAGGTTTATTGGTAGCAACATAGTATGTACGAGTACATAATAAATTTAGACACATTTCAAGAACACATTAAAAAAAGAATATAGTACATTAAAAAACGGAAGCTATCAAAAGGTCTGGGCTCATCTAATAACATCCCTCCGGCCAAGATACACCCCAATAATATAGGGCGAGCCCAGCCACGGGGACACCAGATGTTTTTCAGCCCACACCCTAATAAACGACATTCTGTAAGGAAGTCCAGTGCATTAGCGTGCGGCCATGCACCTTTAAGCATCTATCAAAGCCAAGCAGGATGACACTTCGAAATTTATTTTGTCTTTTTTTTATCTGACCTGCCTATCGATATCAATATTTTTACGAGGTTCTTTTTTCAATAAGTTTGGTGGGCACTGTTTTGAAAGATAAATATTGCGTTGTATCAACAAATTTGCTGAAAGTAAAAACGATTTCCTTTTCTAACTGTGGTTTTAAATTGCCTGGTAAACATGGATTCAGAATTAATCGTCATCTTTGTCCAGAACGAATCTTTAATTTCATCGAGAATGAAATTTGATTGTCATGTCAACAGTCTTAAATTATTTGCTCGTGAATTTCTTACCACCCGGACAGTACTGGGTGTTTACCTTATCAAGTGCTTTTTTTTATTAAACAAAGTAATTTATTGTACAAATATTTGTCAAGGCTATATCTACATACAAATTTATTACTTAAATTATCTTATTTATATATTATAATTTATGAACTTACTTTATCTTATTTTCCTATACGTCATTTTATTTTATTTTTTTATAATCTTAATGTATGGTTTCTTAGAAATAATTAACACCTACATACTACTAATAACTAGATAACAATTCTTACAACTAATTATTTAGCAAGAATAAGTCCATTCGTTCAGGCTCCTTGTATTCCATCACATTCACTCAGACCTTGGTCGTCCCAGCTAATACTGTAGGTGGACTAGTCAGGCAATATATAATGCTTCGGGAGCCTGTGCTTATGATGGAAGGGTAGATCGGATTTATTCTCGTAAGCCCCCAGGGCAACGACTAAGGGATTGTTGTGATTTTGTTGACTTTTATAGAACTTCACGGTCAAACGTTTCTAACATTTTCACTAATCAAGTTATTTATGATGCAAGACGCTGGGCTCCTCGATCCCTACAGTATGTAAGTATCACATGAACTACACCTCACTAGAGATACAGAGAGTCGATATATTATGTAGTTTTCTCTATTTATATAAATAGTTCTTGGTTCTCCTGATAAAAAAAAAGATGAATATTATTTATAGCAACCCATCTCACATTATGTGGTATTATATACCATTAAGATCTAGGACCGATTTGATTATTTGCATCTTGGCTTCCCTATCTTAAGAAATGGTACGTTAATCAGAACATTCACCTATCAGGTGTTAGAGTATTGAGTTGACTTTAATTATGGCCGATGCTTACAGGCGTTGCAGCCTTCATATTTAAAGTCGATGTAAAAAACTCTACCAAATATGGTAAGCGCGCTAAATGATGGTTATTCACGTATGTTTGGAGTCTCGATCCAGTATAATCAGGACGTCTTACTCCTTCATTGGATAATTTTCTGACAGTTATGATATTTAGTTACTCAGCGCGCAAGAAACACCCATTTAGCTACGTACACTCGCGACCGCAACGTGAACATATATTAGACTTGCTCAGATATTCACGTTGACAACCACAACGTGAAAACGTTCACAGCGATAACGCAGGATCCTACACATAGCGTGCGCGCCCTATATGAAAATTACGAATTTACTTTTTGTGTTGTCCATATTTCCAAAATCGGAACATAAACAAAAACGTCTGACGTTAACTAAGTATGGTATAATGAATTTAAAAAGTGCATGATTTAATTTACTACGATATAAATCAATTGTTATACATACGAGTATATGTAAATTATGTTTGGGTAATTAACTACTATAAATATTTTTAACTGCATTACGTCAATTGAGTTATAAAAATAACGGGGTTTAAGAAAAAATCACGTAATTATGTTCGTCAATTAGTTTAATTAATAAGGTTTAATCATATAACAGTTACATATACATTTTTTAAATTTTTAAACATAATAATTTGATCACACATTCAATGCATTTCACATAATTTATTTTATACACACATAATTTGTTAATAAGATACATTCTCTTTCCAAGTTACAGCATCGTGAATGTTAATATATATAATATTTGATATATTTATCGATTGTAAATTATGTCAAAACTTTATTCAAATGATTGCACGAAAAATAAAACATAAATATCATACAATTTCAAATCTTCCCCAATAGGGAAAATGCGTGATCCTGAAAATCCTGTAAATTAAAAGCCTCATAACAAAATTTCACCAACAGAATGTAAAAACAACATAAATTTGTTTTATTTTATTACAATATATATTTTTAGCAGATCACTATGTGAATTTCGATTCACAGTGTCCTCAGGTGAGTTAATTTAATTTAAATACATGTTACTTACAATGTTATTCATACTGAAACTTGTACATGGTCTGTCTTATGGGGAAAGGAATAAAAAATGGGGAAGAGTATAAATTAAATTAATTATTTATGATATATTGTATTGATAATTTATATAGCGCTGTTTTCGATTATTAAGCCCCTTTAATAGTCCTTCCTAACTAGGTCAACCTATTAATTTACAGAAGATGTGCAGTAAATCGTGTTACAAAATCAACCAGATACATCACGTCATTGGATAAGGTTGTAGAGGCGAAATTAAGGTAGATTGGAAATGTGATACGCATGGGTGATCATAGTCTCCTAATACGCTAATAAGTCCTAATAAGTATTGGGCAATCGAAGGATTAGTGGGAAAATAAACGCTATAAAGATAGTCTGCAATAGTTGCTGACTTTACGCGGGGTGCCTGAAGACTTGGAACAGGTGGTTTAAGATCGCAGAAAATGAAGTTCTATATGTTCTCGATCTAATGGTGAGAAACAGCCAGGGTGCTGCGAACACGCATCAGTATAAACAGGCTCTTGATTTTTTCGTTTGAATATTAATAACAAATTAAAATCAAACAGTTTCTAAAAGGATATTTATAAAATAAAATTTTTCTTATAAATAATAGGTATTAATAGTCAGATAGTGCTATTTTCAAGAGGTTTTTGACTTATTTCAGAATGTTTTCAATATTTAAGGATAAAAAGAGAGAAGAGTCGAAGAGTTAATGCTGGGCGGTGTCAGTTATTGCGGGGCCCTCTTCAGGAACCAGGTGTTCATGGGCTCGGACTTGCCCTTCATCACCACAGGACCACGGTAGGTCAACTCGAACTGGGGGTCATGGTTGTCCTCGCGGCACAGGTATCTGAAAAAAATATTTATGAAGGTTAATTTATTTCAATAAAATTAACATTTAAATTAATCTGTTAGATAAATAAAAATAATACATGATTGGTATTTCTAAGATGCTTTGCTTAGAAAAACCCAAGACATTTTCATGAAGTCTCCTCATGTCAATTAACTTAGTACTATCGGCATTCTTGGCGTAGAAGTTTAAATACTAATGCGTGGAATTCCGGGTTCGGCTCTAATCATAATATAAATAGGCCAAAACCCGTACGGCGGTTGTCGTCAAAGAAAGAATACGAGAATTGAATTTTGAATACAAGAGAGCGACAGAGGAACACTTAGATTCTCTGCGAAAGTAATTCGAAATTTGAATCTCGGTGGGTCCGTGATAAATGAACAGATCGAAACTATACTGAACGAATTTTAAATACCTAGCTAACAATTTTTGAACCGGTGTAAAAGGGTATGACGCCAATTTATTTTGAATTATAATTCATTAAATAATTCATTTATTTCCTATTATATTGAACCTTATAATTCCTTGTGTTTATTTATTTTATGCTCTTTTTTGAATGCATACAATTATAAGTGGCTTTTTCACGATGTCGGAAACGCGAAAACATTAAAGTCAATATATCTGAAACAAGACTTCAAGGAAAACTTTATCAACGATTTAAATTGAACAACAGTAATGTTTATACACAAAACATCGTGTATAAAGAGATTTTTGAGAATTAAATAATTCATCAATCAAGATGTGTCTTTTTTTATTTTAAACTTAAAACATTAATGAACCCAAAAAACTTTAAGCTGATCTTGCTCTATTCGGTATTTCAATAATGTAGAATTTGTTTTACTTCCGTGAATATTTCACGGGCTGCAACTAGTTTATATAACTCTGGAAAATAAATCGGATGCCTTTTCGTATTAGCTTCACTAATCTTCACATCGAGTATTTTTTATTTGAATCTATTGTATTATATTTGCGGTAAGTTGTTGCATAATAGTCATGCTCTTGGCGTAACAGCTGTAATGCAACAACAATAAAAGTTATACAAGGACAATTTGTATAGTGCTGTTTAAAGAGCAGTCTCTCCAAGGCGCCCTAACTCGGGATTCAAACCCACTATTATTGACAGATGAAAAATATTACATAAAAATACTAGTTAAGTGTAAGGTTAGGAAGGTGGTGGCTACATGCGTATCGTCACGCCATTTTCTTGTGGTAGTAGGCAAAGAGAACAGATCTTCTAACTCGTTTTATCCAAACATATTTCGCCTATTTCACATTCACACATCTCGTCATGCACAACTTCCCATTATTCATACTTCTAAATTTACTTCTTTCCACAGCTGGTCCATTTGATCCATCCACACTTTTATACTTGCTAAGTCACTCTTTCGTCATCCATTCACATGTCTGAAGCACATTAAAGCTTATTTATTATTCTCATTTAAAACATCCCTTTTATCCATTCATCCATTTCCGATGTCTTCGTTCAGCCAATTTTTAAACATTGACTATCCAAAAAAATGTAAGTGCACGCATCTCTGCAGCGTTAATGAAATAATTCCAAAAACAAATCGCTGATTCACGAGACAACGAACTTTAAAAATTGCCTGGGGTTTTCTTATCGAGTCCCATCAGATTTATCATACTGCGTCATTATGATGTCGCAATAATCTAGATATCTACCCAAATATCACAGATATAACCTTTGTCAATGGTCTTATGAATAATCGATGTATTATTAATTAATAATATTTTGGTTTTATTATTCATTCTGATATCATTTCTCCACATTTTCTTTACAAATTTATGTAAGATACCTTTTATTTATTCAAAAACAAAGTGCTCTTGAGGTATAACTTATTAAAAACAGCATGATTGTGTTTTTAGGGGTTTGTTATATGTATTTATCGACGTCGTTGCTGGGCCTCGTACTCGAGGATCCCAATATCAATTCAGTTGGAAAGCGATACTGTGCCGTAGAGTTTTTTTAAGTGAGCCGTTGCACACCAGCAAACTCACCAGCCACACCTCTGTACTGGATCCGATGGCTCACCGAGGTGAGACAATTACAGCACAACTACATGTTTTTTTCCTTTATTTTAAAGAGTAAATATGACCGAAGTGATAGGTATCCTTATTCGCCCTAATACTAGAAAGAAAAATGCCTATATTATTAGAGAGAAGTAGCACAGCGCAGGATTTGAACCAGCGACCTTTCGCATGGAGTCCAGTGCGTTACCGCGCGGCCATGCACTTCACTCACATATTATGTAGGTATTTATAAAACTAAGGGGACGTAAATACAAAAAGTCTCGAAATCGCTGGCGTATTTAAAAAACTGTGTTGGCAGATAAGAAGTATGTACTTCCACTGAACAGGATTACCTTATTTCTTATATATACTATGGGTTGTTCCGGTACCGCACTGTCCACTGAAGAAGCCTTATAAAAGCAGTGGTTTAAGTGAAGTCTTTTGTCATATACAAGGTGTTTCGTTTTGAAACAATTGTTTAAATGTATTTAATTTGAATTTAGTGCTTTTCGTATGTTGTTATTTGATAATTTGTAAATTTATAAGAATATTTGGGTTTTTAGTAATTTCCGAAAGACGCTTTAGTCTTTAGAAATTTAGTGAAGACGCTTTGGTCTTTAACGTTTTTATTTTCTTGAACAACATTTTGTGTTTCCATTATCATTCTGTTGAATTCATTTTATTTCAGTCTTCTCCCTGGCTGCATCCCAACTCACTGTCTGCAAAGACTGTTGGGGTCAGCTCTCCTCGTCCTCAGGTTTTATGCTCTTCTGTCCCGGACTACGTCCCTTCAGGCCGGGCCTCTGCATCAGGTTATCTTTTTGCACCACCCATGAATTCTTTGGTCTTCCTCTGGTTGTTATTCGAGGAAGATCCATGGAGATTGTCTGGTTCACAATGTGATCGGGTGCTCTGCATCCAACGTGCCCATACCATCTCAATTGCCTCTCCTCCATCTTGCTGTTGATATCTGTAACACCTAGGTTTCCACGATGCGTGAGCTTTTTATTTTGTCTCTTAGGGACACACCAGCTGACCATCTTAGATGCGCATTTCAGCATTTTCTAGTTGCCTAGAGTAAGAGTTATACATCATCCAACATTCGGAGCCATAGAAGAGTGCGGGTCTGACAATCGTTTGGTATACTTTTCCTTTTAACTTTACTGGCATTTTCAGATCACATAGAACTACCGTCATTGATCTAAACTTCATCCATCCCACACTAATTCTATGTCTTACATCTGCTGCACATCTTCCATCGCTATGGATGAGTGACCCAACATACTCAAAGGAGTCACAATTTGGTAATGTTTCTCCATCCATTTGCATTACGAGAGTGACAGCATTTGTGTTCTCGAATGGTAGGTACAGATACTCTGTTTTCTTTCTGCTCATTCTCAATCCATTGTCCTCCAAGATTCTTCTCCACCTTTCCCGACTATTTTGCAGGTCTTCATGTTTTTCACTTATTAATACGATATCGTCTGCAAATAGTAGGATCTTTAGGAGATGAATACATTTTATTTCAGTGACATTCTGAAAATAAAAAAGGATTTTAGCTTTATTAGTGACTTGATCACGTGAATTAAAGCTTTATTGTTGACTTCATCACGTGTTTAAAGTAAATATCCCTAAATAGGAAAATGTTGTGTAAAGAATATATAAGATTTGTTTATCATTAAATTTACTTCAATATTATTAATTGCCTCTAATATATATTTGAATATTTTAGGGTTATACCGTCATAAAAAAAGTGGAATAAACAGTGTTTGTTAAAAATAAATTACAATATTTGAATATTGTGTAAACATTCATCGCTTGGTCTTAAATAGTCAATTTTTTTTTGCGATGGCACCTCAACTTGCGATGAGGAGATCAAAGTTGTAAATTAAACATGATAGATTTGACATGTCCATTTTATTGTTCAATTCCTAAAATATATATTTTTTCCCATATCTAGTGAAAGAATGTTGAATAGTTTTGGAGTTTGATAAACATGGGTTCCCTGTCAACGCCTAACTATTTATTTCCGAAAGGTGAATTGATGAAACAGTGTTTGTTAAAAATAAATTACAATGAATTGATTTTGTTTTGCAGTTCTCTCTCGTGTTCACTGGTGTACACCTGATGTCAATAATACTGTGTGCATTAAAAATGCTTGATCTTAGAAGAAAAAATAATAATATTAATAAAATTACGATGTATACAGCGCTTTTTAGACAGCAAACTATCCTCAAGGGCGCTCTAACTCGGAACTCACACCAACTATTGTATAATTGACGGATTAAAGAATAGATATGTAGTGGTTAGATTAAGTAATTCTCCGTATGTGACTATTATCTAACTAGAAAGCAACGCTTGCATTTGGAGTCCGCTGGAGGCACAGAACTCACTCATGATGGAGAAGGTACAAAAAAATATCTACGATATCTCTTTATGAGTGAGTTTGGTGTCCATCCATGGCTTTATCCTACTCAGTTTATGAAGGGCATGCTCGGGTATAACTCATTGAGCCTAAGAAGAGATCTGCGTCTCCTGGTATACGTTGTCAGACTCGTTCGAGGAGTTATGAGCTGTCCAGCATTACTGCAAAGATTAACGTTAAATGTTCCTAACAATTACACTAGACTGCGCCAGTAAGAACAGTTCTCAATCACATACGCAAGAATAGGTCTTCCAGCTAACACGCCTGTTAGACGGACTTTAACTCTTTTGAACGGGACTGCTTCGGATATTGACATATTTCATATCATATTAGCAAAAGCAAAAGAAAAATTTCTTGTAAGATTGTGGGCGTTAGCAAGCACTTATTTACGTATTTAAGTGACTTTTAATTTAAATATTAGCAAATTTTGTATTTTTTAATGTAATCGAGTCAAGCTTGTATTGAGAGAATAAATTAATTTGTATATTATATGTTCAGAAAAATGTGTTTGTTTAAAAAATTGCAGAAACTTTCCAAGAACGTACTTCAAAGAAAGTTTTAGATTTTCTGATTTATGACAGTAACATGTTCGGCTTTAGATGTAGTGTAATGTTTATGTATAGTACACCTTTAGCATAATACATTGTGATACAACCTCCTAAAAAGGTTTGTTTTTATGTGTTTCCTAAAGCTTCACATACCACCCACATCTCTAACACTAAATGGTAAAATATAAAGATACTCTGTCTGTGTTGATTGTCTAGCAACCATATTAAAGATATATTTTATATTTTAATTTTGTTAAACGTTAAATGAAAATGTATTTATATACGAGTATGTTTTATTTATAAAAGTTTATATACTCAAAGGTATTTTTAAATGTATTTGCATAAAAAACGTCTCTTAAGTGTTCTTTATATAACACTTCACAAACTCCAAAAATATTACAAATAAGGATACAGTTATTTTTCAATATATGATGCTTTAACATGTAACGATAAAAGTAATCAACAATACAAGGCCTTCAAAATACAACCTCTTTCAACAGGGTATTTTAGGATACATTACACATTAAAAAAATATTCTTAGATACAATAGATTAACAGCCCACCAGTCAACACTTAAGATTTATTGGGACAACGAGAATCGATCATTAACTGCCGGGTCAGAAAACAGACGTCTTATTAATTAAAATACGAAGGTAACATCGCGAATTGAGCCCAAAGCTCTTGAATTAAAGATATGTATATTTACTACTAGACCATAAAGATAATAATTTTTAAGAACAATATTAAAAAATACACAGGAACAAAGTAAAGCCTGAAGAAAGGGTTGACTGTTATTAAAATATATAAATTTAAAAAATTATACGATTTCAGAAATTTCATGGAAATACCTGTTTTCCACTAGTTTAAAAAGTTTTTCAGAGTTACCGTGTTGAGTTTTCTTAAATAATGTCCAACAATTCGAAAACTCAGGGCAATATAAAAAAAGCATTACCTTCTTGCGTGCTGGGCTTTCTATATTCGTTATTGTTTTTTTTAATACAAGAGAACTACACACTGAGGATGTAGGCTGCAACACCTTCGAAGCGTTGATCATTATTTAAGCCAACTTAATACGGCACTGATAAAATAATTAAACAAGTTTGATGAGGAGTTTGAAATTTACTCATATCGAAGAATGTTTTTATATTTAAATGAGTGAAACGTTAATTTATAGTTTCAATTTAATAGAAAAATGAAACACCATTTATATAGCCAGTATATTAGATTACAACATGGAAGTATATTTAAAATATATTCCTGGAATTATTTCAGTTTGTATCTTGATTGAAATACATCGCCAGGGTACAAAGACAAATCAATTTGTTTTAATAAAATCGTTTCAAATTCGTCCCGGCATAATTTTAAATTCGAAAAAACAAAACATTATCAAATTATCGTTTGACATAAAAAAATCATTAACGCGTAAAATAATACATATAAAAATTAGTATTTTCTAAATTGAATGTTTATTTTTAACAAAATGTTTATATTGTAAAAAGTCTTTTTCGAGTGTTATTTTTTTTTGTTGAAAATTCTTTGTTTATACGAATTGCAACATGGACGTATTTATGGACTGTTATTTTGACTCTGTTTTTGAAAATTTAGAGCGAGATTGTCTTTTTTCTAGAACCAAGAGGAGGGAATTGGTGGATTATTTTTGGACAGTGATTGCAGGATGCGCGAAAGGTAGGTACTTGTTATAAAAAAATAATTTATTTAATGCAGAAAAATTGATTTGTCCTTTTTTTACTTTCTTGTTATTTTTTCGTTCACTCATTTTGAGTGTTCTTCAACTATTTACAGAAATAATCTTATTTGAAAATGAACACTGCTTATTTTATTTTTATTATACGTTTCATGAAACAATGAAAATTAAATAAAAAAAATGATATTACTTCAAAGTGTCATCAGATGAAAATAAAAAAAAAAGATATACAAGTTAAATCCAGTTAACATTTAAGTCTAGCTAGCTTAGACATGGTCAATTCTCGTGACTACTCTTTTTAGAAGCAATGTGTACTAGTTACACATCACAGTACTGGATTCCCGTCTTTATATCATCTCAAGCTATCACATACGCTATTCCAACTGCATCATAACCACATCAAAATCATCTCCAACAACTCGTTACATTTTGGTCAACATTTGTATCTATCTTCTCACTCTCCCCCTGTCAAACAGGTGTTTTTTATGATGATCTATTAAAATTTTCAGGCCAAACAGATTCCTGCGACTACGAAGCCTCCTGCCGCCACTTCGTCCTGGCCTCTCTCCGTTACCATGAACGCAGCAAGCAACAGAACGGACAGGTCTGCCTCATGGGGAAGTATCACAATGTGCTGTACCTGGCCGTCAAATTAGCCTTCGACTGGAGCCTGCAGGACAATTACACTGTGGCCAGACTACTGGACGAGATTTATAATTGTGAGAAGACCTTCGAGCGATTGTTTTTGGGTGAGGAAGTTATTTCTTTAATGATTTGTAAAGCCACCCTTCTTTGTATTGTATTATACTCCCATTTTATACATTACAAATTTAATTATATGGAAAAGGTTGCCTTATGGCAAGAAAACCAAGATTTGTATTACGAGTATTACACTTTCATCATATACAGTGTAAATTATTAAATATACAGTACAAGCTGGTGAAGCTTACACTGAAAACCAGACTAGAAGCTTACACTGAAAATTAGTATTACACTTTCATCATATACAGTATAAATTATTGAATATACAGTACAAGCTGGTGAAGCTTACACTGGAAATTAGTATTACACTTTCATCATATACAGTATAAATTATTGAATATACAGTACAAGCTGGTGAAGCTTACACTATATACCAGACTAGAAGCTTACACTGAAAATTAGTATTACACTTTCATCATATACAGTATAAATTATTGAATAAACAGTACAAGCTGGTGAAGCTTACACTATATACCAGACTAGAAGCTTACACTGAAAATGAGTATTACACTTTCATCATATACAGTATAAATTATTGAATATACAGTACAAGCTGGTGAAGCTTACACTGAAAATTAGTATTGCACTTTCATCAAATACAGTATAAATTATTGAATATACAGTACAAGCTGGTGAAGCTTACACTGAAAACCGGACTAGAAGCTTACACTGAAAATTAGTATTACACTTTCATCATATACAGTATAAATTATTTAATATGCAGTACAAGCTGGTGAAGCTTACACTGAAAACCGGACTAGAAGCTTACACTGAAAATTAGTATTACACTTTCATCATATACAGTATAAATTATTGAATATGCAGTACAAGCTGGTGAAGCATACACTGAAAACCGAACTAGAAGCTTACACTGAAAATTAGTGTTACACTTTCATCATATACAGTATAAATTATTGAATATACAGTACAGGCTGGTGAAGCTTACACTGAAAACCAGACTGGAGGCTTTTTAAATGGAAAAATAACCAGCTCCCCCCAGGGCTAAAGACAGTGGTTCAATTAGGTCACACAGGTTGAAAATAATATAAAATTAAGAACGCTCTTGACAAACATGTCTCATCCCGTTTGCAGAGTTGTAAATATTTATTATTTCTAATAAAATAAATATGTAAAATAAGTATTCTTATTTGATAAACAGGGTATGATTTTAAATGTCGATGGTGTGACATTAACCTTTCCCTTACTGTGCTAAAAAATGCACCCGTTCCGGTGCTGTGTATTGAATACACATGTAAAAATGAGCGATTTAAAATCGGAAAAGTTAGAATATTCATAGCCAATCGCTTAAATTAGTTAAATTTGAAGTCAAAAGTGATAATAATTGAAATATAATTGATGAAAACATTAAAAAAAAAACATCGAACGACTTTCACAAAACGGGCGAGACAAATACTGAGCGAGTCAAGCGAGTGAACTGAGATTCTATTTCTTGCGTTCCCATATACCGAAGTAGAGTGAGAGTGAGACGTGACTAGCGTCGCTTCCTCGCCCATAGCGGTTTTTTAGAATGAATATACTTACGTCACACACTGGCACACGTTTGATTGTATTGGTAAATTTATTCCCGATTTTTACAAAATATCTTTGATGTGGCCGATAAGTGCTAATTATTATTAATATTATTTTTTTCATTCAATGCGTAAATGTATTAAAGAGGAATGCCTAAAATCTGAACCCAGTATTTTTTATATTTATAGAGATATTAAAGTTTTTAGAAGCAATGTGTACTAGTTACACATCACAGGACAGGAAGGGTTAATGTGATTATGTTTCTATAACATATTTTGTATTCCTCATAAATGTATTCAACTAAACATTGTTCACTGGCAAGGATCTCTAAAATTAGAATATGAAACAACTCATATAAAACAAGATTTATTTTATTTTCTGCACGCTACGTCTTTGCGCCTTCTTCGCGTTCTTCTCCAGCATCGTCACCTCAACTCTACCGTCTTCACCATCGTCGCTTCACTGAGACCCCCGGGAGGGGCGGAAGGACGCCTAACCTGAACTGCGCCACCAGGGCCGCTGACATGAGCTGCCGTATCCCTTTGAGTATAATCACCATGCCCAACTATGGTTGATTCAATTCGGATTAAGGAAATCAAGAGAGATCCAAAGGCTCATCGAGCCTAAAAATTAAACAGAGATTATCACACAAATACTTAATATAAGTATACACATATAAATAACACAATCACACATATGACACAACAGTGGATAAGGTATTCCCTCAAATCACTGACAAAAGATCGCTGACGCAGTAAGATGCGCACGTTTTAAAAATCTATTAAAAAATTCAAGAACTCGTTTTCTTCTTCTCCTCTTTCTATCTTAAAAATAAAGAGGAAATAAATATAGCTCTTTGGTGATTGAAAATGTATTGTTTTGAAAAATATTTTGTAAATCTAACTTTCAAAATATTTTTCTTGCCATCTATCATTTAAATAATGTACTAAAATAGTTAATTCTCTTTTTCTCAGGAGCAATATTCGGCACAACAGCGCCACACTTTATCGCCGGATGGAAGTCTGACTTCAAAGATAAAGAAGAGAACGTTCACGCTTTGGTTTATTTCTTAGATCACGCGACCAACGCAGGTTTGGAGTACAGCGAAGGAGAGACCATGTGTCGGTTTATCGACGTGCCTTTAGAAAGCTGCGGGCGTTCGCCGCCAGTCCGCGTTGTGGTACAATTCGGAGCCTCCGAAATGCTCCTCATTTTATTAAGGTTCGGAGCATTGCTAACTTGCGAGAATAAATCCGATAGTACTTCAACAAATCCTGTCGAAACGATTTTAGATAAATTGAAGGAATCTAATAGAAAATATCCTTACGAGTTAGTTAGTTGTTTGAGATTTATTTTAAGAGCGATACCGACCGTGATATTGACAGTTGACATGAAAGAATACAGAGACTTCGATTATCCGGACGATTATAATTATCAAAGAAGAACTATACTGGAGGTATATCCTCACATTTTGGAAGATCATTTGATACCATCTTCCAGATGTGGGCTTAGACCTACGGAGTTGAAGCATTTGAGTAGATGTGCTATAAGAAAAAGACTGTGGGAAAACTTTCAACTACCGTTTGGTATTAGAAAACTTCCAGTGCCGACGTGTTTACATAAATATTTAGATTTGTGCGAAGATTAAAACGGTTATATGAATAATCAATTTCAAAGTTTGAAAAATCAATGAAAAAAAAATTAGATAAATCAATTTGAAACATATTTAGAAAAATCAACGATAAAAATATTCAAAAATATCGATTTCAAACAAAATCAGAAAAATCAATTTCAAAGTTTGAAAAATCAATGAAGAAAAAATAGATAAAACAATTTTAAACATATTCATAAAAATATATTTTAAACATACTCAGAAATATGGATTTCAAAACAAAATCAGAAAAATCAATTTTATACAAAATCAGACAAAAATATTTCATACAAAATAAGAAAAATCTATTTCAAAGTTTGTAAAATCAATGAAAAAAATTTTGATAAGTCAATTTTAAACATATTCAAAAAATCGACTTTAAACATATTCAAAAATATCGATTTCAAACAAAATAAAAAAAATCATTTGTATACAAAATCAGAAAAAAAATATTTCGAACAAAATCAGAAAAATCGATTTCAAAGTATGAAAAATTAAGAAAAAAAATTAGATAAGTCAATTTTAAACATATTAAAAAAAAATCAACTTTAAACATATTCAGAAATATCGATTTCAAACAAAATAAAAAAAATCAATTGTATACAAAATCAGAAAAAAAAATTTCAAACAAAAACAGAAAAACCAATTTCAAACAAAATCAGAATAAAATATTTCATACAAAATCAATTGTGAAAAAATCTGAATAATCAATTTCAAACAAATTGAAAAAAGTAATCATAAAAATCAATTTCAGACAAAATCAAACCTTGTATAGTATAATAATGCATTCAATATTTCAAAACGAATTTTATCAAAGTTTAGGAACTAAGCGTTCTTGAGATGATCGTCATGGCCAAAAGACTAGTGTTTGGCCGCGGCGCACCCTCCGTCTTTGTAAACAAGAATTTATTTAAGATGCCTTGGTAAAAACTGAACTTGAATCCTTTTTAAAAATACCACGTTCCAATGAGAATTGAACCCGTGAAAGTCGAAAGTTTTTCGGTTATCTCAAATTCTTGGATGATAGAAACATTGGTGTGCTTTACAGCCTATGTGATAGGGAGAATCCATCGCCAAATCTACGAGTACATCTCGAAATCATCTAGTATGTTTGTTTCATTTTTTCTCATCGTTCATGTTCCTGCATCATACAGTGCTGTGGAGAATACTAGACTCGAAACCAGACAGATTTTGGTTCTTCTATAAGGTGTTAACATAAGTTGTGTCCGTTTTTATCCAAAGTTAAAAATGAGCACCAAAAGTAAAACAAAATGGTAAAAGTTATACGTCATTCGAAAGAAAATTTTCTGCTCTACAAGATATTTTATTTGCTTTTACGTTACATTTATTATTTTATTTGATTACAAGCCTTCAAAATGGAATGTCAAATAGACGAAAGTGAGCATTTTCGACACCTCCTTCTGTTCACGTTCAATCGAGGGAATAAAGCTGCCAAAGCTGCTCGCGATATTTGCGAAGTGTACGGTGAAGATGTTATGAGGATCTTCATGAATAATATAGTTTAAGCGGTCTTCATCGAAGTCCACTGGTCGTCCGGAACGCTCCATGTCTTTCAGGTCGAAATTACCGTCATTGAAACGCAAAAACCATCGACGAGCTGTCCTTTCATTCATAGAATCTTCACCGTACACTTCGCAAATATCGCGAGCAGCTTTGACAGCTTTATTCCCTCGATTGAACGCGAACAGAACGCGAACAGCTCGTCGATGGTTTTTGCGTTTCAAAGATGGTAATTTCGACCTGAAAGACATGGAACGTTCCTGACGACCAGTGGACTTCGATGAAGACCGCTTAAACCCTATTATTCATGTAGATCACCAAAGTAAAACTAAATGGAAAGCGTATAACATTTACCATTTTAGTTTTACTTCTGGTGCTCATTTTTAAATTGAAAAAAAAAACGGACACAACTTATGTTAACACCCAATATATATAGCAAATTATTCAATATCTTTTTCAGACTTGTCACACCTGATTTTGGCTACTAAATAAACGCACACCACGGTTTCAAAAAATCATTTCTTTAAAAAGAGTCGAGTGCAAATAGTTATTCAAAAATGTACTTTCTATGTTTCCATTAATTACGACTTACCCGAGTAACCCGTTAAAAATAGTTCAGGAGACTAAAAAATTCCATCCCAATAGTGTTTGATCAATAATCCAAATACAAGAACTAATTTAAAGCTTTGAGTTCAGATTTAGTCCTAACCTTTCAAAAAGCTATTCGAGTTGACCTTTACGTTAACATCGCAAACTTTTTTTCTTGATTGATACCATAAGTTATGTTATTCAAAACTAAAAAAAAATATAACAAATAAAAATGGATAAAAAAATACAGACAAAAAAAACTTTGTGACAAACAAACAGACATGAGAAACGTGCATGTGGGGAAAAATAACAAATATTTCAAGTGGGGAGGATAAAAATAAAAGAGTGTACATGGATATAGAAAAAGATAAAACTTTGTGCAAAGACGGAAAAGTTTAGAGAGAATAATAATAATAAAGAACAATTTATACAGCGCCGATTAATTAAATAAGTTGAATGTAAGGATATGAAGGGGGTGGCTGCGGCGACGAGATGTAATGGCTATCCTGCATCTACATATCTGTTTTCTCTGCCTATCCCACAAAAAACGTTACTTTAATATACGAGTATTTATTTGTTTGTTCTTTGTTTTAATAAAAAAATAAATGATATTTAAAAAAAAACCATTGCAGTTTTTATTGATATTTTATTGGTTATATCAACTTAAGCCCCCATCCGGTAGCGTTTTGAAAATAGTTAAAGGGTTTTTTCTTACACCTGGCGAGTTTATTGCCATGTGGCAATCTCTTCCAACCAACCAGAAAGATGTTTTTAAAAGGCCCTTAGTGAAAACTAGACTGGAATCCCATTTTTTTTTAAATCTGGGTTCTAGCGGGGATTGAACCCGCAACCTCTGGATCGGCAGACAAGCGCCTTACCACCAGGCCACGGAGGTCATCTTTATTTACATCGTCAGGCTATTTCTCAGTATCATATCATCCTACGTCATTATAAACTAGTATCAATCCAGTTGTAATTTGTTTTATCAAACATTATTTATTCCACTTTTTGTAACGGTATAACCCTACCGGTTTCAAGGCTTTTCCCTCATCATCAGGGGAGCACAAACAAGATTGAATTATCTTCGAACTGGTACCGAGATACACGTTTTTAACGGTAAACATTCGGGTTGGGGATTGGGGGCTGGGGGAGGCATGGGACGACCTCGGCGAGCAGCGGAAAGATTCTTGGTATATATGTGTTTGCCAGATGTTCACCTCGATGCACTGACTTAATATAAGTATTATTCCAGATTTACACCCGAACATCAGAAAGAGTATTTATTAATGATACCTCGATTTGAAAAAAAATTCACAGCTCGTTCTATTTACTTTTATAGTGACGCAAATGAGGTACTTTTGAAGATTCAAAATCAATGTGCTGATATTCTATTACAAAATATAAGGTGACATTTCATTACGAAATTGCGCTTTACAAGTTAATGGAGTGCAGTATTTTCACCGTGACAGTATTTTCACCGTGGCAGTATTTTCACCGTGGCAGTATTTTCACCGGATTAGTATTGTCACCTTGGCTATATTTTCACCGTGGCAGTATTTTCACAACAGTACTGTGAAGAGCATAATTCTTGAGACAACGCACATTTATAAGGATGTAACAAAAACATGTTAAATATATGTGAGTACACCTATTGCCATATCTGTATATGAAGTATTTATACACGTGCATATATATGTGCGCATATGCGTATTATACAGGTGTCTAAAAAAATGTATACACACTTTTACATCGTACCTTCTACTTAAATTTGCTGCAGGAATTTTCGTACCACGTATTCGTGAAAAGTTTCAGGATGAGGAGGGCTTTTATTTTCAGCAAGAGGGTGCACTTCCCCACTACCATCGTGATGTGATGCGAGGGCCTATCTTGATGAAAATTTGCCGAACAGATGGACTGGTCATAGTGGTATTATTGGGTGCCCTCGCGCTCTCGATATCTCACGCAAATTAATTTTTTTATAGTTTCTCATCAAAAATAAAATTTGTGACACAAAACCGGCAACAGTTAGGCTAAGGCCACACCAAAGTGCTTCGCTAGGTGCTACGTGAATAATAGACTAGGTGACTTCATGCTTGGCCACACCAAAGTGCTACGTACAAATTCATTTGACATTTGGGAGCGGTTGAGTCAACAAACGATGTCACTCTCAAAATTAACCAATTTCATTACAACTTACCATCTTTATTTACATTATGTGCAACTTCATTCCAAAGTGAATTTATTACAGGTACATTTTTGTATAATTTGCTCGATGGGTTCCACAAAGGCTCCCTTTTATACACACAGCTGTTATTAAAACTTCCGCCATCTTGTAAAATAACTTGGTGACACAATAAAATTAAGGCCGAGGCCACACCAAAATGCTTCGTTAGGTACTAAGCTACATTTTACGTGACTCATATACTAGGTGGCTTCATGCCTGGCCCAACCAAAGTGCTACGCACAAATTCATTTGACATTTGGGATTGTTTGAGTCAACACACGATGTCACTCTCAAAACTAACCTATTTCATTATATAATAACTTACCATCTTTATTTACTTTCTGTGCAACTTCATTCAAAAGTGATTTTATTACAGGTACATTTTTCTATAATTTGCTCGATGGGTTCCACAAAGGCTCTCTTTTATACACAGCTGTCATTAAAACTTCCGCCATCTTGTAAATTAACCAACACGTATGTTCGTTAGGAGATTCACTCGATGAATAATCGTCATGCAACGTGGCGCGAAGCGTGCAGTGTGGCCATTGCGATAGTATGCGGTGCGTTGGTTCGCTAGGATATGCCGCCTTGCTCGCAGCGTAGCTCTAAGCATCAAGCGAGGCTCCTATCGGTGTGGCCGAGGCCTAAATGAATTAAGAGCAGCCATTGAATGATTCGTGACGTTTGCGATTCCACATTATCAGCAATGCATGGACCAGTATTTGATCACTTGCGATCTACGTATATCTTCTTTAATTTGGAGTTTTAATTTTAGTACCTTAATAAATACCCAATATACAAGGGTAGTCCCAAAATTACCCGACCTAACAAAAAAAATAAAAAATTTGGGAAAAAATATTTATATTTCTCAACATAGTCTCCTTTCAGCTCGACACACTTTTCTCAGCGATGTTCAATAGCTTCGATACTCTGTTTATAGTGAGAACCGTCGAGCGCCTCAAAATAGCCATCAGCCGCAGATTCCACCTCTTCATTGTTGGCAAATCTTTTACCACCGAGCCATTTTTCCATGTTTGGAAAAATAAAATAATCCTAAGGGGCTAAATTTGGCGAATAGGGTGCGTGAGGAAGCAATTCGAATTTTAATTCATTGATTTTGGCCACCGCGATAACGGATGTGTGAACTGGTGCATTGTCTTGATGAAACAACACTTTCTTTTTCGCCAAATGCGGCCGTTTTTTCTTGATTTCATCACTCAAACGGTCGACCACTGCGATGTTCGTCTTGGCAACTCGTACGGCCTCGTTTAAACTCTGCCACCCAATATTTTACTGTAGTAAATGAAGGAGCAGACTCCCCCAGAGTAGAATCTAGATCGGCTTTAAAATTGGTTAGACTTAGACCTTTCAAATGAAAGTATTGTATCACATAACGATGACCAATTTTTTTCCATGTTTACAAATTCACTGAGAGCGTTCACTATTGATGGCTGCCAAACAAATACTAAACAACGTAGCGTCTTAAAACTTGAAACTTAAGCTTTATAAGTTTAGTACTTTCTACCATACTAATTTTTAAAGCAACAACTGCCATTTATACATCAGGTCGGGTACTTCCGGGACCACCCTCGTACCTTAATAAATACTGAATTTTTAATCATTCTAAAGTTATATGTATTTTTTGAGACATGCTGTATGTAGACCCATGAAGTTGTGGATCTAAAATCAAATGTTTTCAAGATCGAGATTCTATCTAAAGAAAACATCAATAGAAATTAACAGTTCAGGCGTATATAGATCAGTCCAGCATTTTAATTAGCATTGTGAATTACAAAGCGAAACGAGATTCAGAATATACACAAATGTGTATTAAGCGAGATGTGCACTAAACGCAGCTTACTGGGCGTTTTGAGCTCTTCGTGGGCGGGAGTTTGGTAATTACGATCTAGCATTAAAAACAAAAACAGCAGTCTATAAAAGCGTTATCATTACATATCTGATATATGGATGCAAAATCATGGTTTCCTTACATATGACATAATAGAGCGCTCGAAAATTTTATATTCGACGATACAAAAGATAATCAAATGATAACATTTTTAGAAAATGAAACTGCTGTAGTATCGAGATTTTGTGCTGATCGCGATTCTGTGTTGGCCGCAATTTTGTGATGGTCGTGATTTTGTGTTGGTTGCAATTTTTTGTTGGTTCCTATTTTGTGTTGGTCGCGATTCTGTGTAAGCCGCGATTTTGTGTTGGCTGCGATTTTGTGTTGGTCGTGATTTTGTGCTGGTTGCGATTTTGTGTTGGTCGTGATTTTATGTTGGTCGCGATTCTGGGTTGGCAGCGATTTTGTGTTGGTCGTGATTTTGTGTTGGTTGCGATTTTGTTTTGGTCGCGATTTTGTGTTGGTCGCGATTTCGTGTTGGTCACGTAGTGTCGCCTGCCCGCATACGTTGGTCTGGATACGTGGCTCGCGTACCTTAATAGAAACTCCTAAGAAATATCTTCTTTGGTGAGCTGACAGACGGCAGAAAAAAATCCAGACAGACAAACTGCAAGTACTGAAGTTCCTTGTCTAGTATGCAACGTGATATCACCATTACAAATTGAATCACTCGTATATGGGTATCTCCAGCGACTCCAACGAGGAGAACTCCAATCTCCAAATTTGTATTGTGCGTTCCATGATATTCGCCAATGATCATACAAGTGCAGGTATGTGCGTGTATTTGTGTATAAGTGTTTATTTATTAACCTGTACAAGGTTTGTACCAAATTTAAACCAAAACCGAAATAATTCATTGCATTTTTGTTAGTCTCTAATTAATTATTTTTTATTTTTGATATTCACTATCAATTTATTATTTTTCATATTTATTATTGATTTATTATTTTTCATATTCATTATTGATTGTTTATTTTTATCAAACACTGTATATTCCACTTTTTTGTAACGGTATAACCCTACCGGTTTCAAGGCCTTCACTACAGATTTCATTCAACTTTTGTTGATCAACTTTAATCTGTCAACTAAACTTGAACCGTGAGAACGGGCCTTTACACTTAATTACTTACGTATACATCACACTTCATCTCTCCACACAGACTAAAATTATTTATTTACTATTTTTCATATTCATGATTGATTTATTATTTTTCATATTCATTATTGATTTATTATTTTTCATATTCATTATTGATTTATAATTTTTCATATTCATTATTGATTTATTATTTTTCAAATTCATTACTAAGTTTTTGGCATATCACGTCTCTGAGTCTATAAATGTTGCAATGACATCGTTTTTTCTTTTGTAAAATCTCTATTTGGTCGATATGGTGTTACGTGGCCGCTGTACCGCAAGAAACTTCGAGTATATGCCACGAAAAAAAATTGTCACCCGTCACGTAGGTACCCTTGAAGAATGAAATAATTATTGTTAATTAGATTGGTCGAGAATTTGAAATGGTCTCCATTGTCTTATAGTTCGTGGTTCGTGTCATTGTTCTAGTTAATAACTTAGTGTTTTAATATTTGTGCTTGTTAAGTAATTATTTAAAATCTCCATTGTCTTATAGTTTGTGTTTCGTGTCATTGTTCTTGTTAATAACTTAGTGTTTTAATATTTGTGCTTGTTAAGTGATTATTTGAAATGTGTATTACAGGTGAATTATTTTAACTTTTTATACCTGTAGGACCACAAAGGCTCGAGAAAGTGACAATGTTAAATGGGTATGACAGGTGAGTTATTTTAAATTTTTATATTTGTCGGACCAGCAAGGTTCGAGAAACTGATAATGTTGAATATGTATGACGGGTGAGTTATTTTTAAGTTTTTATATTTGTCGGACCACCAAGGTTTGAGAAATTTGACTAGATATAAATATGCCCAGTTTGGGTATTTCAATAAAAAAATTTAGGCCAGATTTGTCAAATTTCACAAGCAGATGTAACTTAGACATGAATTGTTTGTGTGTGTTGCAATTTTTCACGCTTTGTTTTCAAGAATATAACCCAGAGGTCGGGAACTTGAATTATCATTCAGATATAAAAGATGGGCTTACTTGTAAGTGTCTTCCGAGACGTTAATGGTCCCCGGCACTCCGGTGGTCTCGCAGCGACTAGTAAGATTGACGGTGTTGCCGAAGAGGCAGTAACGTGGCATTCTGTGTCCAATCACTCCCGTCACCACCTCGCCACTGTGGATTCCGATTGTAATGCCCTGCAATCACCAAGAAAAAAATCTAGATTAAAACAAGTACTAGTTCATTAGAACATAAGTTGGTAAGACGCGTTATCTTTCAACCCTAGTGTAGCGGGTTCGATTATCTTGATACCATTATGATGTTACAGAGAAACAGCTGGACAAATTACAGCGTCTTCAAAATGTGTGTCTAAGATTTATTTTCAACCTACGAAAGTACGATCATATATTTTCATAACAGAAGGCATTGAACTAATTGAATGTTAGAAATAGAAGCCAAATTCACATATTATCCTTAACTGTCTCGTCACCCCCTCTTATCTCGCCGAGAATTTTCAGCGTCTATCCAATCATGGATTAGCGCTACGCTCAAACAGAGATTGCCTATTGGCCTTTCCAGTTCACCACTCCTCTTTTTTTACGTCGTCCTTTACTGTCCATGCAGTGAGACTCTGGAATCAGTTACAAACCAATATAAGACTCGCTGCGTCCTTGACATGCTTTAAGAAGCGACTGAAAAAACTCTTAATTTCTAGTCTGTAAAATAACGTGTTTCATTGCTGATTTTTCTTTTCCTCTCCTTTCCACCATTCTTTCCTTTCCTTTTGATTGATGCTGTCTCACTTTATATGAAAAAGAATGTTCGGGTGATTGTCCGTCTTTGTGGGGTTCGTGGGCATATGCTCACGTATGTGTTTATGAATTTCGTGGGGATGGATAGTCATTTGAATGATTTATGTGACGGCGTAACTTGCTTCATTTAAAGACATTGCCGCCTAGCAATAAGCCCGCCAGATTGTATTTGCAATAAAAGTGTTAAATAAATAAATACCCCATATAAATAAAAGGATTTTTAGCTGGTTTTCATTCAAAGTCTTTTTAACATCTATCTGAAGAGAATGCCACATGGCAATAAATTCTCTTAAGTTGTACTGTACAAAGTGAAAATATAATTTTAATGAAAATAATAAAAGGACAATTTAAATAGCGCCGTTCAGAGAGCAGATTTTCTAAATAGCGCGTTTATATTTTAGCACTTAATTAACATATATAAAAATGTATGTTAGTTAAATGCAAAAATATGAACATGGTGGCTGCGGCTATTAGATTTGGTACTTTTTCGTATCTTTATATGTTTAGAAATATATACTTGGTAAGAAAATTTACTAAGGGAAGGGAAGACAAGCATCTAACCACCTAGGCATTGAAGATTAACAGTGTTGCTAAATAAGTTTGAACGGTAATGTTACAATAAGGTAGTCAGATGGTATTTGGTCATATTTTGGATGTTTTTTGACACTAAAGAATTTGTATTTCTCTTTCATACCGTTTTCTTGGCCAATTCAATCTTACTTTGAGTAACAACATAAGTTATGTTTCAATTCTATGAAAGATTATTTAATATTTTTAGGACAGCTTGCGTATTAATTTATTAATGCTAACATGTGCAATCATGAAAAGAAAACTTTTGGAGCCTTATTGATAAACAAATGTTTTCCAGCCCGGGATTACAGATTCAAGTCTCTTCGGAACCAAATATTGTATATTTAAAAAAACGGTTCCATCTGGTTTTCATATAGTATCTCCTAAATTTTTATTTATGTAACTCTTCATTGAATGACAATTTGGCCGGCTTATTGCCTGATGACAATCTTTTCCAGCCCGTCGTACAAAAGTTTATAAAAAAAGCTTCATGGCCGAAAAAAAAGGTGATTACGTATTTGTAAATAATTCATGAACAATAAATATTAAAGTCATATATCACAAATCAAAGGAAAAATTAAGGGATGGTGGAAATTAAATGAAAATCTGGTTGTACGACTAAAAAGTATTTTCCAACTAACCAAAAGGTTAGTTGGAAAATATTGAGATATGGCAATACATTCGCCAAGTTGTACATTATATAACGAAAGTGTTATTCTCATATATTACAAATATGGTCTAAAAATGAACCCAACTAGGATTATTTATATTTCAGACCAGAAAGATCAACGGTAACAGAAATACTATATTAACAAAATGTTTGAATCATTTTTTCTAAGTCTCTTTTAGAGAAGGACATGATATTATTCATATAGCATATAACATACTTACCACCGGCTGCCCGTCAATGGTCACCTCCTTAGCGAGGTCCATCATGTCGAGAGCGAGGCGCGCGATCCAACGGGCGTGCGCTGCGCACGGCTCTGGTAGCCCCGACACTGCCATATACTTGTCCCCTACAGTCTCCACCTTCATGAAACACTACAATTAACGTTACCTTATATGTACTGTGAGTATCCAAGATCTAGCCATACAATATCACTACCATTCAATCATATTCATAACACTGCTTTACATTTGTCTCTTACTGTCTCCGCATTAACATAGATAAACATTATCTATGTGTATCTATCTACCTTTATGAAACACTACAATTGACTTTACCTTATATGTATTGTTCGTAATCCAGAGTCAACTATACAATCTCGCTACCAACTCAATCAGATATATAACACTACTATATATTTGTCACTTACTGTATCCGCCTTCACATATATGAACATTATATTTGTGACTCTACTTTCATAAAACACTATAATTAACGTTACTTTATGTGTAATGTGAGTATTCAAGGTCCAGTCATACAATCTCGCTACAATTCAATCAGATTCATAACACTGCTTTACATTTGTCTCTTACTGTCTCCGCATTCACATAGATAAACATTATCTATGTGTCTTTAGCTTTATGAAACACTACAATTTATTTTACCTTATATGTATTGTTTATAATCAAAAAACAATTATACAATCTCGCTACCACTCAATCAGATATATGATTTTTGTTAGCTTTTCCATCTTCATACCTCGTGGAAAGAGGTTTTAGGACGGTTGACAATCTTCTTACGAAAAAAAGAAATCGAGAGCAAATCACTGAACGTGGAGATTTAAGACTATACTTGACTAATTTGAAGCCAAATATTGAACCATTGCTATCAGAGCATCATGTTCATCCCTTTCATTAACAGTATTATTTGTATATTAATTTTATGTAAGAATTTTACTAGGTTTTGATTTGTTTCGTTCCAAAGCCAAATATTTACTTGAATTTTTTGTCTTTTCAATAAAGGTATGAATAAAAATTGTACATATTTTTATGTTTTTACAACTGTCCACTATACAAAAAAAAACCTTATCAAGATGAACAGCACTGTGTCAGGTGTCAAAAATACATTTTAAGTTAATAAGTTTAGGAAAATTCAATATTAGGCAGGCAGGGGGTCTACATAAAATTAAAAAATCGGCAAGTGGTATACGGGGCGAAAAAGTTTGGGAAACTATGGTCTAAAACAATCCTGAAAATATCGTAGAATCTGATTGTTGATCGCTTTGAGCACCATAAATTCAACCTTGTGTTAAACTCTCCCTATCTATAACCATTCATATCTTTTAAGTAGTGGAATTATTTGACACTTTCTCGTGTCGCCCGAAATGAGTTTTGCAGCTACATTCAACATTGGATGTAATTTATCTAGTGGTACTAGTAGGTAAACCTTAAGTCAACGCAAAAAAAAACAATCATCACATTTAATCAGGGGGACTGCTATTCCGGTTTTGGAAGGCATCGTGACACTACCATAGTTGGTCTGTGAGGCTGGGAAATCAAATATTCCTGCTTTATGTATGAGAGGGAATGCCACGCTAGGTTTTACTTTTTTGTGTATGCTTTTGCTTGCCACTACAAGCAAAAGCATACACAAAAAAATTATGTGATGAAAGCAATGAACAATAATGGACCTGCATTTCATTTCAGAAATGTCTAATTTATCTTGTAAAACGGAGCCAATCTAGAATTTTCAGTGTCGTATTCAGCGCCTCAAAATCGATATTTTAGTAAATTTTTATTTAAAGGAGCACTTAAGGGAATTATGAATATTTTTACATTAAATGTATCATTTAGACTAGTATTCAGCGCCTCAAAATCGACATTTTAGTAAATTTTTATTTAAAGGAACACTTAAGGGAATTATGAATATTTTTACATTAAATGTATCATTTAGACTAGTACTCAGCGCCTCAAAATCGACATTTTAGTAAATTTTTATTTAAAGGAACACTTAAGGGAATTATGAACATTTTAACATTAAATGTATCATTTAGACATAATACTAAGAAATAAAATCCCAATAACTAGTGTTTCATCTCATGCATACTGTTGTCATGTCAGCAAATCAACACACGGAAAAAACAAAACACTCATTCCTCAGTCTATTCAACCAACATCGTCTCTAAATTATAACAGCGTTGAACTAAATAAATCCACATCTAATTCTGATATCGCATTGTATTTGTATATTCTTACTATTGGGTTATAGAAGCCGACGTTGCTTCTAAATGTAGCTATACTAAACAGAAAAGGTCTTCTAAGGGAGTAAGAGAAAACACTTAAATTAAAACGTTCCGGAGTCGTAAGTGAGTTCACAAGATCGATCAAGATTTTATAAATAAATACAAGATCAAAGATACAGCTACGAGCCTCAAGCGAATGAAGACTGAAAAAAGGCAATCTTTCATTGTTCGACCCAAGAACATTCAGCGACCCCTTTGAAGTCTCAAGCGAACCAACGTTCAACCTATAGTTAGGGTTTTATATTGCAGAGCCACACTTCATGTTACTTCTTACCAATGACTTTATACAATATCATTAATAATGATACTTGTTTTAACACTTGCCTTACTGTGCTAAACAATTCCGCCAGCCACTGTGCTGAACGCTCAGCGTCCAGTGAAAAATGTATGTTTTAAATTAAAATGATGCAAAATCTGTTAGGTTATTTTTTTGTAATTAGCTATAAAATTATTTTACTATGTAAGTCCTGGTCACTCATTATCCATCATAGGGTGGCAAGTGTTAATGATCTTGTAATATAGAATTATAAATAAATAAAGTAAATATACTTTCGTCGAAAAAATAAAACAAAAGTTCAAATGTTTAGGGCAGTTTCATCCAATCGATCTTTATCTCTCTTTTAATATTGAATATACTGAACGAAACCAAAATACCTTGTAAACGTCTGGGTTCTTTTTGGGATCCGTAAGCACATCGAACGTGGTGTAGAGATCGTTAAGCATCCTGACAATCTTCATCGCCCCCCTGGAGTCGGTATTCTGGGAGCAGAATCTGGCGAACTCCACCACTCCGCTGAAGAGCAACGTCACCACGTCGTAGCGGCGTGCAGCAACTGGTCGTCCGTGGCGAAGCTCTGATGCCACGCTGATGGGCAGTACTGAGTAGAGCAGGCTGAAAAATTGAGAAAACAATAATCGAACTAAACTCTTTCATGATTGGTTGGATATGAGCTACATTCTCTTAAATGATTGGTTGGATATGAGCTACATTATCTTAAATGATTGGTTGGATATGAGCTACATTCTCTTAAATGATTGGTTGGATATGAGCTACATTATGTTAAATGATTGGTTGGATATGAGCTACATTCTCTTAAATGATTGGTTGGATATGAGCTACATTCTCTTAAATGATTGGTTGGATATGAGCTACATTCTCTTAAATGATTGGTTGGATATGAGCTACATTATCTTAAATGATTGGTTGGATATATGCTACATTCTCTTAAATGATTGGTTGGATATGAGCTACATTATCTTAAATGATTGGTTGGATATGAGCTACATTCTCTTAAATGATTGGTTGGATTATGAGCTAAACATGAAAACTTCCCATCATATCTACCAGTAAAATAGGAGTTGGGAATATAAATCTACAAGTTAATTTATTCATTTTTAAATTTAATACACAATGACATGCCCGAATCGGTGAGACGGACACATTGAATATCATGGCCGGGAGATATTGTATTCGGCCCCATCGATCAACGAACTCGCAGTTCGTCATCACTAGTGTTGGCAATACATGATGAAGCTAAGAGACTAATAATTCACGCACACGTCTAGTGAGTGAGAGTATTGTATTATATAATTATTTCGTTGTTTACAGTACAAACTGACAGGTTTATTGCCAAGTAGCAACCTCTTTCGATCAAAAAGTGTTAAACAAGTTTCGAGACTTGAATAGTAATATGATATGTTGTTTATAGTTAAGGCATTAACGTTGTGGAGGTTTAAAGACATTGTAATTTATTTTTATCAAACACTGTTTATTCCACTTTTTTGTGTCGTTATAACCTCACCGGTTTCAAGGCTTTCCCCTCATCTTCAGGGGAGCACAAATAAGACTAAATGCTGTTCGAACTGGTACCGATATACACGTTTCAACGGTTGGGGGCTGAGGGATGAGGGAGGCATGGGACGATTTCGACCTAGAGCGGACAAATCCTCTAATTTATTCTGAACAAATCCTCTAATTTATTCTGAAATGCTGCGGCTAATCACTGTCACCGTGAAAACCATACTTTTTCTATCGATGATGCCAAATTCTTACATATCAGTAGTAACGGAAATAAATTGGACAGATTAGAGGCCCTAGAAATTTCTAAGTCAATAGATCGATTCGAACATCTGTTGAACAGTTATATCCCAAAAATCTCTCCGCTCTTGGTCGAAATCTTCCCATGCCTCCCTCACCCCTCAGCCCTCAACCGTTGAAGCGTGTATATCGGTATCAGTTCGAACAGCATTTAGTCTTGTTTGTGCTCCCCTGAAGATGAGGTGAAAGCCTTGAAACCGGTAGTGTTATACCATCACAAACAAGGAATAAACAGTGTTTGATAAAAATAAATTACAAAGTAATGTGATCATAGTAAAAATGTCAATTTATAAAGCACCATCAAGAGAACGGACTCTCCTCAAGGGTGCTCTAGCTTGGAATCGAATCCACTATTATAGACAGATAAAAAATATCACAAAAAATATAACATGAGTGTAAGGATGGGAAGGTGGTGGCCGCGGTTATTAGATTAGGTACTTCGCCACATTTGCATGTGTTTAACAAAACATATTTGATAAGAAGACGAACTACAAAGAAACCTTTGTCAAGAGTGATGCTAGATGAGATACAGTGCGGGCTGCCCGCCATGATATATCTCGTATGTGTGTATATTGTTGAGTTTTTTTTTATTTTCGTGAAATTTTTTATACTCGTTTATGTTGTATGAATTGTTTTATTGTGTTTTTTATCATTTCATTTGGTTTTCATGTAATCAATTTAAATTTTGGGATATATATCTTTGGTTATGAATGAAACATCTAGACGACCTCCGTGGCCTGGTGGTAAGACACTTGTCTGCCGAACCGGAGGTTGTGCGGGTTCGATCCCAGCTGGAACCCAGATTTTTTTTAAATAGGATTTATAAAAACATCTTTCTGGTTGGTTGGAAGAGATTGCCACATGGCAATAAACTCACCAGGTTAAAACAAAAACCATTAATTCTAGTTTTTCATCACCGTCGGGTGAAACAACGCTTTACCTAGTTACGTCGTAGATTTGGGTTTGAACTATTATTACAAGGTATGTTATATGGTGTCATTGATAAATGAATGAATGAATAAATAAATGAATTACGTGTCTGTCTTCTGCTTCTCCGACTCCAGCTCCCTGTAGGTGTGTTGCAGCTTGTCCGTGAGCACCTCGAGGTTCCTGGTTAACTTGTAGTCTGCCTCGAACTGCTCGGACATCAGCACCAGGTCTCTAGTGGCGTCGTGCAGGGGGATGTCGGATATGTAGAGGCCGCGTCTTCGAAACGGAAAGTAATCCAGAGCTCTAGTCAGTGCATTATTTTGAATCGTTCAACCTTTCAATTCTTGGGGAAATTTCACAACTTTTTAAAAGTCATTGAATGTCAATAAAATACTTGACATAAATCGCTCTTTTAATTTTTATGAGAACTAACGCGTTTTTTTCAAAGAGCATTTACAAAATGGACGCAGTGTAAGCATTTATAGACTAAACTCGTTTTGCATATTTACTGGATGGATGCGTTTTGTTCTATCCGCATTCACAGAATGAACGTGTTCTATTTTATAAACTTTTACATAATTAATAATTTTCTCTAAATGAGCATTAACAGAATAAACGCGTTTTGCTGTATGCACCTTTATGGAATAAACGCGTTTCACTCTTTGGACATTTAAAGAATTGATGCGTTTTGCTCTATGAGTATTTACTGAAAGGATGCCTTTTTCTTTATAAATATTTACCAAATTGACGTATTTATTTCTAAAAAAATTAACAGAATGGACTCAGTTCGCTTTACATAATTTTCCTTATGTGAGAAATTGCAGAATATGTCCGTTTAACTATATGAGCAATCAAAGAATGTATGTGTTTCACTATATGAGCAATTATTGAATATATGGGTTTCACTATATGAGCAAATAAAGAATGTATGCGTTTGACCACGTGAGCAATAGTATAACGTATGCGTTTCACTATATGAGTAATTACAGAATGTATGGACTTCACTGTATGAATAATTACAAAATATATGGGTTTCACTATGTGAGCAATTACAGAATGTATGGGTTTGACTATATGAACAATTACAGAATGTATACGATTCACTATATAAGCAATTACAGAATGTATGGGTTTCACTAAATGAGCAATTGCTGAATGTATAGGTTTAACCATATGAACAATTACAGAATGTATGGGTTTCACTATATGAGCAATTATAGAATGTGTGGATTTGACTTTATGAGCAATTACATATTGTATGTGTTTCACTATATGAACAATTACAGAATGTATGGGTTTCACTATATGAGCAATTATAGAATGTGTGGGTTTGACTATATGAGCAATTACATATTGTATGTGTTTCACTATATGAGCAATTACAGAATGTATGGGTTTCACTATATGAACAATAACAAAATGTATGTGTTTCACTATATGAGCAATTACAGAATGTATGGGTTTCACTATATGAGTAATTACAGAATGTATGGATTTCACTGTATGAATAATTACAAAATATATGGGTTTCACTATGTGAGCAATTACAGAATGTATGGGTTTGACTATATGAACAATTACAGAATGTATACGATTCACTATATAAGCAATTACAGAATGTATGGGTTTCACTAAATGAGCAATTGCTGAATGTATAGGTTTAACCATATGAACAATTACAGAATGTATGGGTTTCACTATATGAGCAATTGCTGAATGTATAGGTTTTACCATATGAACAATTACAGAATGTATGGGTTTCACTATATGAGCAATTATAGAATGTGTGGGTTTGACTTTATGAGCAATTACATATTGTATGTGTTTCACTATATGAACAATTACAGAATGTATGGGTTTCACTATATGAGCAATTATAGAATGTGTGGGTTTGACTATATGAGCAATTACATATTGTATGTGTTTCACTATATGAGAAATTACAGAATGTATGGGTTTCACTATATGAGTAATTACAGAATGTATGGATTTCACTGTATGAATAATTACAAAATATATGGGTTTCACTATGTGAGCAATTACAGAATGTATGGGTTTGACTATATGAACAATTACAGAATGTATACGATTCACTATATAAGCAATTACAGAATGTATGGGTTTCACTAAATGAGCAATTGCTGAATGTATAGGTTTAACCATATGAACAATTACAGAATGTATGGGTTTCACTATATGAACAATTGCTGAATGTATAGGTTTAACCATATGAACAATTACAGAATGTATGGGTTTCACTATATGAGCAATTATAGAATGTGTGGGTTTGACTTTATGAGCAATTACATATTGTATGTGTTTCACTATATGAACAATTACAGAATGTATGGGTTTCACTATATGAGCAATTATAGAATGTGTGGGTTTGACTATATGAGCAATTACATATTGTATGTGTTTCACTATATGAGCAATTACAGAATGTATGGGTTTCACTATATGAACAATAACACAATGTATGTGTTTCACTATATGAGCAATTACAGAATGTATGGGTTTCACTATATGAGTAATTACAGAATGTATGGATTTCACTGTATGAATAATTACAAAATATATGGGTTTCACTATGTGAGCAATTACAGAATGTATGGGTTTGACTATATGAACAATTACAGAATGTATACGATTCACTATATAAGCAATTACAGAATGTATGGGTTTCACTAAATGAGCAATTGCTGAATGTATAGGTTTAACCATATGAACAATTACAGAATGTATGGGTTTCACTATATGAGCAATTGCTGAATGTATAGGTTTAACCATATGAACAATTACAGAATGTATGGGTTTCACTATATGAGCAATTATAGAATGTGTGGGTTTGACTTTATGAGCAATTACATATTGTATGTGTTTCACTATATGAACAATTACAGAATGTATGGGTTTCACTATATGAGCAATTATAGAATGTGTGGGTTTGACTATATGAGAAATTACATATTGTATGTGTTTCACTATATGAGCAATTACAGAATGTATGGGTTTCACTATATGAACAATAACAAAATGTATGTGTTTCACTATATGAGCAATTACAGAATGTATGGGTTTCACTATATGAGTAATTACAGAATGTGTGGATTTCACTGTATGAATAATTACAAAATATATGGGTTTCACTATGTGAGCAATTACAGAAAGTATGGGTTTGACTATATGAACAATTACAGAATGTATACGATTCACTATATAAGCCATTACAGAATGTATGTGTTTCACTAAATGAGCAATTGCTGAATGTATAGGTTTAACCATATGAACAATTACAGAATGTATGGGTTTCACTATATGAGCAATTGCTGAATGTATAGGTTTAACCATATGAACAATTACAGAATGTATGGGTTTCACTATATGAGCAATTATAGAATGTGTGGGTTTGACTATATAAGCAATTACATATTGTATGTGTTTCACTATATGAGCAATTACAGAATGTATGGGTTTCACTATATGAACAATAACAAAATGTATGTGTTTCACTATATGAGCAATTACAGAATGTATGGGTTTCACTATATGAGTAATTACATAATGTATGTGTTTCACTATATGAGCAATTACAGAATGTATGGGTTTCACTATATGAGCAATAACAAAATGTATGGGTTTCACTATATGAGCAATTACAGAATATATGGGTTTCGCTATATGAGCAATTACAGAATGTATGGGTTTTACTATATGAGCAATAACAGAATGTATGCGTTTCATTATATGAGTAATTACATAATGTATGTGTTTCACTATATGAGCAATTACAGAATGTATGGGTTTCACTATATGCACAATTACAGAATGTATGCGTTTCGCTATATGAGCAATTGCATAATGGATGGTTTTCTCTTTATGGGCATTAACTAGAGTACGTGTTTCGCTCCATGGCCGTTTATATAATGTTTGAATTTAGGCCATTAAACATTTACAGAATGGATGTGTTTCACTATATGAGCAATTCAGAATTGATGTTGATGGTTGATACTTTCATAAATTGATGTTTTTGCTCTAGGAAGCATTTACAGAAAGGACGAGTTTTGTTCTGTGATCATATACAACATCAATGCTATTCACTATATGATAATAAACAAATATATACGTTTTTTTTCTTTGATTACCTATTAATCTGTCGATGAGAAATAAGCACGTGTTTAAATAAATTGATTTGACCGATGAATAAGGTTCAATAAAATGTTAACAAACTATAGCTGAACTATTTGTTGACAACTATCTCCTTCGCAACAAGAAGTTTCAAACAAATTCAATGGGTTTTAAATTACCTGGTCAAATCATCAAGATTCATGACACTGGGGTAACACAAAAACACCATGAGGTCCGTCTCTGGAATGTAAAGCATTTGCCCCTGGAAATAAAGAAAAGAGAAAATATATGAGATTATTCCAACATAAGTATTTATTTACTCAAGAAAAAAATACCTACCGCGAAAAGAAGTGGACGAAATAAATAAATGATACTGCCCATATTCTGAAGCGGAAGGAATAAAGAATTAGTCCATTTATTCCAGAAATGAGAAAATCTCTAATGAATCATTCCATTTCCGGATTTTGTTTTTAATAGACACGAATGCATATCCTTTATAAATGTGTTTAATGATTAAAATAATAATTTTAAGGCTCTATTTATTACCCTTAAGCCTTTTCTTGTCAGTTGTTAAATTATTATTTTATTTTTATATACTCGTATTTATAAATTAGGTGTTACATTTTTCAGTTCACCGCTTTTTTACCTTTTCGTACCCTCTTTTACTGTTCATGTTATTTAATTTTGAAACCAGTTACGAGCTAATATAAAACTCGCATCATCGTTGAATACTTCAAAAAGCGAATGGAATGTCATTACATATCCCATTGTCTTCACATTATGTATTGTTGCTAACAAATGTTATGATGAACTTGCCTACTCCAATGGTTCTAAACCAGAACGATATATTAATTAGAACTAAAATATATTGTCTTCCAGTCACGCTCTTCAATATATGCGCATCGGATATATTCAGGAGTAGGTACCATACATATAAAAAATATTATTCAATTGGTTCAACCATATTTAACATAATTTTCCTCTACCGTGCCTTCCCTTGACATTTAGTATTCTTTCATTAATTCGTTCTACTTGGCCAAATCATTTCAACGCGCTCTTCTTTATATTATATTACACTTTCATTGTATAAAATACAACCTGGTAGGCCTATTACCATGTGGAAATCGCCTTCAACCAACCAAAAATGTATCAAAGTGGCCTTAAGTGAAAACCAGACTGGAATCCTTTTTGAAGAAATCTGGGTTCCAGCGGGATTTCAGCCCGCAGCCTCCGGGCTGGGAGACAAGCATCTTACCAACTAGACTACGGAGGTCGTCTTCTTTTATACTTCTTAAAAAATTCGGTACAAGGTTCCCATTAAAATTTTAATCACTGTTTCCTATTCTGTCATACATTTTCCCTTTTTCTTCTTTCAAAGTGTACGCGTTTCTACTGTATTTATTCATATCCTTTCAACCATTTATTCCACCCTCATTTTCCTGCCATATAATATCCCAGTTGGTACTTTAGTGTTGTTTTGGGCAAATATCTTAGCAGATTTTGATTCCGTTAAGTTCGAATAAAAAAGACAATCTTTTTTTTAACCTGGCGAGTTTATTGCCATGTGGCAATCTCTTCCAACCAACCATAAATATGTTTTTATAGGCCCTAAGTGTTAACCAGACTGTAATCCTATTTAAAAAAAATCTGGGTTCCAGCGGGGATCGAACCCGCAACCTCCGGATTGGCAGACAAGTTTCTTACCCCCAGTCTTATGAGCAAAAAAATGTTACGTAATGAAAAACGTACCAAAAACATTTTTTTCCAAGAAAATAATTTATAGAAAATTTGCAAATAATTTATAGAAAATTTTATAAACAAAACGTCACTAAAACAAATTCCCAACCTAGGAGTTGCGTATTTGGTTCTCATTGGTAACATTTTCTAAAGGTTTTTAATTTGTTTGAATACTAAAGCATTTTTAACGCCTTTGTGGTTGGTTTAAAGAGGTCGCTACATATATTGCATAACTAAAGTGTTAACATATATTGTACCATTAAAAATTATCTCTTATTAAATTGAAATTTTAATTATAAAACAAATATTTAAGAATGTACCAGAGCAATATTCGAGACTAGTTCATACCATTGCACGTGTGTTGAGTAGGAAAAATCATGTTTGTTGAGTAGGAAAAATCCAGTTTGTTGACTAGGGAAAATTACGTTTGTTGAGTAGGAAAAATCACGTTTGTTAAGTAAGGAAAATCACGTTTGTTAAGTAAGGAAAATCACGTTTGTTAAGTAAGGAAAATCACGTTTGTTGAGTAGGGAAAATTACGGTACTTACCCTCAGGCTGCATGAACCCTACTATTTTTATGAAAAATTTACGGAAGCCAAGTTTAATAATATGATAAGCTTATTAAAATTACAAGCTACATAGCGTGGCTCTAAATCTTAATATAATTATGAAAGATAAGGGTGAGCTGAAAAGCAATGCGTTAAATGTATTTAAAACGATCACTTAGAGGTATTTTGGGCATGTTGAATGGGTGAGTGACAAAAGCTGACTAAAGAAATTTATAATTCGAGAATTAAAGGAAGTCATCATAGAAAACCACCGAATAAAGTATTATTGTAGCAAGTAAATGACGAGGTTCTCAGCCGGATCGAAGAAACCAGGCACCTGTCAAATACCATATCGGAAAGGCGTGCAGAATGGATGGGTCATATGCTGCGACATGAAAATCTCCTGCATAATATACTGGAGGGAATGATTGAGGGATCGATTGACAGATGGCGTCCTCGCCGGGAGTATCTGGAGCAAATATGCCACGATATGAACTGCACCTCCTATACAGAGCTCAAGAGGATCGCTGAAGACCGAACGGAAGAAGTAGCAAGTGAATGGAATTTTGAAAGAACCCGAAGTTAATATGTCTTGAGAAAAAAGTTTGGCAATCTGTCCTTTCTGTTTACTCCAGTATGGTATGGTTTGGTTAATATATATTTTTGTTTCATATATTAAATTTGTGGCTATCTGTAATACTGGATTGTAATATTGGATTGGGTTCATCCAAAAACTTAAGCCAATAAAATGTTATATTGCATTCAGTCTCCAATCATTATCCCATGAGCAAATTGCTTGTTACAACTATAACTCCTAACTTGGAATGTGTAGAATCGTAATGGTGCGTGTGACATCAGTTTTCAGACTTTTGTGATTCTTCGTATTAGTTGTATAAGGTCTCCCGAAGTGTGCATGGTTTGGATTATGATGCTGACGTTTCGAAGAAGTTGCAGTTTTCATATTTAGGGCTAGTCAAAGCGTGATTTAATTTTACTTCCAAGAATCATTTTTTTTACCTTGATACGAAGAGACGCAAACTCATCCTGCACATCTTGGACTTTCATCTCTCCAGGCTTCGTCTTCAGGACATATACGGTGTTGATATGGGCCAGGATGTTTTCAAATGTGAATTCCAAGTGAGGTCGAACCTGTGGAAAAAGAAACAAAAATTCAATGGATTATGCTGTCTTAAACCGATATTGTACAAATTTTCGTTATTTTACGTATTATTTACATATGACGAGTACTCGGTCTTCTGCTTGGCGTTTTTACAAATATTCACCAAGTATCTGTTTATACGTGACGAGTGCCTGGTGGAATGCTGATTTAATTAAAAAACCAAAAGGACAATTAACACATGTATTTTTAGTATTTTTTTTCTTTTATACGTGTATTTTTTAAATAAATGCTGAATTAATAAATGCATGGACAAATAATAATACATGGACGGACAATATATGACAGAATACTAAATGAAGTGATAAGGGATGAATGTGAACTTAAGGGTGTGATGTGTTGAGTAAGATGAAGAAGAGCACTGTGAGATGGTTTGATCACGCGAAACGAATGAATGATGACATACTTACAAAACATATACGAGAAGATGTATGGGTGTAAAAGCTGTACGAGTAGATGTATGGGTGTAAAAGAGGCGAAATATATGTGTCACGATGAAAAAAAAAATTGGCTCTCTTTTTTACATGCCTACGTCGACAGTGATATGGCGTGAAGGTATGTTTGTATGTGTTTTACATAAAAGTGTTGAACTAAAATAAAACAAATGAATTTTTTCACACGAACATTTTTTTGTTATTTTGCAATCACGTGCGGCGATCCTTAGTAGAGCTTACTTAATTGTTCTCCACTTTAGAAGGTAGTTATTGACCGATACAACATTCACTGAACATACCGGGTCAAGTACGTGTGTGATCCTGCAGCCACGTGTGGTGACCCTCGGCAGGACACGCGCAACGGTGCGACCGCTCTGCACCACGCGCAGCTTCCTGTCGAACATCAGGTGAAATGGGAACATGTGGCAGAACGTGGCGGGGCTGACTTTGGGCTCTGGAAAATATTAGAAAACAATTACAATATTTTATTTAATGTGGAAGGTATGATGATAACATTGTTGACATGATTTGGATGTGGTTGTAAAGATTATGATGCGGTTGGAATTACGTATTTAAGTCTGGTAAAATATATACGAGTATATGTGGAATGAGAGTGTTTCAGAATTTAGAATTAATATTCTACATGAAATTTATGATGAAGAAATAAAATTTCTTTGTCACAGGCTCTGTTTAGGCAAGTGCTTCTCTTTATACACAAAATGTACCTTTTTAATTGTAACGTATTGTACTTATTTTCTATGCTTTTCCTTAAAATTAAAACTATATCAATAGTAAATGTTGTTATGGATATTAAATAATATATACTCGTGTATAATAAATTGGGCAGCACAATAACATCAGCCAATCGTTAAAAATAAAAAAAATCATCCATTGGTACCTAATAGAAACAAAAAGGAATTGAGGGCGACCTAAGACATGTTGGGTGAATACCGTATGGAAATGGATTACGCGAATAATTCTAGGTGATTTTAGCACGTGGGCGATTCGATTGTTAGCAGATTCGCCCCAGATTCGATTGTTAGCATTCATGTTTAGCATGTGGACGCCCCAGATTCGAAGTATGACCACGCGTTTGAGTTTTAAAACAGACTTTAATGACTTAAGATCAGGCAGCAAAGGAACTTTCCCATTCTGTCCACATTATTTTGTGTACTTATTAAGCATAAGGGTTGTTCATCCCCAATCTCCTTTATATCTTCGTGAAAAAATCTAATTTCTTTCAGAACACGGACTTTCTCTTGTATCATGTAAAGAAAGACTCCTTTGCATACCAAAATATCATACCCCATTTTACTTATCTTCGTTTGCAGTTCACTCGGCGTGACTGTGTAATGAACTTCCAAGATTTATCAGATGTGTACCATCCTTATTAACATTGAAGAGATAATTGTAAAAAATTATACATCACTCAGAATATACTTTCATCCTAATTTCCCTTTGATTTTTGATGAATTTTTTTCTTCGAGTTCTACCATTATTGATAAAATATTAGTCATTTGTTTGTTTTTTTATTTAAATTTAATATATATTTTTTTAATATGGATTATAACAGTTTAATGTATTCAAGGTGAGCTGGTTGATTGGAAGAAATTGCTATAGAGCAATAAGCCCTCCAGTTTTAACATGTTTAACCATGTACGCAAAAGAATTAACTATGTACCATATTCGAATCCAGGCGGATCAATTGCCGGACTAGTTTTAATCGAAGACCATTTTACAACTCAATTTATGTTTTTTTGTAGCTTATTTGTTGTTTGTCATTCATTCGTATAACCTTATTAAGCAAATATCGCGATATAAAAAAATCTTCCTACCAAAAAAGCTGTTGTTTATTTAACCTGCTAATTGTCTTAGAACTTTAATAATACAGTGTGCCTTCTGAAGTGCAGCAGCTTGTACACAATAAATCAATACACGCACAAGTATCTTTCATCCACAGAATAGCTGATAATCGATTATTGTTTTCTTATCGTATCAAGAATTCTTTACCAAGAGTTAATCCATTTTTAGGGTACTATCGAGAAAATATTTCAAAACCCAATCCCGGTCTTGAAATAGGTGGAAGTCTTGCGTCTTACCAACTAGGTCACGAAGGTTAACTGAGGAGGTAAATATTTAATTATTGATTTACTTCTCACTCCATCAAACTTAGATTCTATAGAAGAACAACGACCTCATTAATCAAACTGTGCTGAGTTCGTATTTCTGACAATAGTTCAGGACATTTTTGTGTCAACGTTGCACAATACGTAGAAATTTCCGCATTATGTGTATTGTTATTGGTAATATTTCTTATTTTTCTCTCCGTCCCTAAAGATTCTTTTTGAAAAAAGGTTTTAATTTTTATTTACCTGGACCGTTTGTATTCGATGTATGAAAATTGCTTTAAAGTTTGTTTTTTTCGTGTGTACGTTTATAATTTATTTTTATCCTTTATAACTTTATAATTTGTATTTTTTCAAAAAAATTAAAAATCGCTGTCTTTCGGATCATATCGATTCGTTTTGAACCTTCTTCTTTTTAACAAATGATTTATTTTTTAATTTATTCTATTGTGCACAATGTTATACATTATATATGGTACATCTGGCGGGTTTATTTTTATACATCAATTTCTTCCAAACTACCAGCTTATCTTGATTTACATTTAGTCGTTTTAATCCATGAAAATTTTTAAGTAAAAAAGAAACAAATATTTAAAAAATCTCTAAACAATAATTAAATTACTAGAGAAAAGATTTTCTCAGTTCGTCGCTCTTCTTTCTTTACGTCGTCCTTTACTGTATATGCAGAAAGGCTCTAGAACCGGTTACAAATCAACATTAGACTTGCTCCGTCATTGACGTGTTTAAAAATCGACTAAACGGACTTTTAATTTCCCGTCAGTTTATAACGTATTTAATTCCTAATTTTTCTTTAACCTTTCCTTCCCTGTGTTGGGTATCTTCTACACGTTGCTTCTAATAACCATCAATATCTCTATAAATATAATAAATACAAGGTTAAGATTTTAGGTGTTCCTCCATAATATATTTACGCATTGATTTAAAAAATAATATTAATAATAATCAGAATTTATCGACTACATCGTAAGTATTTCGTGAATATCGGAAACAAATTCGAATTTAAACGCTGTGAGTGCCTCGATCTTGGGTCTTGACGATAAGTGAAGAGTATGCGGGAAGCGCGACACTATATTCGCATCTCACTTTTGCATACGTCACTGAATAGCGAGGAGCTCAATTGTCTCAACCTCGCAAGTGTAAGCCACGCCCGAGTTAGCCACCAACCCTGCCGCGACGCAGTAGCTGTTGAGCTGGCAACAAGACTAGATCTACGCCCGTTCCGTGAGCGTTGCCAGATGGTTTTTTAATGTTTTCAGCAAATTAATATCAATCTTTATAATTTTTAACTTCAATTATAATTAATTAAGGGGATTATCTATGAATGTTCTTATTTTTCCGATTTAAAATCGCTAATTTTTGATCGCGTACTCACTACCCAACACCGGAGCGCGCGTTTCAATTTTATCACCGTAAGGGAAGGGTTAATCTCCACCATCCTTTCCTTTTTCCTTTGATTGGTGATATCTCACTTTTATTTTTACAAAGTATTATATATTTTTCATGAATATTGTACATGGGGATAACTTCCATTATTTACTTTGGTCCGGTTGGTTGGGAAATGTTTCCGCTTGGTAATAAGCTCACCAGATTGTTTTACATTTGAAGTATATTTATTACATTTTACATCAAGAGTTCCCAAACTTTTTTCGGCCGCAGACTCCTTTACCAAAAAACTTTTAAAACCGTCGACCCCCTAGTAATTTACTTTACTTACTCAAATTAATAAGTTTGTACATTACTCGATACTCGTATTAAATATTTTACTAGATATCAAACTTTAAATTTTAACCACTTGTATTTAAGTATTGAAAAATATAAAAGGGCTACGGATTATGGCATTATCTTGTGCAACATTTAATATTGAAATCTGCGTTGACGAAAATTAAAGCAAAAAAATACGAGCAGAGTTTTTTTTCATTTTTGACATTTATGAAATTAATATGTAAATTCAAAATAAGTACAAATATTCTTAATTAGGTACCTATTGGAATCAAAGATATTTTAAAGTAACAAACAAATAGCAGTAGTAAGAGGGTCTATTTTTGCTGTTGTCGACCTCAAATTTTTTTATTGAAACTATCGACCCCTAGAAAAATCAAATCGACCACTTTGAGAACTCTTGTGTTAAATAAATAAAGTAATTCGTTTTAGGAAACGGAAAGAAAATAAAGAACATTCAGAGTAATGTATTATTTTTTCTTGAATAGTTAGAAGGATAGTGCACATCCGATAACTCTTGGATATTTGTTAGACATTCGCAACGAGTAGACCACAAAAAAAGTTATTAAGTATGGTGTATTGGTATTTAAAAGAGTCTCTTATCATCCTATCGAAGAGAATGTTCATTTTCTGAAAACAGGGGCATTTTTTCAAGATGAAATAATAATATTGAGTGTATGACATTCTCCAAAGACCCACTAGAGTGCAAAATTTCAGAACGTGACGAGCCAATTGAACAAGCAACCCAGTTCAGATATCTTGCCAGTGAACTGCTCAGCTCTCATGACCTCCCCAGAGAAGTAAAGCCTCAGATAGATAAAGTTGCAGTTGTGGCGGGCTACCTGAGAGATGTCATATGGAGGAATAAAGATATGAGAACGGATAGCAAGGTACGCATTTATAAGCCCTGTGTGCGACTTATCCTCACATATGACATCGAAACGAGTGCGGACACTGTCAGGACAAAAAGTATGCTAAGGACAACGGAAATGAGAACTCTGCGCGCTATTGCTGGGAAGACTTTGCGTGATCATGTAAGGAACACCACAATCCGAGAGGTCTGTGATTTCCAAGATGTGGTCAGATGGGGACGACAGCGTCGACGATACTGGTACCAACATGTACAGAGAATGAATTCCACAAGAATTCCATACATATCTCTGCCTGGGGTGCCGGATGGACGGCGTCCGCCAGGGAGACCCCCGAAACGATGGAGAGATAGCTGGAGCTCAGCATCACAGGACAATCCTGCAGTAACAGACTCTTGAGAGTCTACAGAAAGTTTAAGAAGAAGAATAAGAAGAAATAATAATAAAAAGACTATGATATTCATTCACTGTCGTTTAGAGATCAAACTCTCCTCAAGGATGTTCTTAGTCGGAACTCAAGCCCACTATTATTGACAGATTAAAAATATTTCAAAATAAATAAATATAAGTTGAGTGTAAGGATAGGAAGGGGGTGGCTGCAGCCATTTGAATATACACTTTTCCATATCTACTATATGTTCAAAAAACTTCCTAAGAAAACCGCAGAAACGAACTACAAAAAAACCTTTGTATGTTAGATCTTCCGATATTTGATTGTAACAAATTCAGCTTGAGTGTAATGTAAGGTATGTGTATAGTGTTCAGATTTATTTAGATGGTCCTACAGCCCATATATTTGGTCTGCATCAATCTTCGCCTCCAACTCCTCCCGTCTTCCGCCACGACCCTCCAATCCTGCGCCTGCAGCAGCCGGGCTGCATCCCTCTCAACTTCGTCCTCCCATCGCAGCCTTGGCTTGCTCACTCTCCTTCTCCCATCCGGGTGTTCTTCCAGGATTATTTTGGGTGCTCGCGATGACGGCATTCTCTACACATGTCCGGCCCATCTCAATCTGCTCAGTCTGACATGTACAGATAGCCTGGGAGCTTTGTAAATATTATACAGCTGGTCGTTGTATCGTATTCGCCTGGTTTCGCCGTCATTCACGGGGCCCAGGATCCTACGTAATACTTTTCTCTCGAAAACATCCAGCAACTCGGCGGATTTAGCTGTCAGTGTCCCTGCTTCGCATCCATATGCCACCACTGTTCTAATAGTGTTCAGATACGATCATATTTTAAAAAAAAAAAAAACCTCCCCAAAAAATTGTCCTCAAATGATTTCTAAAGCTGCACACGACACCCATATATCTAACACTAAGAGACAAACCATTCCACGCTACACGACCAGTCAAGGAAAAATCATTATCTTTATACCCCGTCTTATTGGATGGATTTGGAAGATATGAAATTAATTGGATTGTTAAGCACACAAAATAATGTCTACAGAAAGGTTATTTTCTACCTGATTTTAAGCCATCCTTCTATGTGGTATAATAATTTCAAAGATATTAAATACAATCCAACTCGTAATAACTAACGGCGGTTTACTTGATAACGTCGTAAAAACACAGAATTTGTGATAGGCTTAAAATTTAATGTCTGTAAACAGCTGTTGGTTTCCCCGCTGGCCAGAGGAAAATTTGAATGTTTTATTCAGCGCAGTATTTCCAAGAAATTTCAGAACACTTTCTATACAGAGGCGCTATCAAGATAAATGCCACCTGTAATGAAAACTAAGTATTTATTACTATCATGAAATGTCATTGAACGAAGATAAATCAAATACATTATTTTCTACTTAAAATACAGAAAAAATGTATAGTTTTTTTTTTCAAAGTAATGTTTTATACAGCGCCGTTTAGAGAGCAAACTCTCCCCAAAGGTGCCCTAACTTGGGACTCGAAATATCTATTTTAAACAAATCATGATTCATTCAGGCGTTGCCATAGGGCAACTAGAGCAGCACCCGAATGAATAATGTATAACACTTTCTATGTGTACAGTACAACCTTGTTAGATTATTACCATAAGGAAATCTACTCCAGCCTATCAAAAAAATGTTTATGGGGCCTTAAGTGAAAACAAGACAGAAAACCTTTATTTTAAATCTGGGTTCCTGAGGGAATCGAACCCCTACTTCCAGGTCGGAAAACTAGCGTCGCACCAACTAAGCCACAGAGGTCGTCGAAATTCTCCACTTTGTGAAACTTTTTCATCAATATACTATATGTAAGATTTTCAGCACATCACACGCGTTAAACTTGTCACAAATATCGAAAAATATTAAATTTTTTTTACTTATTTTTTGAGGTTTTACCTCATAACGTTAAACAAAAAACAAATAAATTACAATAATTTGTAATAATAATTATTACAAAAAGACAATTTATTTGTATTTGAGTATGAATTTACGAGTATTTCAATGTTGTACACGTGTACATATTGATGAATTTCATGCAAGTTGTATTGTATTTGAGTATGAATTTACGAGTATTTCAATGTTGTTCACGTGTACATATTGATGATTTCATGCAAGTTGTATTGTATTTGAGTATGAATTTACGAGTATACCAATGTTGTACACGCGTATATATTGATGATTTCATGCAAGGCTGTTCTGAATTGTGTTCTAAATAATGTTTGTTTTAAGGTGTATTTGAGAATGAATTTACGAGTATTTCAATGTTGTACACGTGTACATATTGATGATTTCATGCAAGGCTGTTTTGAATTGTGTTCTAAATAATGTTTGTTTTAAGGTGTATTTGAGTATGAATTTACGAGTATTTCAATGTTGTACACGTGTACATATTAATGATTTCATGCAAGTTGTATTGTATTTGAGTATGAATTTACGAGTATTCCAATGTTAAACACGTGTTCATATTGATGATTTCATGCAAGGCTATTCTGAATTGTGTTCTAAATAATGTTTGTTTTAAGGTGTATTTGAGTATGAATTTACGAGTATTTCAATGTTGTACACGTGTACATATTAATGATTTCATGCAAGTCGTATTGTATTTGAGTATGAATTTACGAGTATTCCAATGTTGTACACGTATACATATTGATGATTTCATGCAAGGCTGTTCTAAATTGTGTTCTAAATTATGTTTGTTTTAAGGTGTTTATATTATATTTGATCCTTTGTTTTGTAAATGGTTCATAAATGATACTTTAGTGTTTTTTTATTTTCAAAATAAATAAATATCTGAAAGATAACATGAAAATGGTAGATCATTGCTTTAGTTATTTAATTTGACCTTGTTTTAGATTTATTTATTTCAAAGTACGTGAATTTATATTTTTTCCTAAGATATAAAAAAAGGATGCGTAAATAACCATGTCCTATTTTAATTGCATGAAGAATGTGTTAAAAGCACTTTGATCATTCGCAAATTGTCTCTTTATTTGACATATTCGATACTAACTTGCACTTCAAACACTCTACCATAAAAAGAGACGGTCCTGCATTCGAGGAATGAAAAGCGCCTTAGCAAACAGATTCTTTGAGTGGAGAATCCAAACCTGAACCTCATCAACGACTAAGAGTCTTCGGCAAATATTTGCAGCACTGTGGCAGTAATTGAAGAGCCCCTGGACTTGTTAATTTTATCTTCATGGAAGAAATAGAAGGGGTAAAACACGCCTGACCTTTCATTTTGAGGGATTTTTTTTATAATTTACAACTTTTTTAAAGACTTTGAAAGAAAATGCTTTAGAGTAATGTTGATGTCGACTTACGGGCTCAATTCGTATAAGAAATTTATATATTTTTTAAAAGGACTCCAATAAGGTATTTTACTCAAGTCCATTTTTACAACTTTTTGGTCAATTGGTAGAAATTATTTCATATCAACAAGCTCGGCAGATTTTAGTGTATACAATTCAAATGTAGTACCGTTCAATAGTACAGTAGCAGCAATGGTTGAGAAAAATTAAATAAACTCAAATGGAAATAAAACACAAGGATGCTTTTTTTTTCTTTTTTTTGGGGCCATTTAGTAACTAAATATTACTCCAATGGCGCCATGGTTTTGTGATTTGTTGTGTTGCTATCAATGTATTACTTATGTTTATGTGTATATGTGCAAACAAAATATAAAATTAAAATTGCGGTTCACAGTACTGATGTAAAAAATATACAAAGGAAAAATGGATGGACTCCGAGAAAAACAAGCTACGTCATTTTTTTATGTGCGAGTATTGTGCTGGTATGATTATATTGTGTACATGTGCGGATTGCATGCTCGATTCACCTAGACGTGTGGACATTGCCTGTACCACTTCTTGGTTAAGTCCTGTTGAGGAAACAGGCATCCTGTTCATTTTTCTTTCTACATCACGTTTTCGACGCAGAGCGTCGTGGCCTTCTGCTGTGTCTCAAACTCGCAACACTACCTGCTTGGCCATGTTGAATGCAGCGTTTAAAAAGGACCCTGTTAACTCCTTTGTTTTATTGGTCCCCGTGATTACCAACTTCTAGAGACTTTCATATTTTTTTCTAACAAGATGTCCAGATTATTTTAAGATTTTTTTGTCTGCATATTGTCGAGAATGTTTCGGAAATCTCCAAATCTCGGATAACATAGATGTTAGTGCAACGTACGGTCCATGAGATACAGGACATCTGTCTCCAACACCATATCTCAAAGATATATAATACATATTTCTTTACTTCCATGTCCATTTCAAAGTCCATGTTTTCACTCCGCACATTACTGTGAAGAATACTTGTCAGTATTTATTTGTATAATACTTGTTAGTGTATCATAGACTTAATTGTAAATATAGTATTTTAAAGTATTCCCAAAGGTGTATCGTTACTTTCGTCAGCGAAAACCAAGAGATATCACAAGTTTCAATGGAGTATCTCTGAAAATGAGTGAATGTAAGAATCCTTTTGTATGCCTCCGTGGCATCAATGTCCGTCTTCCTTCACTCTAGAGCAGTGTTCCCCAACCGATGGTCCGCGGCCCGGTGCCGGGCCGCAAACAGTATGCCAAATTTCAAGAAATTCGTCATGCAAAAATATTAAATAGAGGATTTTCATCCATATCCTCAATAAAATCGAAACAAAGGAATAGACTGGACGTGAAGTCAGCACTTCGTCTGTCAGAGACAGCACTGCAGCCAAGAATATCCAATATACTAGCAAAGATGCAACAGCAGGTTTGGCATTAGTTTGTTGCAAAAACCCCATGATTTTTGTTAAATTTTAATTGTATCAGACAATGTTACAATTTAAATTGTTTAACTGTTATACTCGTATGTTTATTTGTCAATTATAGGAGAAGTTACATATGTCCATCTGTCACAATATAAGATTTAAAAAATATTAAATAAAAAAAACATTTTTATTTCAGTATTAGTGGTCCGCGAATTTTTTTTCCTTTTTTTACCGGTCCACAGGTCTAAAAAGGTTGGAGAACACTGCTCTAGAGCACGCATGATCAAACATTTACATAGACCGGCCCTTTTTTTGTCTGATAAACTTTGTCTGTAGCAAACTAAAGTACAAAAAAGTCTACAGTTAAATGAATTAATATTATATATTTTCTATAGATCAATAGTGCAGTAGATTCATGATCTACGAGTATCTTTTTTGCATTATTTCTAGGATGTGGACTGCCAGTTATTCTCCACATCTTTAGGGAACAGCTTGATGGTTGGTCTGTTCTCAAGGCTTTTACAGTATTGTGAACTCGTCTTCATTAATCGTGGATAGGCTTTTAACTTAGTCAAGGCTCTCCTCCTTTCTCATTCGGGCGTGAGACTGACCATGGCGTTATTTCTAAATGGTTTATTTGAAAATTTTCAAACATTTTTATTTTCATATCAGAATTTTTTAACTTTGCCCATAAATAATTGTCGCTATTCAAACAAAAATAAACTTTTCCCTTTCAAAAAACAACAAATTACCTATGTTAAAATCGTCAAGAAAAACATCTCGTTGCTGTCGACTGTGAAATTCCTCCCCATCTTAACTAAGCGGCTCCAAAGTTCTGGCCGGCTACCTGAATTGTTAGTAATTTATGGCTCGAAAACAGGAATCAACAAACATTTAAAATTATATTATTTTATAAAGAAATAAGCACATATAACCTCATACCATATTTCTTGTAAAGTAGAGTAGATAAAAATTACAAATCGCTTTGCCTATCCCCATACAAAACTCTCACCTCATCCACTTTTATGAATCAATAATAAGCTTACAGTTCGGTTACCGTTGCCGACCGCTTTTTTTAAAGGTACTTGGTTTTAAAATTTGGGAGTGAAACGTGGACGCAGATAAGGACTGAAAAGAGCTGAAGAAATGCTGTGGAAATACGTGCATGGTGAAGAAGGCAATATATGACACAATATGAAATAAAGTGTAAAGAGATGAATGTGAAATTAAGGTTGATGTGTTAAGTAAGACAAGCATGTGAAACGAATGAAGAATAGCTAATACAACATATATACAATGCAAATGTGAGTGGAAGGCGTATGAGAAGAAGATCAAGGAAGGTGTAATTGAATAAAGTGAATGGGATTCTGAAAGAATGAATCGTAAAAGTTGTAATGCCATGCGATGGGAAAGAAAAACAAATAATTTAGTCAATTATTATGCATAGTGAAACTATAGTTTTTAGCCATGATTTTTTGTTAGAAAGGGACTCGATGAAGTAGTGCCGGCCGGAATCACCATGGTTCAAAAAAATTAAGGTTATACTCGTACAACCCAAAAAATACATTTTTTTGGGATTGTCAGGGAATTTGACTGATTGACCTTAAGCGGACAAACACTTCGGTTGCTGGCGAATATTATTTGTAATTATTATAAAAAATATTGAAATTAAAACAAAACGCTGCGGAAGGTTGTCACGAGGCGTAAGATTATTGCGCGGCAATGCGCCAGTGTACACTTCTGCTGCTACAAAGGTTATTTCTATTCAACAATATGGTTTCCAAGAATTGAATCGTCTGCCTTATAATCTAAGTGATATTTTATTTTATTTAAAAAACTTAAATCCTATTTTGATATTTATAGTTTTACATTATTTTGCGAAGAAAAAAATTCAATATTTTTTAGTGTTATTGAAAAATGTATTCATCGTTCTAAAAACCTTATTGAACTACAGGGTCAAGACATTGAAAAAAAAAAATTTCCTTTCCATCATCTTTTTTTATATCCTTGGGTCGAAAATTCGGAAAAAATTATATATTTATTTAAAAAAATATATGTTTGATTGAGATATATTATATGACTAATGTAATAACACTATCCGAATTGAGATTCGTTCCATTAATAGAAATACGAGCCCGGCTGCGAGGATGACAGATTTTTATCAGCCCACACCCTGTTATATCTTAGCATTTTTGTTTTGTTTTATTGTTTTTATTTATTTTACATTTGATATAGATTTAACCCAAATCAAGTTCATCAAATAAGAAAAAAATAGTTGATTAAAGGTCTAAATATAACATTATAACAATGGGAGCAATGATACTCATACTTCTCTGTGAAGTGACACAGTTATGTCTTCAAAGCTTATTTAGGAGTTAAATCATCAATTTATCCACCGAAATATGAGATATATCAATGTCGAAAAAATCATTCAACAAGGTCATTCCATGTGCGAGTTATGATACTTTTTACTGGTGATTGTTGGTGAATCCCTAACCAAAAACTTAATTCACGATGTCCTTTATATGGTATGTCCGGTATATTCAACATTAGTCCCTGTTTCCACATAATGGTTTATATACCAGCTTCGAGATGATGTTTTAATTTTTTACGAAATAAGAATATTTAACGAAGAGTAACGAAACGAAAGTACAGTACCCGGCGGTAAGTAATACACATCGGGCTTAAGAAAGAGTCTGTCGGTTTGTAGAGCGTCGTCTTTGTCGCACGATGCGACTGACAAATCACGACGGAACACTTGTATGAATGACAGAGACGACGCTCTACAAACCGACAGTTTCTTTCTTAAGCCCGATGTGTATCACTTACCGCCGAGTACTTGTAAGAAGCAGAGGGCATTCAAACTTACGTTGTCTATTTGTTTAATATTTTTAGGATATATTAAAGTACTGTTGAAATTTAAAAAAATGTGTAAATGTAAGATTGCGAATGCTAAATTATATAATATGTAATTTTACAAATTTTAGGCCATTATATGACCAAACATCTGTCATTAAGTAAATTAACAAATAATATACGAAAAAAATCATTAGTTTATCACTTGGTGTTGTCCAGATGAACGAGTGGAGAGTTACATAGGGCCCAGTGGGTGTTTTTTCTAAGTATGCATTAACACCTGGTTTTGAACTGTCTAGGATGACTTGTAAATCTTATAACAGGCTTCAAACAAGAATTGGAAGATCACATGACGAAAAGGGAAATAATACGTGATGTATCGAATCTTTATGTCTGCGGTGAGAAACAATACATGCGACACTTACACGGTGATTTACACCGAAGAGGGCTTGATTTGTCGAAGGCCTAATCCAGCTCAGGTACCAGAAGAATTGCCTGCATAAATAATTAAGTGCCTTGACACGATTAAAATGAGATTTTTTTATCGCTCTTTAAACGAAAAAAACAAGAATACTTAAAAACTAATGTTAATAAAAAAAGTAATCTTAAAAGTTTTGAAATAATAATACAAAACATTTATGGGGAAATAAAGCTTTTTTATCATATTTAAGTTCTCTTAACTTTAAGTTTGCCGACCCCTGTTTCATTTTTTTTTATTCTCAAAGTCTTGGAGAAGAACTGAAAGGGATGAATTCATCTTTGTTTACTGTGAATCAAATTTGTTCAAAATCTTGTTGAAAAAAACCTGATTTGAAGAAAGCTTTTTTTCAATGGTATGTTAGTTTGTCAAGGGGACTTGTGTTTATATTTTTTTATTAATTCTTTGATATTTTTTCAGGAGTTTGGTAATTTTTTCGAAAGCCTAAAGCGGAATCAAAATTATTGATTTTACAGACGTTTAAGTTGATTCTTAGAATAAAACTTCAAATAAATGTATATAAATTTCGTTATTATAACATGTATAAAAATGTACAATATTTAAAAACACTTGCCATGTCATAATGATATTTATAAAAAAAACGTGATCGTAGAAAAATAGTGATAAGCCAAATAAATACTTTATAGGTGCGTGCATTGGGAATAATGTATAGGGTGACAATGTACAAAATAATATAGAATGAAATAACATAGGCTGATGATTTAAGTAAGATGAAAAAAGGTACTAAGATATGGTTTTTATATTAAACTTCATTTATTAATTTATTTTTCAGGTACTTGCAAATTACAGGTTTCTCTAATTCGTGCAAGAATCGAACATAACAAGTACATAAAAGCATGTATTAACCTTTCCTTTCCTGTGCTAAAAAATCCGCGCATTCCAATGCTGTTTATTCAAAACACATAAATACACATGTAAAAATGAGCGATTTAAAATAAAAAAAAAAATAGTATTCATAGTCAATCGCTTAAATTAATTAAATTTGAAGTCAAAAGTGATAATACTTGAAATTTAATTGCTGAAAACTGGAAAAAAACATCGACCGACGTTCACAAAATGGGCGAAGCGACCAACTCAAATGGATGCCCGAAAGCCACTTAAGCGAGAGAAGCGAGCGAACTGAGATTCTATTTCTTGCGTTCCCATATACCTAAGTAGAGTCTGAGTGAGACGTGAATAGCGTCACTTCCTCACCCATAGCGGTTTTTTTTAATAAATATACCTACGTCACACACTGGCACACGTTTGATTGTATTGGTGAATTTATTCCCGATTTTCACATAATATCTCTGATAAGGCTGATAAGTGCTAATTATTATTATAAATATTTTTTTTTCATTCAATGCGTAAATGTTTTACGGAGGAATATATAAAATCTGAACCCAGTATTTATTATATTTATAGAGATATATTATTTAAGTTTTAAGAAGCAATTTGCACTAGTTGCACATCACAGGGAAGGAAGGGTTAAACAATTCAAAATTTTAAGATTTATTTGATAAGGGCAATAGTAAATATACGTAAGTTAAACGAAAACAATATGACGAAATTTAGCATGTTGAATAGTATTAAACGTTGAATAATTTCAAGTACTACACTAAATTCATAGATTTTTTTCCTGAGAGTGCTGACCGACACAAGAAATACGTCTATATGAGGACACACACGGTTAAAAAGTGTAAGGTTTGGGCCCGTGCGCAACAAATGAATGAAGAAAGACTAACAAAACAAATATTTAGTGCTAATGTGTGTGAAAAACGCGAGAAAAGAAGACACAGGAAAGTATGGTTAAACCAAGTTAACGACATTTTGAAATAATGAGAGAAATCGTTTTTATACGAGAAAGTGTATGGAGGTAAAAGAGGAAATAAATGTGAGGTGAAATAGGAAAATCTGGCCTTCTTTTCTCGTTTGTCTTTTCTGTCAGGGAAGTGGTGTGGTCGTATGCATGGATGTATTTTAAAATATTCGTCATTTCGCCGTCGTTGTCAGTTTTATAAATAATTTTCTCTTTTTATATAAATTCCAAATTCATTCAGTTTTATGATACAATGTTTTATTCCCCAATAAAATATTTACCCCAAAATTTCCAAAGTTGTTGCAATCTTAAAAATAAAAGTCTTTAAAATATACATAATCGTACTAGTGTTTCATGTTACACATTTTGTTTTGCCGAATCCTAAAGAAATATCCATAAATAATTTGTACCATATACAGTGGTACCTCGAATTACGAACTTAATTCGTTCTTTGATTCCGTTTGCGAGCCGAAATGTTCGCAAACCGAAATTCACTTTCTTGGGAACCATAATGAGGGTTAATTTAATGAAAAATATATTTTATAATGTATATACTGTATAGCATATATATAAAAAGGCAAAAAAATTGTATCAAGAACAACGAACGCAACGACAAACAATGTTCACAACGCACGCACCTGAGAACAACTAATGCGTAATTGCGTAATGAGCCGTTACAACTAATTCGTGAGCCGAGGCATTGTACGCCAGTCGATTCAACATTTGTTCGGAAATTGTATTCGTAAGCCAATTTGTTCGTGACCCGAGGTTTGACTGTATTTATATAATTCAATTTTTATAACGTTAATTTTTCCCATGTAACAAAACCTTCGATAGTTTAGAATTGATCACATAAAAGTACATAAATAACTTGAAAAAATGTAAATTAACACTTCTCGACTGAACGTTTTTCGTGGAACTCTTTGATGCCTGAATAAAATGGCTGTTCAGTGCTACCATTTTCAATCATCGTTATTGCTGGACCTTGTAGTCGAGGATCCCCGTGCAATTTTAACGCCAATCAGTTGAAAAACGAAACTGTGGCGTTTAGTGTTTTTTATTTCTTTTTTTTATTTAAGTGAGTGAGCCATTTCACATCGGCAAACTCATCGGCTACACGCTGTAGTGGATTCGATGGCACATCAAAGTGAGACGATAGAAGCACAACGTCATAATTTCTTTTTCCCTTTTTTTGAAAAAATAGATATGACGGAAGTCTGATATATCCTCGAATGCTAGTGGGAAAAAAATGCGTGTACCACTCAAGGGGAGTAGCACCTTCAGGCGATCTTTCGCACGAAAGTCCAGTGCGTTACCGCGCGGCTCCTTTTATTTTTAGTATTCACGTTGAAATCAATCGCTACTATTTTAAAGATGCACGCTGAGCGTTATTATTCAAAAAAATGTACGTTAGTCGCTACCATTTCAAGGGTGCTCGTTGAGCGTTATCATAAAAAAATATGCACGGTAACATCGCTACATTTTGAGTATACTCGTTGAGTGCTACCATCATAAGAATGCACGTTGAGATAGCTATCATTTTGAGAGTGATCGCTGAGCTCTAACATTTTGATCGCTGAGCGCTAACATTGAGGATGCACGCTGAGATCACTATCATTTTTATGATGATTGTTGAGCGCTGGCATAGTGAGGATGCATGTTGAGGGTTACCATTCTAAGAATGTTCGTTGAGCGCTTCCATTTTTTTCAAATGTTTGCTGAATAAAACTGTTAAATTAACAAAAAATTAATGGAATAATATCATACGAGTTTTGTTGTTTATTTTCTTTTGTATGTAAACTCGTTTTTGTAATTTATTTTTATCAAACACTGTTTATTCCACTTTTTTGTGACGGTATAACCCTACCGGTTTCAAGGCTTTCACCTCATCTTCAGGGGAGCGCAAACAAGACTAAATGTTGTTCGAACTGGTACCGATATACACGCTTCAACGGTTGGGGGCTGATGGATGAGGGAGGCATGGGACAATTTCGGCCAAGAGCGGAGAGATTTTTGGGAAATAAGTGTTCAACAGATGTTCGGATCGGTGTTGGTTTGATAAAAATAATTTACAATGTCTTTAAACCTCCACAACGTTAATGCCTTAACTATAAACACCATAAACTCGTTATTCTTATGTCAAGTGTTTGATTTCGAATTTAAAACAAATGTTCAACATTTTTATGATTCCAAGGTGCTCTTGTTGAAATTGCAGATTTTCAGGAACTCTGAAATTGAAAGGTGATTTCACTGTATGACTCACCGAGTGACAGTGTAGCAATCTCTTCTATCTCCGGCGCTGCGACCCGCTCGGGAGCTGAGGTCTCCGTGATGAGGAACTGCACATGGTCACATTCCTCCTTGGTCTTCAGGATCTTAATTTCCACCTCTGTGTCATGTAACTTGCTGGCTACCGTCTGCAGAAAAACGTATATATGTAATTAAATGCTGTTCAAACTTTTAGTTTTATTCCAAAATTAAGCAAATTTAAAATACAACACGAAACAATGATTTAACAAATTTATTATATTTATTCAAAAAGTCTGGGTTTCATGACACAGCTTTTGCCATTGCTGGTCCCATGGCATGAAATGGTTTCTTAGTGTTAGATATATTAGTTGAGTATGCAGCTTAAGAAAGCTCTTAAAGACAATCCTCGTTGGGAGCACTTATCAAACTTGATAATTATATATGAACACTGCATAATACCACAAGTGATGGATAGCTTGTTCGGAGTTTCGGTCCGATGGTAGGACACCTTACTCCTTCATCGGATAAGTTCTGACTGTTAAGATATTTATTGGAAATTTTTGGATCTTTTTGGGAATCGGGAAAGGATAGGTTTGTGGTAAATGTTTTGATTTTATGAATGATTATGAGAAATTATAAACGATTAAATACATATATAAATATGATGATATATACATAATATTAAATACAACTATACATAAATTTGTGTCGTCACACACTGTATAATACCTTACACCTTATGCTTACTATCCCATATTAAAGGTCTGCAAAGGTTTCTTTGTAGTTCGTCTTTCTTTGGCAAATTTTCTGAGTTTTGAACCGCAAGGCGCACCAACGTCTCTTTCATTAAAAAAAATCAAGATTTATGAAATACGAATTCTAACGTATTTTGCTAGAAATAGTGATATAAGTTTAGATAAGTAAGTCAACATGGGGACAGTTGAGAAAAGGCGAGCAATCGCGTGGTGTTCTATAATATAGACGGATTAAATAAAGAAGTTAACGGTTACTCTTGAAGCGCTGCGTTCAGCGTGATCCTGAACCGGGAAATATATAGATAAGCGGTTCGCAGAGTTTGAGACTTATCAGTGAACCACGACTTCAGCATTGAAACATCTGGTGTCATCGTGGCTGGGTTCGCCCTATATTGATGGGGTGTATCTTGGCCGAGGGGATGCTATTAGATGAGCCCAGACCTTTTGATAGCTTCTGTATTTAATGTATTATCTGCAATTTATGTGATTTAAAAGTGTTATTTAAATATAATCTGTACATACTATGTTGCTATCAATAAACCTATTATTTATTTATTTATTTAACTAACGCCGAGTTTGAGACTTAGCAGTGAACCACGACTTCAGTAGCGAACTAACGCCGAGTTTGAGATTTATCAGTGAACCACGACTTTAGCATTGAACTAACGCCGAGTTTGAGACTAAGCAGTGAACCATGACTTCAGCATTGAACTAACGCCGAGTTTGAGACTTTGCAGTGAACCACGACTTCGGCATTGAACACGCGATGAAGAAGAAAAAGAACTTTTGAGTTATATTATTAGATATACACAAGTAAACTGGAAAGAGAATTAACCTTTTAAATTATTTAGAATTTATAGAATTTATTTGTCGGCTATACTCGTATTATGATCAAATCACAAAATATTTTTATGATTTAAATGTGAACAACCTGTGTTTCCTAGTTGATAAAATGCTTGTCTTCCATCTCGGGCGTTACAGTTTCGATTCCCGTTGATACCTAGATTTTTTTAATAAGATCTTATCTGGTTTTCACGTAAGGATTGTTTTACATCTTTCTGGTTAGTTGTAAGAGATTACGAAAAAGCAAGATACCTGCTAGGTTATACTGTATGCAGCGAAAGAGTAATACAATACTTTATCAATAGTTGAATGCTTCATTTTATACTTTGCTTTTAGATTGTATCTATAAGTTTCTCAATTAAATATAAAAAAATATCATAGCTTCTATTATTATAAAAAAATTACTTGGATGTAGCGTTCTAAGTATATTGTTTTATTATATTATATTACACTTTCATTGTAAACAGTATAACCTGGCGGGCTTTTTGCCTTGGGAAATTTATTTCAACCAACCAGAAAGCTGTTTATGAGGACCGAAGTGAAAAAACTGACAGGAATTATTTAAAAAATATCTAGGTGTCAACGAAAATCAAACCTTTAACCCCTAGACTAAAAGACTTGCATCTTATCAATTTGGATACGAAAGTCATTATTAAAGGGATTATGGAGAATAAAAATAATATTTATTTAATAACCTTGAGAATGTCAATAATACTGTTCTCAAAACTTTACAAAGTAAAGTGACTAACTGGATAATGACTCGGTGTACCTGAAAGCTTTGTCTATTCAAAACATGAAGGAAATAAGTGAGATCGAAACTCCTTATGATTATGTGTTTCAGGATAGACCTGTTGGAGTATTTCTCACTAGAGCTTTCTTCAGACCTAGTCAATCCCAATGATGTTTAGGTTCTAGGAATAAATAAATATTTATAGCTACCTTGAAAAATCGTTCGATAATGTGTTTCAGATAAAGCTCGACGAAATAGTTCATCTCCATATTTTAGAATTACTAGATTCACAGGTGTTTACTTAGGCAATCCCTCGCAGATGGATATAATTATCACTTTCTTTGGTGTACTCTGGAGTGGCTCTAAAGTTCAATCCTAAATCCGCACACCCTTCAGCAGTATGGGCACATCCTTCAAGAGGACATTTGACGATTTGCTGTCGCATTTTAGTTTAAAAACTTGACAACCCTCAATCATAAATCGCTTCAACCCAACTTTAGGTATATAAACTACAGTTTGACATGGAGCTAACGTTAGTTAATGCACCTTTTTTTGGGCCTTCCAGGCTTCTTTTCCTTAACCTTAGTTCAGAGAAGAGTAACTGCTTCACAATTCGATATTTTAGTTACACTCTAAGTTGGTATCTTATTATTATTGCTTTCATACTAATTATCTTAACCTCTACACCAATGCTTACATATGTACACTTGTCCTGCCATTATATATTAAGGACACCACACAATCGTCTCTGATGGAACTTTTTCAATATTTCCTATTGATAGTCCAGGTTTCACATCCATACAGCAATAATTGCATGATAACCACCATGTATACTTGAATTCTCTTTGCTTTGTGTGCTACATATAAATAACTTCAGTTACCTTGACGATTCCTATTACAATGTGCTCTAGGCCAGGTCTGTCTGAATAGTAGTGCAGGATGAGGTCCCCGCCAGGTTGTTCCGTACACCTGAATGAGGGCGCCTTCATCCCGGGGTACAGAGTCCCCAAGTGGTCGTGGAGAGCATCCAAGTTCTGTATAAAAAACATTTTTCTAAGCATTTCAATCAACGTTCTAGAAAATAAGGCAAAATAAATTGTTACAGTGAAATTAAAAAGGATTAAAACTTTATTAAAATTATTAAAGCTTTATTTTGAAATAAACACGTATCAAATAAAGTTAGAGTGCCATAAATTGAAAGGCGGTTTCTACCCTTTATTTTTCCTCAAATTTTAAAATGAATAAAAATAGTTTTTCTTTGTATTTAAATAAAATTCGTACCTTTTAATCAATTAAGTTTCGCTGCTTCGCAACTTTATAATGACAACTTAGACGTTTTATGCAAGCTCGTGAATACAGAAATAATAAGCTGCAGGACTTAAAAAATGTGTATTAGTTTGTTGATCTGGAGTCCTTGATCACCGACAAGTTTCTTAGAGGAAAGGTAATGCGCATAATCGAATGACTAAAGAAGCATAAGTCATCTGAAAGTGATCTAGAAGGATCCAGAAATTTTAAGAAATACCAAGACTCCATTGATCCAAACTTTGTTTTTGAATTTTTTTATAATGGTGCGAAAACCAGGATAGTCATCATGCAAAAGGGAAAGAATTGATGTCTATAGTATTAAGTATTACAGGGTTAACCTCTTCAGGCCTGTCGTCCATTATAATGGACATATAGTTCACATGCAATTTGTAAACTACTGTGTAGTATATTTATGGTCCAAACGCTAAAAATAAAGTGTAGGATATTGTATTAGCAACTTTGAATGTTTTGGGCGACATCTATCAAAACTAATATGACATTTGTTGCATTTAGTGTAAATACGAGTAATACACTCAAAAGCAAGAAATTGTTTTATAGCCTTAAAATCAATTCAGGTCTGAAGGTTTTAAACAATGGTTTGTCCCTAACTGTTCTGTGTAAGTCAGAATCTTACAATACTTTGAACACAGAGCGCAGTGGAAGAACGAAAGACATGAGAGGTATATTCTGGTGTGAAGTATTAAATGGCAAAAGTAGCAGCGGTTGAGTATCAATTAAATTGGGTGACCCCGTGTGCAAAGCAGAAGGATGCACGTTTTAGGAAGTATTATGTAGGTCAAGAAATTGCATGTACTTGAGAGGGATTGTTGATGACCAAGATGATCGCGATTTTTAGAATTAAGAGAATGACTAAGAACATGCGTTTCACTCAATGAGAAGGTATTCATTAATATATTGAATGCTGTAGCTGTTTATCATTCTATAGACGCTAATAGAGCGAAACGCGTCAACGGTTATGATAAACAAAGTCTTAAAATATCGAGAATTTTATTAAGTCTAAAACTACATTTAACACAATTTAATTTACTTTTATTGTATCTACTCCTTAAATTTATCATAAGTACAATAAAATGTTTTCGCCATATATTGTATTATATTATACTCGTATATGTAACGTATTCGTTGAATGCAATCAAATCTGGCGGGCTTATTTTTGTACGAATGTCTTTGAACGAACCAAAAATAGGTTATCTTGTAATTATTATATGTACACGGTCATATAATAGGTTATCTTGCAATTATTATATGTACACGGTCATTTAATAGGTTATCTTGTAATTATTATATGTAAATGGTCATATAACTTCATATCAGAAGGCATTGAACTGGTTGAATGTTAAAAATAGACGCCAAATTCACATACTGTCTCTATTGTATATTATCCTTAACTGTCCCGCCGCACCCTCTTATCTCGCCGAGAATTTTCAGCGTCTTTCCAATCATGGATTAGCGCTACGCTCAAACAGAAATTGTTTATTGGCCTTTCCAGTTCACCGCTCCTCTTTCTTTACGTCGTCCTTTACTGTCTATGCAGTGAGACTATGGAATCAGTTACAAACCAATATAAGACTCGCTCCATCATTGGAATGCTTTAAGAAGCGACTAAAAAACCTCTTAATTTCTAGTCAGTAAAATAACGTGTTTCATTCCTGATTTTTCTTTCTTTTTCCTCTCCACCATCCCTTCCTTTCCTTTTGATTGATGATATCTCACTTTAAATGAAAAATAATGTTCGGTTGATTGTCCGTCTTTGTGGGGTTCGTGGGCATGTGCTCACGTATGTGTTTATGGATTTCGTGGGGATGGATAGTCATTTGAATGATTTATGCGATCATGTAACTTGCTTCATTTACTTTGGTCTGTTTGGTTGGAAGAGATTGCTGCCGGGCAATAAGCCCACCAGATTGTATTTGCAATGAAAGTGTTTAATAAATAAATAAATAAATGGTCAAACATGGTTTATTTGGCGGGCTTAATGCTATACAGCAATTTCTTCCAACTAACCAGCTTATCTTGGATATATTAAACTGGTTAATCCTTAAGAGATTTTACTGAAAAATATATTTGTTTATATTCAAATACTACAAAAAAACAGACAAATGACTAACCGGACTGGAATATTTTTTTAAATAATTTGGGTTCCAACGGGAAGCAAACCCTGTATTAACCTGATCTGGAAGATCGGTGCTCAATTTTTTCAAATTATATTTTATGGTAGTCAGGTATAAATTCACCGCTTTTTAGGTTTAAATATTTATAGTGTACCAATATTTTTAAGCCCTACAATCATGTTTATATCTCAACTGTCCCTCACTTGGAAACACACCGGTCACATCGCGCTGTACTGAATCCGATGGTACACTGAAGGGAGACAATTAGAGCACTACGGCATATTTCCCCCCTTTTTTTCGTAGAATAGATATGACCGAAGTAATAGATATTCTTATACCCCCGAATACTAGGCGGAAAAATGCCTGCGTTATTCGAGGAGAGAAGCACAGCGCGGGGTTCGAACTTCCAACCTTCCAAACGAATGACCTGTGTGTTACCACGCGGCCATGCACCTCTATAAAATACACTACTAAAATTGAAAATCTTGATATAAACCAATCCAACAATTTATGCATTTAAAACCATGGTTTAATGTTATAAAAATGAATAAGATGGAAGTGGCGGCTATCATTTGTCGTTTGCGAACGGGCCACTGCTGGTGGCTAGTCACCTTTGCTTAATGGGTATTTTGGAGAATCCTGGCTAGAAGTGTGGTCTGGGTGATGAAACTATAGACCATGTTTTTTTTCGGTTGTGCTTTGCGGGACAGATTTCATTTTCTAAAACCCATATATTTGCCGCGTCCAATGAATATTGCGTTTCCTATTTTTTCGAGAAACTTTTCCATTTACAGATCGATTTTTAAATTTTTCGTATTTCATGACTCATATCAAAATATAAATAGGCCAAAACCCATACGACGGCTGTCGCCAAAGAAAAAATACGAGAATTGAATTTTGAATGCAAGAGAGCGAGAGAGGAATACTTGGATTCTCTCTGAAAGTAATTCGAAATTTGAATCTCGGTGGGTCCGTGATAAATGAAAAGATGGAAACTATACTAAACGAATTTTTAATACCTAGCTAACAATTTTTGAACCGGTATAAAAGGGGACGATGTATAAATGATAAATATAAACAAATTCTACATTTATGAATATATGTTTTCATAAATGTAGAATTTATTTTACTTCCGTGAATATTTCACGGGTTGCAACCAGTCATTCATAACGTCTTTAATTTGGTGGCACAAATCATCTAAGTTAAGATATATTGCCTTTTAAAAAAAACTGATAAACAAGCTCTCTATTTTACAGGGTTTGTTTTTGATGAAAAATAACTAAAAAAATCCTCTACTCTTTTATCATATGTGTTAAATTATCTACTGTAAACATATGAATACTTCGTTTCCATTTCCCAGATATATGTTATGATGAAGCTGTATATCAGCTGAGACGATATATCTCAGCTTAATATCGTATCTCGTGTAAGTGTTACTTGTAATGGGTTAAATGTAAAATATGGTTTACCCCGCGCCGTTATGTGATATAAATGTATAAATATGTAAATTAGTCTACAAATGATGTTATGGTAATGCGACCGAAGGGCGGCACATTTACATAAAGTTAACACGATACACACCCCAACTCGCTAATTGGTTATGTTTAAGTAACCTGTCATATACTATATAATGTAATATGTAAACCGTATTGTAATTTGGAGTGTAATATATTGTATTTTTTTAGTTAAACTCTGTTAATACATACTATACATATCACTATGGCATTTCCCTGTTAGAGTAGGCAGAAATGACCGAGTGCTAAATTTTCTTGGCTCGACATACATTCTTAGCCTTTTTCACATGCATACACCATCTCATACAACTCCTACGATTTCTCTGACTCGACGTTTCTTTCTTTTAAAATATCATTAACTTGATCTAACCATACTTACATTGGTCATCCTGTCACCCGCCTACCACTAGCATAAGTATTATATATTTTTTGTAAATCTGTTTTCATTCATTCGTTCTACATGCCCAAACCTCAGAGCGCTATTCTTACTCAACCCATTAGCCTTAAGTTAACATTCATCCCTTATCACTTCATTTCAGACTCTGCCCATGAATTGCAACTCTGTTTGTACAGCATTTATTCCGGTCTTTTTTAACCCTTCCCTTACGGTGATAAAAATAATACGCGTGCTCCGGTGTTGGGTAGTGAGTACGCAATAAAAAATTAGCGATTTTAAATCGGAAAAATAAGAACATTCATAGAAAATCCCCTTAATTAATTATAATTGAAGTTAAAAATTATAATAATTGAGATTTATTTGCTGAAAACATTAAAAAACCATCTGGCAACGCTCGCGGAACGGGCGTAGATCTAGTCTCGTTGCCAGCTCAACAGCTACTGCGGCGCGGCAGGGTTGGTGGCTAACTCGGGCGTGGCTTACACTGGCGAGGTTGAGACAATTGAGCTCCTCGCTATTCAGTGACGTATGCAAAAGTGAGATGCGAATATAGTATCACGCTTCTCGCATACTTTTCACCTATCGTCAAGACCCAAGATCGAGGCACTCACAGCGTTTAAATGCGAATTTGTTTCCGATATTCACGAAATACTTACGATGTAGTCGATAAATTCTGATTATTATTAATATTATTTTTTAAATCAATGCGTAAATATATTATGGAGGAATACCTAAAATCTTAACCTTGTATTTATTATATTTATAGAGATATTAATGGTTATTAGAAGCAACGTGTAGAAGATACCCAACACAGGGAAGGAAAGGTTAAGTCCGCTGTTCACTCTCATACACCAAAAATTTAAATTTATAATGTTCATAAACCTAACAGGAATACGATATTATAAACAGCTTTTAACCGTCTATTTGTCTCTCATAAACGATTGCTATTCTTGAATATTTTGTGTTGCAAAGTGTTTAAATTTACCTGTAAAAAGTCTCTTGGAGTAGCTCCAAGTACTTGCAAGATCTTGTCGTAGCCCGAGTCCTGGCAGAACTCAAAGAACATCTTGCCAAACAACTCGAGGATGGTGTCAGCAGGTATCTCTGTAAGTGAAAATATTTCATAATATTTAAAAATCTTTTTACGTTTTTATAACAAAGGACGAACAAAAGTCCAACATAAAATATTGCCAATTGTGATATAGTGTGAAATGCTCATCTAAAGCTATCTTCACCAGTTTGCTCAAAACGTACAAAATTATTCTCGCATCAAACACGTGGAGGAATTCCCATGATCGAATCCCAGAATGAAAAATGATCAACATATAATAGCTAAGAATTTAATTCATGATGAAATTAATTGAGAACTCAGCTGCAAAATAAGCTAAAGTATCTTGAAAGATTATTATTCAATATGAATTGAAAGATTTAAGACTCTTATGATATGATGGTGCTCTACGTAACCAATGCCGACACTACGGAATTTAAATTCTACGTGAAGTGCCCTTTAGTAAGCAGAAGAAAACGTCACTCTGTATACCTGCATTTTGGCGTCCTTTGAATTCCTTTAGGCGCCCTTTTCTTCTTTTTATATACTAAATCTAGTAAAGAACGGTGCATTCCGTTACCCACTTCCAATCGAACCCCTCCATTCCCGTGCCCCCACTTGAAATGTATTTTCCAAGGCACTTACGTAAGTTGTATTTATTCGATTTTCATCCCTTAAAGTATAACATTATATTTTTTTTCGAAATGTACTATCGATATTAAAAAAAAATAAAACAGATAAGAAATATATAAGTGTACTCACTAAGGAGTTCTACCGCAGCAAAAATGAGGTTGTAAGTAATCTCATCTTCGTATATTTGTCGAACTAAAAACTGCCCTCCGATTTGAACATCCGCAGCTTTCCTAGAAAATATAAGAAAGTTAGCTATTGATTTTCTTTTATATTCTATTTTAGAACTCCCAAGAAACTTATAATTCATAAATAATGTTTAATATTTAACGATAAACCAAATTTACAGTCGGCAAAACAGAAAGAAAACGCAAACAATACAAAAAAAAATCAACAGAGAGAGAGAGAAAAGGAAAAGAAAAGTAAAAGGTTGGTATTTATTCATCTTTCAAATGAGCTAAAAGATCACAGTTATGAGCTGAGGGATAACATAAAGAAAAAATACGAGTTTTCAAAAGAATTTGCAAATAAATTAATACAATTTGACATTTAAATTTTGAATTGATGAAAATTTTCCGGAATGTTATTTAATTTTGTGTGAAATATATAGAAGTGTCTTTTAATTAAATTCAATGAACAATTTTATAAAGAGCCCTTTAGAGAGGAAACTCTGCTCAAGGGCGCTCTATCTCGGGACTCGAACGTACAGTACCCGGCGGTAAGTAATATATATTGGGCTTAAGAAAGAGACTGTTGCTTTGTAGAACGTCGTATCTGTCGCACGGACAATTCGCGCATCGTGCGACAGAGACCATGCTTTACAAAGCGTTTGTCTCTTTCTTAAGCCCGATATGTATAACATACCGCCGTGTACTATACTATTATTTATCAAATCACGTCTGACAGCTATAGCAGCACCCAAACGAATAATTTATTACACTTTTTTGTATACAAGTACAACCTTGAAGGATTATTAGCACGTAAATCTCTTTCAACCAACCAGAAAGGAATGTTAAGTGAAAATCTGACTAAAAACTCTTATTTTAAATCTGGGTTCCAGAGGGAATCGAACCTGCACCATACGGGTCAGAAGACAGGTGCCGTACCAACTAGGCCATGGAAGTCATAAATTTATTATGGTTTCTTCAGAACGTGACATTAAATAGTCATTATGTTTTAGTTGTATACAAGATAACCTAGCAGGTTTATAGCCATGTGAAAATAAACAAAAACTTTAAAGTTGTTTCAACAACTCTTGAGTAAAAACTAAGTTTGTAAAAATCTGGAAACCAACGGCAATCGAGCCCACAACCTCCAAAGATGAACTAGAAATAATCACATATGCTTTCTTTACCAATTTAAATAATATTTAAATATATGTAGAAGCCAATAACTTAATAATAAATAAATATTTTTCAAATCAAAGTTTGGTAAATAAAACTTGAAAAATGATACAAGTATAAACTGATACTAGTATAGTACTCAATAAATAAAGAAGAGATAGGTTAAGATTTCTTGTAGTAAAGAAAAATGATACTTGTATAGTACTCAATAAATAAAGAAGACATAGGTTAAGATTTCTTGTAGTAAAGAAAAATGATACTTGTATAGTACTCAATAAATAAAGAAGACATAGGTTAAGATTTCTTGTAGTAAAGAAAAATGATACTTGTATAGTACTCAATAAATAAAGAAGACATAGGTTAAGATTTCTTGTAGTAAAGAAAAATGATACTTGTATAGTACTCAATAAATAAAGAAGACATAGGTTAAGATTTCTTGTAGTAAAGAAAAATGATACTTGTATAGTACTCAATAAATAAAGAAGACATAGGTTAAGATTTCTTGTAGTAAAGAAAAATGATACTTGTATAGTACTCAATAAATAAAGAAGACATAGGTTAAGATTTCTTGTAGTAAAGAAAAATGATACTTGTATAGTACTCAATAAATAAAGAAGACATAGGTTAAGATTTCTTGTAGTAAAGAAAAATGATACTTGTATAGTACTCAATAAATAAAGAAGACATAGGTTAAGATTTCTTGTAGTAAAGAAAAATGATACTTGTATAGTACTCAATAAATAAAGAAGACATAGGTTAAGATTTCTTGTAGTAAAGAAAAATGATACTTGTATAGTACTCAATAAATAAAGAAGACATAGGTTAAGATTTCTTGTAGTAAAGAAAAATGATACTTGTATAGTACTCAATAAATAAAGAAGACATAGGTTAAGATTTCTTGTAGTAAAGAAAAATGATACTTGTATAGTACTCAATAAATAAAGAAGACATAGGTTAAGATTTCTTGTAGTAAAGAAAAATGATACTTGTATAGTACTCAATAAATAAAGAAGAGATAGGTTAAGATTTCTTGTAGTAAAGAAAAATGATTTTTATTTATTTATTTATTTATTTATTTATTTATTTTTTCAAAACAGGCTTAGCCCAATTACATTGAAAAATACAAGACATTAAAAAAGAAGAAAAATTACAGGGAAAAAAAAAAAAAAATTTTTAAATTATATAAAATAAAAAATAATGCATATGTATACAAACGAGTATTTACACACAAACGTATGTTACATATATATTCAGTCACTTAAGTATGTTGATGAGTGCTTTCTAACGCGCTTAATCTAAGAAGAAAATTTACTTTTGCTTTTGGTAATGTGATATGAAATATGTCAATATCCGAAGCAGTCCCGTTAAGAAGAGTTAAGGCCCTTCCAACAGGCATAGCGGCTGGAAGACCCGTTCTTGCGTATGTTATTGAGAACAGTTCCTGCCGGCGCAGTCTAGTGTAATTGTTAGGAACATTTAACGCTAATCTTTGTAGTAATGCTGGACAGCTCACAACTCCTCGAACGAGTTTGACAACGTATACCAAGAGACGCAGATCTCTTCTTACGCTCAAGGAGTTATACCCGAGCATGCCCAGCAGAAACTGCGTAGGATATAGCCACGGATAGACACCAAACTCACTCATGTAGAGATATCGTAGATATTTTTTTTGTACTTTCTCCACCATGAGCGAGTTTTGCGCCCCCACCGGGCTCCAAATGCAAGCATTGCTTTCTAGTTTGCTACGGATCAATGAATTAAACAACGTTTTGAGCACCAATTGGTTTTCAAACGACTTAGAGATTCTCATAACAAATCCTAGAGTTTTATAAGCTGAGTTGCACATAACTTCTATGTGAGGACCAAACGCGAGATTGCTGTGGAACAAGACACCCAGATCTTTAATATTATCTGTGCGGGGAATAGGTATAGATTCTAGTGTATATCTATGGAATTTCAAGACGTGTGAGCGATGATACGACATAATTTTGCACTTTGATGCGTTGAAATATAATTTATTATTGTGGCTCCACTCACAAACGTTGTTGAGATCTGCCTGTAGGTCTAAGCAGTCGGTATAAGAACGAATTTTTTGAAAGATTTTGAGGTCATCAGCAAATAGAAGAAACGTGGATTTTTTTATAACTCTACCTATATCATTAATAAAAATAAGAAATAAGGTAGGTCCAAGATTAGACCCCTGCGGAACACCTGAGTAGGCAGTGAAGTAATCGGAGTTGTAGATTCCATGTGAAACAAATTGTTTTCTATCTGTAAGATAATCTGACAGTAGCCTTAGTAAGTTACCTGGGATCCCAAGTTCACTCATTTTTTCTAATATTTTTTTGTGATTGACGCGATCAAAAGCTTTTGCAAAGTCATGATACGAACAATCAATCTGATTGCCACTATCTACAGCCCTTGAAACATAGTCGGTGAAGACCATCAGATTGGATTCAGTAGATCTGCCTCTTTTGAAGCCATGCTGCTCATCAATTATGTATGGGTCCACTAACGACCTTAGTGTGCGATCCATAAACATTTCTAGGAGCTTAGCTATTGAAGAAAGTATGGCGATAGGTCTGTAGTTGGTTATATCGTCCTTAGAACCATTTTTAAATATGGGAATAACTCGAGTCTTTTTCCATTCACTTGGAAAAGTATGGACTCGGAAGACAAGATTAAATATGTAAGCAAGAGGTGCAGAAAGCAATTCACTACAGCCCTTAAGAAAAAATGTAGGTACTCCGTCCGGCCCGACTGCTTTCGTGTTTTTCATCAACTTTATTTGTTTGAGTATATCAAATGTAGTGATGCTTAGCTTAAATCCCGAGGAAGTATGGTGTTCATCAAAAACAAATGCCTCGGAGTCCCTACAATAAACTGTTGAAAAATAATTTGCGAATGCAGAAGATATTTCGGGCCCAGTTATTTGATTCCCATCCCAATTCATAACATTAAGCACTGGAGAATCGTTACGCATGGATTTAATATGATTCCAAAATGGTTTTGGTTCACGTACCATTCGACATTCTAAGTTCCTTATGAAGTCTTTATAGGCCGTGCGAATGTTATGTTTGAGCTGAGCGCGAGCACTTTTGAACGCATCGTAGTCACTCAGACGACAAGAGTGTTTCCATTTTTTGTGAAGAGAATCTTTAAGTCTAATATTCCCAACAATTTCACTTGTGAACCACCTCGGGTATTGCCACTTACGTAGCTCTTTTGGTTTTACGGGAAAGCACTCATCAAATACGCAATAAACATGTTCATACAAATATGCTACCGCCTCGTTCACGTCTAAAATTGAATATAAGGGATCCCAGTTAATATCCCTTGTCTTCAGATATAAGGAATGGAAATCTCCTTTGTTAAATCGCCATTTTTTAAACACTGGATTCTCAAATTTTTTTGGAGACGCATTTATTTTATCCTTGATCAAGAAGACTGTGAGATCGAATTCTAGTGCCGGGTGATGAAGATCTTCTGGTACGAGATGAAAAGGGGCGTGTTGCACCTTGGTGCTAATATTTGAATATATTAAAATGATACTTGTATAGTACTCAATAAATAAAGAAGACATAGGTTAAGATTTCTTGTAGTAAAGAAAAATGATACTTGTATAGTACTCAATAAATAAAGAAGACATAGGTTAAGATTTCTTGTAGTAAAGAAAAATGATACTTGTATAGTACTCAATAAATAAAGAAGACATAGGTTAAGATTTCTTGTAGTAAAGAAAAATGATACTTGTATAGTACTCAATAAATAAAGAAGACATAGGTTAAGATTTCTTGTAGTAAAGAAAAATGATACTTGTATAGTACTCAATAAATAAAGAAGACATAGGTTAAGATTTCTTGTAGTAAAGAAAAATGATACTTGTATAGTACTCAATAAATAAAGAAGACATAGGTTAAGATTTCTTGTAGTAAAGAAAAATGATACTTGTATAGTACTCAATAAATAAAGAAGAGATAGGTTTAGATTTCTTGTAGTAAAGAAAAATGATACTAGTATAGTACTCAATAAATAAAGAAGAGATAGGTTAAGATTTATTGTAGTAAAGAAAAATGATACTTGTATAGTACTCAATAAATAAAGAAGAGATAGGTTAAGATTTATTGTAGTAAAGAAAAATGATACTTGTATAGTACTCAATAAATAAATAAGAGATAGGTTAAGATGTAGTGTAGTAAATATCTTACTTAATAGCTTCCCAAGTCTCTTCTCCAAATGTTTTCACCACCAAAAGCTCCAAAGCGTAGTTCACAAAACCGTACTGAAAAAATACAAATTAATTAATATATGATATACATTTGAGATTTAAAAATATTGTATTTAATAACACTTTCGTTGTATATAGTACAATTTTGAGAACTTATTGCCATGTGACAATCTCTTCTAACTTACCAGAAAACTGTTAATGAACCCTTAAATAAAACCCGGACTTTTTAATAACTGGGTTCCGACGGTTATCGAACTCACAACCTTTTGAGTTATTCGACGCAATATGGCATGACAAAATATTCGACACAATATGACAAAATATGACAAATTTTTCGACACAATATGACAATCTTCAGACCGTTATAATGTGTCGAACACTTTGCTACGATATAAACTAATGTAAATGTATAAACTGATACAATTCTATAAACGAACGTTTATTTTATGCTTAAAAATAACCAGTGGGAAATAGTGAGAGTAAAAATAATATTTGGGTACTGATTTAAAAAAAATAAGTTTCGCAAATTTAAAGACAGATTTTTTAACTATATTTTATATTTGTGTTTAAATAAAAAGGTAACATGGTGAAATAAATTTTTTACAGATCAAAAGTATATATTTTTAATATGCGTAAAAATAATAATTAATATCTAATTCGTAAATAAATAAATGTAAAATATGTATTAAAAACAATACATTCTTTTAACCAATTTGTTATTTAATTAAATATTTACCTTTTTAACGATTGTCGCTCAAGTTCATAAATATATTTTTATTACTTTTCAATGAATTTATTTTATCAGAATTAATATTAATCTAATCATTTTTAGTTCGGTATTATTATTCTACCAAAGCTTGTAGAAGTATTTACTTAAATAAACTGTTGTAATATATTAAATGTTACTAATATTTTTCCCCCTTTTATATGCTTTAAATAAAAACAGAAAAAAATATATATATATCACTTACACTTGACGTTTACAAAAAAAAAACATATTTCAGTTAAGAAATTGACCTAGATTGGTTTAGGCAAACACCAAGTAAATAATTTAATATGAAACGTATTTTTTACGTATTGAAAAAAAAAAACAAAATTAATTAAATAAAAAAAATGCAAATAATATATAAAAATGCAACTCACCATTTTGCCAAATATTTATTTTCTTCCAAATTCACTGATCCATTAAATAATTTAATTGTATCCGCTCCTTATTTTTTATACGTCAAAATGAATCTGCAAAAGATATGAATAGTTAATATCTCAATTAAACACAATCGGAATGAATATAAACAATATATTATTTTGACATTCACAATACGAGAACAATGCAGAAAAGATCGCAAGAAGAAAACAAACATACAATACTACGAGTACGCGTGACGGAGCGAAGTGTCGTGAAGGTTGCATACACCACGACTGCTTGGCGCAGACTGTGGAGGGATGCGCAGTACGACTGAAGGTACACGGAGTTTCAGAACAAGGTGAACGGTTGAAAAAATATATTTTTTAAGAGTTTCATGATATATTAATTTCATGATTTTTTTTTTAAATCGCTTAATTGAATAATGCCGAGTCTCATAGATTGGCAGAGGTCGTTATGATGACATGTTGAATGGGATGTATAATAATAATAATAAAACGTCAATTTATATAGCACCATTAAGATAGTAGATTCTCCTTGAAGGCTTTCTTACTCGGAATAAATTCTAACTTAGTGTTATTGACAGGTGAAAAATGTTTAAAAAAACTCGCATTATAAGTCCAAATAATTCTAATTTTCTTCTTTTCATGTTGGATATTTCTTTTCTATCTTAATTCAACAAGATTTTGTCAACCCTGGTGCATTTAATATAATTATTTTGAGCACTCATCGTACTTCTATATAACTTGTTATGTTAAAATAATGATCATAATAATAGTAATAAAAAGATAATTTACATATCGTCGTTAAGAAGGCAAACTCTTCTCAAAGGCGCTCAAATTCGGTACTCGAACACATATTATTGAGAGATTACAAATGTTACAATATATATTATTTATATATTATTAACAGTTAAGACAGTAACACTGTGGAGGTTTTAAGACATAGTTATTTATTTTATCAAACACTGTTTATTCCACTTTTTTTTTTCTTGAAACCGGTAGGGTTATACCGTTACAAAAAAGTGGAATAAAGTGTGTTTGATAAAACAAATAACAATATTACAATACATATAGGATTAATGTAAGGATATTTAGTTATTTAATTAACGACACAACAGTGTCTTTATATACAAATACAAGTTTAAATATTTCTTTAGTTTTTCAAACTATAATTAAACTGTCAAATTAACTGATGACATACATAGACATCATATAACGACTATTCTATAACGACTTTAATATAACCATAGACATCATATAACGACTTTAATATAACGACTATTCTTAAAACATCAATATTACGCTTCTTGAACTGCGGTTTTTTTAATTGCGCTTCTTAAACAACGCTTGAGTTCTACGAAACAATTTTAAACCTCTGCGTTGATTAAAGAGAAACAATTTCTATTTACTTTAAGAAAATGAGTCTTATTTCACTTACTTTTTTTTCAAAAATTTTGATGGATGTCACATATTAAAATAATAAAAAGTTCAATTTAATATAATTTTTTACGATGTTTAAAAGCGAAATCATTTAAGTAAAGGGATCCATTAGTTGAACAAAAAAATGCTGTGGTATTTCGTTACAACTAACGAGCTAGCCTCGCAAACCTGGCGGTTTTTTTGCCATATGGCATTCTTTTTCAACCCATAGTGAAAACCAGACTGGAGAACTGTTTGAAGTTAATTGAATTTCAACGGGAATCAACCCCCTTACCCCTTACTAAGATCACATGCATCTTACTAACTAGGGCGTGAAGGTCGTCCCTGTGTTATATTTTCTGCTCCAATTATTAAAAACCGATTTTATTATTTGGTAAAGTTATAATTAAAATCTTTTTAAATTTGTACATACATTGGATCGACAACGGAATACAAAGGGTTTTATATGAATCCAGCGAATTGAAATTGCTAACCTAGTTTCTCTAAGCGGAAGCCTTACATCACAATATTACTAGTTCTGTTGGTAAGATCTGGAAAAGGTTATTTTTCTCTGTGATGTAACGGCTAAATTATTACTTCAATGAGTTTATAAAACTTTTTTGAGGATACGCAATGACTGAAATATACAGTTATTGTTGGTTTTGTTTTACACGACTTTCAAACAAAATAAAATTTATATGATCCTACTTTTCTTGGTCAAGTTTTTTTTAAAAATTGTATGTATATAATTAGTCTTTTTATTCTTGTTTCATTCTATATACCCAAATAATCACAGAGTGCTTTTATTTATCTCATTTCATACAGCAGACTTAAGTTCACATTCATCCCTCATCCCTTCATGTCATATTCTATGCTAGTTGTCATCCCACATCTTACACGTTTGCTTCTCAATGCACGCATTTCAAAAACATTTATTCGGCTCCATTCACAGTCATACTTAATCACTTAATCAAAGCGGATCGCAGTTTATAAAGACATTTTAACGCTTTTCTGATTGGTCAGAAGAGTTTATGATATGGAAATAAGCTCGTCAAGGATATACTGAAAATTATATTGTATAACAGAATTTACTACGTCTAATGCAAAACAATAAACTATTATAAAAAATACATATGGCACATATATAACATCGCTCCATATTCATATAAGAGTAGATAGTGAGAACATATATCTACAGATTCCAATCTACGAAAACGGCATTTGCTTCATCAACACTGATACTCTTCTGTTTCTATACATTTGCTTCATCAACACTGATACTCTTCTGTTTCTATACATTTGCTTCATCAACACTGATACTCTTCTGTTTCTATACATTTGCTTCATCAACACTGATACTCTTCTGTTTCTATACATTTGCTTCATCAACACTGATACTCTTCTGTTTCTATACATTTGCTTCATCAACACTGATACTCTTCTGTTTCTATACATTTGCTTCATCAACACTGATACTCTTCTGTTTCTATACATTTGCTTCATCAACACTGATACTCTTCTGTTTCTATACATTTGCTTCATCAACACTGATACTCTTCTGTTTCTATACATTTGCTTCATCAACACTGATACTCTTCTGTTTCTATACATTTGCTTCATCAACACTGATACTCTTCTGTTTCTATACATTTGCTTCATCAACACTGATACTCTTCTGTTTCTATACATTTGCTTCATCAACACTGATACTCTTCTGTTTCTATACATTTGCTTCATCAACACTGATACTCTTCTGTTTCTATACATTTGCTTCATCAACACTGATACTCTTCTGTTTCTATAAATTTGCTTCATCAACACTGACACTCTTCTGTTTCTTTACATTTGCTTCATCAACACTGACACTCTTCTGTTTCTATACATTTGCTTCATCAACACTGACACTCTTCTGTTTCTATACATTTGCTTCATCAACACTGATACTCTTCTGTTTCTATACATTTGCTTCATCAACACTGACACTCTTCTGTTTCTATACATTTGCTTCACCCACTCCCAAACTCTGCTGTTACTTCTTATATGATATACCTTAGTAAAAAAATCCAACGAAATTCCTTCATTCTTTCCTCGCACAATATTCAATCCAGATAAATATATTTGTCTCGTTATTTTTTCAAAACTCATTCTCTCGATATGCCAAATCATGTCAAGATTCCTTTTTTAATTAAACTTATAAATTCCAACTCTACCAAACAGTTATCCCTAATCGAAGTATTTTTGGTTTTGAATCTCAAAATTTATAAAAGTTTTTTTTTTTTAATTCGTATTGCTTTTAACTTTCAGTGGTACAAAATAGCGCGCTGAAACCGATAGATGGCAGTAAAAGCATTTTTCTCAGAACGGAACGTGTGAATACGTTTATTTGCCAAGGCTTCTTAAGGGGATACATTTTCACTCAATATTTATATTTAATTTTTAATAATGGAAATAACTAAAAAATACATGATTTGTTATGTGAAATATTAATTCAAATAAAAACATATCTGTTTTGTTTTCTCATACTATTTACCTTAAAATACAATGATTTGGATTTAAAATTACCTGTATATGAAAATATAGAAATATTTTGGTTTTTTTACTTTTTATTTATTTTACACATGACAATAAATATACACAATTGGCGAAAAAACTATAGGTTATTTAATTTGAAAACATAATTTCAATGGATCTGGGTTTGTTGCCTTTCATTTGTCGTGTCGCCAGTAAACTAGGTTTTTTGCCTGTATCTCACTGAGGACATATAGCGTGAAAAAATACATCGATACTTCTTTCCCATTTTTGATTATACAAAACTAGGTTGCACATTCTCATCAATCTGACAAACAGTGACACTCAATTACATATGTATACATCACGCGAATCAAACCCCTCAAACTTCATCATTCCAGATATAGCAAAACGTTGTAAAAGTAATATTTGTGATTTACTGTTAACGTATATACGAGTATAATATGGTAGATGCCTAGCAACTGACGTTTCGATGTTTGTGAGATGTAGAAAGTATTTCCTTAGTATACTTTGTAACTGAAAACGAGATTTTGCACAAAAGAATTAAAAACATAAGATTCTTTTACATTTTTGCACTTCATTTTCTCCATTTTTAAACATACTTTTCAGAACATTGTTCCACTTTTTTTTGATACTTTCGATATAAAGAAAACATTTTCGAGCATTATTACCATATGGTCATGCCTTTCAACTAACCGGAAATATGTTTTAGAAGCCTTAAATTAATACCAAACCTTTTTAATGAAATTGGATAGCTACAAGTGTCAAACAACCCGTAACCACCGAGTCGGAAGATAAACGTCTTAACAACTACTGAAAATTAACATAAATAAATTTAAATTCTAGATAAGTAATAAATATTTAGAATAAAAAACTTCAACAATGGATTGAAGTTTTAGTAAAATTTTTATGTTTAACCCATAAGTCCTCAGTTAGACGACTGGTTTACTGAAAGATTCCAAATAACAAAGAAACTTTTAACTTCAAACTACAGTTTGGTTTGTATGTCCGTATTATTCTTTAACAAGACAGTCTGTCATCGTTAACCTTATTGTTTTAACTCTTGGACATATGTTTCCGTCGTTGAGTTCTAAAACTCCTTCCTTCTAGTGTTCTGTTTACATAGCCTCCCAGCAACTTCTTTAAATCTTTCGATAATTGTGTTTGAGGTCTGTGAATACTCTTTTGGTTAATCCAAGAAATAAAAAACTAATTGTTTTACAGTTACTATATGTACATAATAGCCGATTGTTTTACAGTTATGTACATAATAGCCGATTGTTTTACAGTTATGTACATAATTGCCGATTGTTTTACAGTTATGTACATAATAGCCGATTGTTTTACAGTTATGTACATAATAGCCGATTGTTTTACAGTTATGTACATAATAGCCGATTGTTTTACAGTTATGTACATAATAGCCGATTGTTTTACAGTTATGTACATAATAGCCGATTGTTTTACAGTTATGTACATAATAGCCTATTGTCTTACAGTTATGTATATAATAGCCGATTGTTTTACAGTTATGTACATAATAGCCTATTGTTTTACAGTTATGTACATAATAGCCGATTGTTTTACAGTTATGTACATAATAGCCGATTGTTTTACAGTTATGTACATAATATCCGATTGTTTTACAGTTATGTACATAAAAGCCGATTGTTTTACAGTTATGTACATAATAGCCGATTGTCTTACAGTTATGTACATAATAGCCGATTGTTTTACAGTTATGTACATAATAGCCGATTGTTTTACAGTTATGTACATAATATCCGATTGTTTTACAGTTATGTACATAATAGCCGATTGTTTTATAGTTATGTACATAATAGCCGATTGTTTTACAGTTATGTACATAATAGCCGATTGTTTTACAGTTATGTACATAATAGCTGATTGTTTTACAGTTATGTACATAACTAGTTCAAGGAGTTGTGAGCTGTCCAGCATTACTACAAAGATTAGCGTTAAATGTTCCTAACAATTACACTAGACTGCGCCGGCAAGAACTGTTCTCAATAACATACGCAAGAACGGGTCTTTTAGCCACTATGCCTGTTGGAAGGGCCTTAACTCTTCTGAATGGGACTGCTTCGGATATTGACATATTTCATATCACATTAACAAAAGCAAAAGTAAATTATCTTCTAAGATTGAGCGCGTTAGAAAGCACTCATCAACATACTTAAGTGACTGAATATATGTGTATCATTTGTTTGTGTGTATATACTCGTTTGTATGCATATGCATTATTTTTTGAAATTTATATAATTTTAAAATTTTTGTCTATGTAATTTTTCTTCTTTTTTAATGTCTTCTATTTTTCAAAGTAATTGGGCAAAGTCTGTTTTGAAAAAAATAAATAAAGGGTCACATGTGTAGTGAAACAGCACTTTATAAGTTACTGAACGTTTAGTCCAACACATAATTCCTTGTATACAAATTGTTAAGTAAATTTGGCCATTCAATGTTCATTTTTCCAAAGAAGGTTCTTGCACATTTGAACAATATATTCTCATTCCACTTTCAAATCAATGATAAAAAGTGTGATTTCGTAGATTGGGTCCTTTTCGTAAATATGTACATATTTATTAAAATAATATGAAAAGTTATGTGTTTTTAACGATCTCTTAGAAATAAATTTGATATATGTGTATTAAATAAAATTAGATTTAAAAAAATATTGTTCACATACTGTAATTAAACTACGAGTCATTCAAATGAAACAATCTCACTTATAATTAAATTATGAGTCATTCAAATGAAACAATCTCACTTATAATTAAATTATGAGTCATTCAAATGAAACAATCTCACTTATAATTAAATTATGAGTCATTCAAATGAAACAATCTCACTTATAATTAAATAACGAGTCATTCAAATAAAACAATCTCACTTATAATTAAATTATGAGTCATTCAAATGAAACAATCTCACTTATAATTAAATTATGAGTCATTCAAATGAAACAATCTCACTTATAATTAAATTATGAGTCATTCAAATGAAACAATCTCACTTATAATTAAATTACGAGTCATTCAAATGAAACAATCTCACTTATAATTATATTATGAGTCATTCAAATGAAACAATCTCACTTATACAAGAACATTTTCGAGAAAATAAGCCTAGCTAATATGTTATATCGTATTTTTCCATTTTCCATATTTGAACGAATAACTAATCAATAAGAAGTAAAACTGACTGCTCATAATGATCTGTCTTTCGTGTGTGTCTTAGTCTCGGACATAAGAATATGCAAGCAAAACTTAAACGTGGTAGGAAATAATTATTTTAAGTTCTAAAATTTAGAGCATTATGTAAAATATATAATAAAAATTGTAATTTATTTTTATCAAACACTGTTTATTCCACTTTTTTGTGTTGGTATAACCCTACCGGTTTCAAGGCTTTCACCCCATCTTCAGGGGAGCGCTGAACATGAGGTTAAAGCCTTGAAACCAGTTAGGTTATACCATCACAAAAAAAGTGGAATAAACAGTGTTTGATAAAAATAAATTACAATGTCTTTAAACCTCCACAACGTTAATGCCTTAACTATACACAACATATAATAAAAATGTATGATAGAATAAGGAAGGATTACGTAAGGAAAAAAAATGGATTGTAACAAGATGCAGTGCTGAAGATGAATAAAGGGGCAAAAAAATGGTTTGACCACGTAGAACAATTAAAAAAAAAATCATCTTTACCGCCAGTACAGAAAGTAAGATAGGTTTGAAAAGACTTGACCAAATAGAGAAAATTCTGAATGGATAAAGATCGGAAAGCCTTAATAATAGAAAATTATGCATGGCAAGGTAAAGGAACGTGATGAAAGCGGAAGATGTGTACCCTGATGGAATGAAGTGGAAATCTGATCCCTCTGTCTGCTCCAATAGGAGACATGGCACACTGCTGATGATGATGATCACCAAGAGGCAGATCATTCTTCATCAAAGAATCAGCAAATGTGAAAGTTCTATCGTAATACCACCTATGTTATTTTACAGTCTTTGTACCGGTGCTGTACAAATATACTGTAGGGGTAGCCAACTTGTTTGTTGTCATGGCCTATTGGATCGATTCGGAACAATCAATTTATTTGATAAAGATGAAATTGACCTCATAGTTTTACTTCTCTCATACATTTTATTTTTTGAATATCTACGAGTACTCTGGGACTTGACTCCATAAGCCATGATTGACCTCTGACAATGATCAAATAAAATAAAATACAACTACGCACTCCACAAAGCCGAAGGGTTGATATATTTATTTGTGAATAAAGGGTTGTTTTCATATATTCTAGTTGCTTACATCTTATTTTTATCTATCCTGAACACTTTCCTTTTCAGTTACCATCGAATTCAATCTAAGGCTTTTCAGTGAAAAAAAAAAAACCGCCATAAATACCTCCATATTCACATCTTTGTAAGGTTCCCCCATAAGTTTTATTGGGACATTTCGCAGCGCGAGGCAACTCCTTAACTTTGGAGCAAAGGACTCCTTAAATCTGCGACCCTCACTGAACCCTCACTGAATGTGGACATAGATACAAGGATAAAATCTTAACACCAGTGGTAAATGGTCAGGTGTCCTGACTATTAGTATATCTCGGTACAAATTAAATGTTAGTAAAACAATAATACTCGTAGTTATATTCTGATAAATGAGCCACTTTATGCATGCTACAAACATACAATAATAATAATTACCCAGATCTATCCGGAACGTCTGAATTTCGTTAGAAGTAGGAAAAAAGTAATATCTAAAAAACAATCTGTCCAAATACTTGTAACATTGACGATAATTATTAACACTTGCCTTACTGTGTTAAACAATTCCGCCAGCCACTGTGCTGGACGCTCAGCATCCAGTGAAAAATGTATGTTTTAAATTAAAATTATGCAAAATCTGCTAGGCTATTTTTTGTAATTAGCTATAAAATTATTTTATTATGTAAGTCCTGGTCACTCACTATCCATCATAGGGTGGCAAGTGAAAAGTTCATCTTTCTAATAACAGATGGCGCATTCTTTTCAGTTTTTAAAATAAAATGACGGACACGCTGTAATTATTCAATTATGAAAAAAAAAATGTTTACATCCTAATGTAATGTTGAATAAATAATATTGTAGTTGCGAGTGCATATTTTATACTTTGGACATTCAGCTGTCAGTTGATGTATTGGGGGAGTATTTTTGTTGGTCTATTACTTGGATTCTACCTTCAATTCCGAGGTTCTCTTCAGGTAATATTTGACCTCAGGATAGGAGGTAGAATCAATATCATTATTTAAATAATAATGTGTTTCAGTTCAAAACTAAAAATAAACTGAAGCCATTTTTGACATGGGTAATTGTTTAGTTTTAAATAATTTTACACTCAGCTTTTTAGTCCTGGGCTACGGAAATAATGTCGCCTTTGAGGAGTTACAGCCTTGCGAGGCTTATGTCCTTTCCCACTTAGACCCGCTTCTAAATTATGCTGCGTCAATTGTTTTTATCTTGAAAAAGCTCAACTGCCTCGTAAAAGTAAGGGCTTACGTAAGGTCAGGGGAAGATGACGTAAATTAATCAGTACACAGTAAGTAAACCTTATTTTTATCAAAAGCGAAGATAATAAAATTTTACTCACTGGCAATATGTTAAAAGTAGGTTTTTTACAAACATGTTCTTTTTAAGGTAGGAAAATAGGACAGACGGTTACGTCCTTATTTTAATGCACACAGTCTCGCCTGGTCCAAGTACATACATCTCATCATAGATACTCTCATTTTTCTCATACTCTTTGCCATTATTTAAAATTCCTCCAGCTTACTCCGTTCATTCTTTATCATCTACTAATGTATTATACTTTTTTTCGCCATGTGGTTATTTCTTCCAGCCAACCAGACAAACGATCTCTGTTCTCTAGTTGGTAAGACGCCTGTCTCACAATCGGGATGTTACAGGTCAAATCCCTCTGTAACCCAGATTTTTTTTTAGGTATTCTAGTCTTGTTTTCCTTAACCTGTACACCGCGTTAAAAATCAAATTCCACGAATCCTGTGCGCGGCACAATTTCGGCGTTTTTTAATTTCTAAGTTTAAACGCGTATTTTGTTTAGAACCACTGATATTTGATTACACCACCAAGTAAACATGACATTCACGTAATTTTCTGATAATAAATAATAGTCATTACTCTTAAGGAGACTCATTAAATAAAGGAGATAAACTAAACATTACGTAAAATACACAAAGGAATGCTACAGATCAGATCACAGGCGTTTGTGCTTCCCGCGACAAACACGTTAAAGGCCTTTTTAACATCTTTATGGTTGGTAGGAAGAGTCAGTAATTTATACAACGATAGTGTAATACAATACAAAGATATTCAACATGCCTTTAACGAAAACCAAACTAAGAATTACTTTTCAAACCAACGGGAATCGAACCCAAAACCCCCAGGCTGAATATCAGGTGTCGCATCAACTACGCCACTAAGATTGCCACTCTTTCCTTGCTTTTGGTTTATCTTTGATTGTTTATTTCGGATGCGGACATATTTAGTTTAACACGTCAGAGTTTAGGAGGATGGTGGCTGAATAGACTGAGGAATTAGTGTTGTATTTATTTTTTTCCATATACACATATTGTATATAATTCGTAACATTTTCACTGACCTGCTGACATGATGGAATAGTGCGTCACATAAACACTGATAACAGAGATTTAAATCATTGGTATTGTTTATAAATTGTATGTTTTGTGTGAAAATCTAAATTTCCTGGGTCGTTATTGCTTGGCCTCATAGTCAAGGATCCCCTCGCCACTCCACTTAATTCCTTGGCCTCATAGTTAAGGATCCCCTCGCCAATCCACTTAATTCCTTGGCCTCATAGTTATGGATCCCTTCGCCACTCCACTTAATTCCTTGGCCTCATAGTCAAGGATCCCTTCGCCACTCCACTTAATTCCTTGGCCTCATAGTCAAGGATCCCTTCGCCACTCCCCTTAATTCCTTGGCCTCATAGTTAAGGATCCCCTCGCCACTCCAACGTCAATCTTGAGCTGCCCTTGCACGTCAATTATGTGATCTTCTGTGAGAAAACAGCCCGATCTTCCCGCAGATGTCAGACATGTGGATCCTGTAAAGTCTCCTGACAATGCTGGCACATGTCCGCAGCATGTTGACTGTTTCTCCAACGTCTAGCCATTGAGACGTCATCATCCCGAGAAGAGATGGCCTCCATTCTCCACGGTCCTGAGCCATATGCTTTTAGTTCTCAGGCGCCCGCACAAAGTAAGCGATTCTCACAGACTATCCTTATAGCGCTTTCTCTACCCATCAGCCCTTCGCTTGCCCAATACTACGTTTTGGGAGGGTATGATCGCTTACGTGTATCACATGTCCGGCCCATCGCAATTTTCCCTTTACAACCATATCCTCTATAGGTTTACAGTTAGAGATTTAAAGGACCGAGACATTTGTGACATCTTTTGAATAAAAATATTATGAAAATAATATTTCCGATAACAATGTTTATATTTCTGACAACAATGTTTGAATAAGACATTTATTCTTTCATTTAATACTATAATTATCATATTAATTAATCACGTTGCAGAATAAAATTTTATTTTTATTTGGATATCTACAAATGCTTAGTTCTTGGGTCGCCTAGAAACAACTCAGTCTCTGTTCCACTGACATCTCAAACTCTTCACATTTAGAACTTATTTCCTCTTTTGTCCCTTCCTCATCTTTGAACGAGTTCGTTCACTCTAATCCGAACGTTATTGTTTAGAGATGAGCATAATTTAACTTGACTTTAAATAAATATTGTTAAACGAATAATTTTTTTCAATTATACAATTTCGTTAAGTTTGTGGGAACCACGGTCGTCGCTAAATATTGTCAACACATACGGTCAACGACCGACGAAACGACCTTTGGACACCTCGACGAATTATATTTTATAGTCCGAAGGTCACATACCAAAACATTGACGCGGCCGGACATCGCGCCGCATTCCATAGTAGAAAGAGAACGCATCACGCTGTCTCGCCGGTTCCGTAAACAAACTGTTTACCTACAATACTATTTACGATATCTACAATACTTCAATTGACCATTTCTGCACGCACAGAAGCGAGATAAATATATATCGCGGGCGCACTCCCGCGCCCATTCTGAAATGTTATAAATACCCACATACTGATAAATAAAACATTCATTCACTCTCACTTTCCGCATTGCGATTTAACGTATTTTATTTATTTACCAACAACTACTATCATCATCTCTTCAAACAAGAAGCATTCCGCTAAAAGTTTATTGATTTTTTGACTTCAAATACTTAACGTATCCATTATAAGTTGATTGATTTAAAAAAATACTGTTTAGTGATAAACTCTCCAGATAAACCGTGTATAATCATATACACAAGGGTAGTTTACATGAAAACGAAAGTCAATTTATTCCATTGTTATTAAGAAATATGCTGTGTGTAAATTAATCGTTTTTTTTTTCTAATTTAAAATTTTCAAAATCAATTTATCGTAAGCAAATTTATTTATGAAATGTTGAATTTACATTCGGAGTGCACGGGGCGTGGGGAATGAATACTAATTAGTCATGTCTTCCGAGAAAATCGGAGACAGAAAATTGTCAACTTCCTAATTTCTTCCGTGGAAGTTGTTTTTGCAACCATTTTACACTTAATTAGGATTTGATTAACCTAGTTTTTAAGGGGGGGATTATGAATAATGTTTTCATTTAAATTCAGTGTGTGTTTTTTTCATATCATTTAGAACTTTTAAAAAGGAACCTTGTTTATACCGTTATATTTTTATTGTTTTTATATGTCCACTTGTATTTTCGTTTTTATCATACAATGAGGCTATCTGACAACCCACATAGTCACATTGGTACGATGACTGCCTGTCTTCCAGCCCAGGGTTAAATGCTTCAATTCCTGTTGAAACAAGCTTTAAAAATCAAAGAATTCTAGCTTGGGTTTCACTCAAGACATCTCTAACATCTTACTGATTAGTTGGATGAGATTTCTATACTGTATACAATAAACGTGTAACTGAATATTACAATACAATAAAAATTCTTCTAAAAAACCAGAAAGTTTCACAAGAAACCGTATGACAAATGCACATACGATTTTTTTTTAAATCGGACAACAACGGGAATCAACCCCATAACTCTCGGGTTAAAAAAGACGTCTTACTAACTAGGCTTTAAAAGGTTTATTAAGGAAGGCAAAATGAAAAAAAACGAGTTTTTATAAATTGGTAAAATAAAAAAAAGTTTTTATAAACTTGTAAAATTGAAAATTTGTATAAACTGGTAAAATCAAAATGCTTTTATAAGCTGGTAAATTGATTAATATATTTTTTCAATACATTTACTTATTTTGACTAAATCATGAGTACCTTTTAAAGGTGCGGGCTTAAAAACATCTTGTATCCTCGCGGTCGGGCTTGACTTTCAATTGGTAGATGTACGATATCTCGATTGATGGGATGTTATGAGATAAGTCCAGACCTTTAGATAGCTTATATCTCTCAAAAATATTTTTATATTACCGTAATATATTTGTAATTACAGATTATACACTTTTTTCATTGCTTTAATTTTTTTCGATTATTTATTGATATTTAAATATTCATTAGGTGATGTGTTTTTTTATATATATTTCAAACGGATTTATCATGGGAGTAGATTTTTGTTTCTATTCATTTTTAACGGATATTTTTGTATGCATGATATTTTTAAAAATAAAATTCCATTCGTAAGATACAGCCCTGGTCTTTGGCCTGCTGTGTGCCTGTCTATGTGGCAGTATGTGTGTGCTGTTTTGAATGTAATTGTGCATAAATAATGTTAATATTTTTATTTTGCTAACATAGTGTTTGATGCGCGTTTAAAATTTAGTACTTAATATTATATATATTCATTTATGGTTGAGGTATAAAGGCATTGTAATTTGTTAAGTAAAACATCATTTATTCCACTTAACATAATGGTATAACCCTATCGGTTTTAAGGTTTTTCCCTCATCATCAGGGGAGTACAAACAAGATTTTTCTATCCTCCTCTGACGATAACATACTCTATGACCTAGTTGGTAAGACGTCTGTCTCCTAGCCCGGAGGTTGGGAATTCAAATTTCACTGGAACTCAGATCTTTTAAAATATGATTCCAGTCTAGTTTTCACTTAAGGCCTCATTGAATATTTCTGGTTTGTTGGAAGGGATTACTACATGACAATACGCCTGCCAAGTTGTATTGTATACAGTAAAAGTAATACAATACATTACAATGATAAGGTAAAAGCCTTGAAACTGGTAGGGCTATACCGTTATGTTAAATTAAATGAACAGTGTTTGATAAATAGTTCATGTTCATAAAAGGAAAAAATAAGTAAAATAAAAAACTTATTTTATATTTTTGTGTTCACTACAGGTTTAATTAAAGTTGACAACTAGTTTCTAAGACCACCGTCTTCTTCGTCAGATGAATATAAACTAAGTTGCTAAAATATATTCTGTACAAGTGTAAATAACCTAATATAAAAGAGGTGAGGTAGGGGGAGTGAAGTGGAGAGAGATGTAATACAATGGTGAATGGGGCGGGGAAAAAATATGTGAAAGTGAATGTGAATCTTTAAAACAGGAGGGGGGGGGATTTTAAATAGGAAACATATTAAGCAGAGGGCTATTATGAAAATTGGTCTGGTTATTGATGATATTTAGACTTAATTTTATAGATTTTATAATCTCGAGAATTTCCAAATTGTCAAGAGGCAATCCCCCTCGGTTTATATGTAGAATCCTCAAACCACGATTGTTTTCGATTAGAATAAGTTTTTTATTTTACTTATTTTTTCCTTTTATGAAAAAATGGCACCACAAAGTGAAACTATAGTCTTTTCGAAGATTCATGAAATAATTTATGTTTTATTCATCAGTCAAAATCAGCAGTACGTCGTTAGAAAATAAAAAAGTGTATTATAATTTGTTTTATCAACCACTGTTTATTTTTTTGAGGTTTTCATCGTCATCATGAAGTAAAAACCTTGAAACCAGTAGGGTTAAACCTTTACATAAAGTGGAATAAACAGTATGTAAACTTCCACAATGTTAATGCCTTAAGTATAAATAATGTATAAAAAGTTTATTATATATTTATTTATTCTACTTATCTCAATTTTTTCTCTGTCTCTGGATAATATAAAGAAGTTTTATTGGACGAATCAACGTGTCTTATTATTTGGTGATAATAATCTGTGCTACATAATTATGTTTTTCTACCATTTGTCTTGTCCACAGTACAAAAGCTTTTCTTATCAACATTTTATGATATTCAAGAGAACTTGAGTAAAAGCCTGACTAGAACCTTTTTTTTTTAAATGTTGTACCATTTCTATGTATTTAATGAAATGTATCTTGGTCGGGTTTCTGCTTGCTATCTTTAACAAGGTAATAACTAACCAAGTATGGATTATTTGTCCTGAAAAATAACTTACCTAGTATGGATTATTTTTCCTGAAAAATAACTTACCTAGTATGGATTATTTGCCTGAAAAATAACTAACCTAGTATGGATTATTTGTCCTGGAAAATCCTGAAAGACTTATAGTTCAACGATAGTTCTCGTTTTTTTTTAATAGGCAATCGACCCACATGGGGATGATTTTTGCCACCAAATCAACGGCATTATGCAATTATATGAGTTAATATAATAAAATGATTTTTCTTAAAATGACTGTTTAAGACGATTTAAAATTTCAACTGATTGAACGAACTTAAAAAAACTAACAATAGATCTAGAAATGAAAAAGTTCTTTGAACAAAGAAAAACGCAACATTAATTTATTTTTATGTATTTATTTAACACGTTGATCGCCGTGTCAGCCACCGGTGGCCGACACCGAGGTATTCCAATTGGGCCGTGTCGGCCACCGGTGGCTGACACGGCATACCTAACTTCAGAGTGTCATCCTGTCCGTCGGCTACGCGCCCTGTATTAAACTACTATTAAACTTGGCCGACACGGCCCTTCTCTATCTTACTACGATATGTCCTTAGGATATCTTCATGGTTCTAAAAGATATACTCATCAATGTGATAGGTAGGTTATATTAAATTAAAAACCTAAAGACGTACACACATTTTTTGGACATTTTACGAAAATCCTATTGGCGATCAATGTGTTAACACTTGTATTGCAAATACAATCTGGCGGGATTATTGCCAGGCGGCAACCTCTTCCAACCAACCAGACAATAAAGCAAGTTACGTGTTCGCATAAATCATTCAAATGATTATCCATCCCCACGAAATCCATAAACACATACGTGAGCATGTACCCACGAGCCCCACAAAGACGGACAATCACCCGAACATTATTTTCATATAAAGTGAGATATCATCAATCAAAAGGAAAGGAAAGGATGGTGGAGAGGAAAGGAAAAGAAAAGTCAGGAATGAAACACGTTATTTTACTGACTAGAAATTAAGAATGTTTTCAGTCGCTTCTTAAAGCATGCCAACGACGGAGTGAGTCTTATGTTGGTTTGTAACTTATTCCAGAGTCTCATTGCATGGAGAGTAAAGGACGACGTAAAAAAAGAGGAGTAGTGTACTGGAAAGGCCTATGAGCAATATATTTTTGAGCGTAGCGCTAATCCATGATTGGAAAGACGCTGAAATTTTTCAGCGAGATAAGAGGGGGTGGCGGAACAGTTAGGGATATTATACAATAGAGATAGTATGTGAATTTGGCGTCTATTTCTAACATTGATTAAACACGGCAAAGATAAAACGTGTAGTAAATCAAATCTGTCCTGTAAAGGACAATCGAAAGCGTCCGTTGTTGTTCAAGGGAATTACCATAAGAGATCTACTGAAAAATAACACTAAACATAGTACATCATGAAATAAAAACTCAATTTTCAATATCAAATTAAAAAAGTATTTTCATTCAATGACACTCTGAAACTAAGTAATTAAAAACATGAATTGTCATTACTAAATTGACTAATTCATTTGATTGGCTATCAGTTACAAAACAATCATGTAACACGAAAAGATATACGTTACATCAGGAAATACCTTCTGAAGGGAAGTTTATCTAAAATTGATATCAAATGGTGTCATTTATTGAGGGAATCGGGGCACTTTTTAGGGTAATGTCGGTCGTTAAAGATAAGTGGGCACGCACCTTTATGTCCATATGATACAACGAACCATTATTCCACTACACCAGAGGTTGGAAAACCTAAATTGCATATGTAGCGCAAAAGCCACGAGGAAGTTTGTTATATTGATGCTAGTGAGGAATTGATGATATATTGGTAAGGTTTCAAAGTGTTGCTTTATTTTTTACCTAAAAATACGACCATATTTCCTAACAGTATGCCAGACTCCAATGCTTTAAAATCAGAAAGCGCAGAAATCTCCTAGGTTCTGTTAACTCTCTGGTGTTGAACAATCAATGCTGCCAGTTCTCAGCATCTGCGTAAAAAAACTATGTATAAACATTGTCAAAAACAGACTGCAGTGTTATCAGTTTTATCAATTCTACATTTTTATTGTTTTATAAATAACAACTTGCTTTTGTTTTTTGTAATGCGGGGAGAGAATAAATGGTGAAAGAATTAATAAACGAGTAGTATACAAGTCAGAAGTGCAAGGTGTTCGTGGAAGATGTAGATAGAAGAAAACATGACTGAACCAAAATTGCCACTTTTTGAAAGAAGAAGAAAAATATTAGGTGTTAACATAAGTTGTGTCCGTTTTTTTCCAAATTTAAAAATCAGCACGAAAAGTAAAACAAAATTGTAAAGGTTAAACGTCATTCGAAAGATAATTTTCTGTTCTTCAAGATATTGTGTTTGCTTTTACGTTACACATATTATTTTATTTGATTACAAGCTTTCAAAATGGAATGTCAAATAGACGAAATTGAGCATTTTCGACACCTCTTTCAAGTTCGCGTTTAATCGAGGAAATAAAGCTGCCAAAACTGCTCGCAAATATTTGCGAAGTGTACGTTGAAAATGCTATGAATATAAGGACTGCTTGTCGATGGTTTTTGCGTTTCAAAGACAGTAATTTCGACCTGAAAGACCATGGAGCGTTCTGGACGACCGGTGGACTTCGATGAGGACCACTTAAACCATATTATTTATGAAGATCCCCTTCAAACCACCGTGGAATTGGCTGAGCATATGAAATGTAGTCATATGACTGTATACCGCCATCTTAAATCAATGGAAAAAGTCCAGACGTTCGGCGCATGGGTTCCACGTGTTTTGAGTGAAAACAACAAAAATCAACGTTCGACAATTTCTACCGGTTTGTTCGCTCGTCATCGAGCTACGCATGGCAACAAGCAAAGTTTCCTTTATCGCATTGTTACTGGTGATGAAAAATGGTACCTTTATGTGAATATGAAGAAACGGAAAGAATGGGTGAGTTATGGTCAACAACCAACGCCCAGAGCGAAACAAGGTTTGCATCCGCGCAAGACGATTTTTATCGCACAGACATTGAAAAACTTGTAGAACGTTGGCAAGAAGCTGTAAATAATGAAAGAGAATACATTATACTAATTTGTTGTAAAATAATGAAGGATAATACATTATTGACTAATTTGTTGTAATTTTTTTTTGTCGTGTCCTCTTGTTCTCTTCATTTGGAAAAAAACGGACACAACTTATGTTAACATGCAATAGATTTGGCTGAAAACACTTGTTTTGGTTACATTTCATTGACACTGTCAGATAACCGACATGTTTAGTTTACTTCCTAGCTTTATATCCAGGCGTACCTTCTTGGTTTGATAAAGGTTTAATTTATGGACTTATTTTATTCCTTGAATCTTCTAAAAGACTTTGTGGTGCCATGTTTTATGTGAAAGGAAAATAAGTAAATCAAAAACGTATTTTATATTTTTGTGTTCACCACAGGTTAATTTTTGGGTTTACTGTCGGTTTCAAAGACCATCGTCTTCATCGTCAGATGAAGATAAACTAAATTGCTAAAAACACATTTATTGTACAAGTGTAAATAATATAAGAGGAATGAGGTAGGTGGAGAGAAGTGAGGAGATATGTGATAAAATGGTAAATGAGGCGGGGCAATAAGTGAAAATGAATCTTTCGGGCAGGCCAGGGTCTGGATATCCAAGGGGGGGTGGATTTTAAATGGGAAACATATTAAGCAGAGGGCTATTATTAAAATTGGTTTGGTTGTTGATGAAATTTAGACTTAATTTTATTCATTTTCTAATCTCGAGAGTTTCCAAATTGTCAAGCTGCAATCCCCCTCGGCTTATGTGTAGAATCCGCGAACCACGATTGATATCGAACGAATGGTTATTTTCAATTAGGTGGTTAGCGACCTATAATTTTTCAGAGTTCGCTAAACACCTAATTGAAAATAACAACTCCCCTACCTCATTCCTCTTATATTATTAACACTTGTACAAGAAATGTATTTTTAGCAATTTAATTTATCTTCACCTGACGATGAAGACGGTGGTCTTCGAAACCGGTAGTAAACCCAAAAATAAACCTATGGTGAACACAAAAATATAAAATAAGTTTTTAAGTTACTAATTTTTCCTTAGTTTATTCCACTTGAAATAATTGTATTGTAACATAATTACTACCTGACACCAATTATGTGAGCGTTTTTTGTGTGACGCTACTGAATAACACAAGCGGTTTTTGTTTCGAAGATCGTTTAACATGTTTTATTGTGATATTTTAAAAACTTTTAATATTTATTTAAATTATTTTGAAGTTAAATGACCTTTTTTAGAGTAGGCAGATGTGATAAATTGGATGTTAACATTAGTTGTGTCCGTTTTTTTTCAATTTCAAAATGAGCACCAAAAGTAAAACAAAATGGTAAATGTTATATGTCATTCGAAAGAAAATTTTCTATAAGATATTGTGTTTGTTTAACGTTACAAATATTATTTTATTTGATTACAAGCCTTCAAAACGGAATGTCAAGTAGACGAAACTGAGCATTTTCGACACCTTCTGTTCGCGTTCAATCGAGAGAATACAGCTGCCAAAGCTGCGAAGATGCTATGAATGAAAGGACGCCTCATCGATGGTTTTTGCGTTTCAAAGACGGTAATTTCAATCTGAAAGACATGGAGCCTTCCGGACGACCAGTGGACTTCGATGAAGACTGTTTAAACCGTATTATTCATGAAGATCCCCTTCAAACCACTGTAGAACTGTAAAAGCTGAGCAGAAAAATTGGAGTCACATGACTGTATCAATGGAAAAAGTCTAGAAGTTCGGCGCTTGGGTTCCACATGTTTTGAGTGAAAACAACAAAAATCAACGTTCAACAATTTCTGCTGATTTGCTCGCGCGTCATCGAGCTACGCATGGCCGCAATCAAAGGTTCCTTTACCGCATCATTACTGGTGATGAAAATTGTTTGAAGGGGATCTTCATGAATAATATGGTTTAAGCGGTCTTCATCGAAGTCCACTGGTCGTCCGGAAGGCTCCATATCTTTCAGATTGAAATAACCGTCTTTGAAACGCAAAAACCATCGACGAGGTGTCCTTTCATTCATAGCATATTCACCGTTTACTTTGCAAATATCGCGAGCAGCTTTGGCAGCTTTATTCTCTCGATTGAACGCGAACAGAAGGAGGTGTCGAAAATGCTCACTTTCGTCTGCTTAACATTCCATTTTGAAGGCTTGTAATAAAATAAAATATTATATGTAACGTAAAAACAAACACAATATCTTGTAGAGCAGAAAATTTTCTTTTGAATGACGTATAACATTACCCATTTTGTTTTACTTTTGGTGCTCATTTTTAAATTAGAAAAAAACGGACGCAACTCATGTTAACACCTAATATTTTCATACGTTTCTATCTAAACGCTTAATTTTAATGTTATCTGCAATCATATAATACTCGTACATATCTAAAACAAGACTAATTATTTTATAATCAAATGGTTGTTTATATTCAAATTATTATTTTACAAATCTCTTTAAAAAATCATTTTGATAATAACTAAAAAACATTGTAATTATACACAGATAACTTCCAATGAAGACAACAGGCTAAATGAGGATTAAAGGTAACAGAGAAACATCTTGGCTGAAAACACCTTAAAAATCTAAGACGAAATTCGGTCCAAATTGAAAAAAATGTTTTTAAGCTTAAATTGCAATAAGGCGAGAGCCATTTATTTACGAGAAACATTTATTTCTTATTATACTTTACCATTTTATTGAAACATTTATTTCTAATTACACTTAACCATAGTTTCAAAATAAAAAAAATATATAATTGTAGCACACAGAAAAAAACTAAGATTTATATATTGTTTCGTATGGAAACTGTGTGAACTTCAAGGTTAAAATAACTTAGTTAAATAAATAAATGATTGACGTCATGAATACAGCCTGTAGAGTGCCTGCTGGTGGGATACCACCTACTATAATGAACATAAAGGTCTCTTAATCGCCTACGCACCCACGTGGGTTAATAAAACGAGAAACTCGTCAAATAAAAGATTGACGTTGCGGATCCATCACTACGCATGTATGGCGATATTCAATTAATGTCGCACCTGATGACTTATACACTGTGACCCGTGAATTTTAAACTCAAAATAGATTAATTACGAGTATATCAATACAACATGGAGGACATGGATACAATCTTCATAGTGTCTGTCGGTAGGACACGACCTATTTATTGATTTATTTAACACTTTTATTGCAATACAATCTGGCGAGAGTATTGCCAGGTGGCAATCTCTTCCGACCAACCAGACAAAAGTAAATGAAGCAAGTTACGTGGTCGCATAAATCATTCAAATTACTATCCATCCCCACGAAATCCATAAATATATACGTGAGCACATGCCCACGAACTCCGCAAAGACGGACAACCACCCGAACATTCTTTTTCATATAAAATGAGATATCATCAATCAAAAGGAAAGGAAGGGATAGTGGAGAGGAAAGGAAAAGAAAAGTCAGGAATGAAACACGTTATTTTACTGACTAGAAATAAAGAGTTTTTTCAGTCGCTTCTTAAAGCATGCGAAGGACGGAGCGAGTCTTATATTGGTTTGTAACTGATTCCAGAGTCGCACTACATGGACAGTAAAGGACGACGTAAAGAAAAAGGAGCGGTTAACTGGAAAGGCCAATAAACAATCTCTGTTTGAGCGTAGCGCTAATCCATGATTGAAAAGACGCTGAAAATTTTCAGCGAGATAAGAGGGTGCGGCGGGCAGTTAAGGATATTATACAATAGAGACAGTATGTGAATTTGGCGTCTATTTCTAACATTCAACCAGTTCAATGCCTTCTGGTATGAAATTATATGATCGTACTTTCGTAGGTTGAAAATAAATCTTAGACACACATTTTGAAGACGCTGTAATTTGTCCAGCTGTTCCTCTGTAACATCCAAGTAACATACGTCCGCATAGTCCAGAATCGGAAAGAGCAGAGATTATACGAGTAAAATTTTGGTTTTAGTTGGTAGGAATCTTTGCAACACTTTAAGGGAATGAAGGCTGAAGAAGATCATTCGGCTTACCTCATTTATTAGATCTCGCCATGAGAGAGAGTGTTATATATTAGCACGCCACCTACCACAGACTATAAGGAGGTCTTTCAATGCTTATGCACCCGCGTGTTGGATTCAAAGAAAATCACTTTAAATGGAGGATTGTCGTTGAAAACAGATCACTTCACAAATATGGTGACATTCAATGTCGTGCCTGGTGGTTTATACACTGTGCCCCGTCAACTGTTTGGAAGAAGACCTGCAGAATTTATATTTGATAGAGTATATGTTAGATCTGGTTACCGGACATTTTATTTCTTTTTCATAATATTAAAAATAAAAAGATGTACATACTAAATAAAATTAATTAAAACACTTTTTTTATTTTGTACTCAACACTATTTTGTTTGAGTTCACTGTTTAAGTTCACTACCGGTTTCAAAGTCCTCCGTCTTCCTCGTCAGGTGAAGATGAACTAAATTTATTATATTACTAAACCTCTTTTGCCCAAAGGCAATATGCTTATTTGGGATCCCATGACATACAATGGCGTGCCGAATTCAATAAAGGTAAAGGAAGGAAAACCATTTAGACAGTCGATCGGAGCGTGGTTGTTATTGCGACAGGATTTTGAGTACTTGGGCTTTCAGGATGAATGACGTGTGGAAAAGATTTGTGTGGGCTCGTGAGTGTGGGTTTCTTCTTGTTGTTTTTGTGTTTCTGTATGTTTTTTATTTTTATTCTTATGATTGTGTGCGGTATATTGTGGGATGAATATTTTTGGTCTTTCTGGAGTGATGATGTGTAAGGAATTTAATTTCGCATGATGTTTCTAGATGTATTTGAGTGTTACTGTTTGTCAGGTTGATGAGAACGTGCAACGGGGTTTTGTTTTTGTGTAATCAAAAATCGGATAGAAGTACCGATTTATTTTATCATGCTAAATATCCTCAGTGAGATACAGACAAAAACCTAGTTTACTGGGGATACGACAAATGAAAGGCAACAAACCCAGATCCATTGAAATTGTATGTCCAAATTAAATTACGTGTTGTTTTTTCACAAATTATGTATATTTCTTGTCTTGTATAATAATAAATAAATAATAAACTAATAAATAAAATATCTAAAAATATTTTTTTTCCTATTTGTAATACGTGTAGGTACAGGAGAAGGGGAGGGGAGTAGTAGCTTATAAGGGGATAAATACTAAATTTAACTCTCAACGTTATAAACAACCCAGAAAATTTCAATAACAGCCCTCTGCTAAATATATTTCCCGTTCAAAAGCCATCCTTTTACGTCTACCTACTCCCTGCCCTTATTAGCCACTACTCTCCCCCCCCCCCTCTCTTGTACGTATAACAATTAAAAATATATATTTTAGACATAATTTAGTTCATCTTCACCTGACGAGGTAGGTTGAGGTTTTTGAAACCGGTAAAATAAAACAAAACATTGTTGAATACAGTATAAAAAATAAATTTTTATTTATTTTATTTAAAAACACAAAGACACAAAGAAAGCCAATATAAGACAAGGGGTAAGGCAGGGATGCTCTCTGTCACCTGTTTTTTTTAACGCCTTTATACAGAGCGCGATTGACGACTTGAGAGAGAGAATGAGTCACAGAGAAGGTGTAAAGATACACGGGCAAAAGGTGGACATGATAAGGTTCGCTGACGATATTGCTATGGTTGCTGAAAGTGAAGAGGAACTACAAGAGGCCTTAACAACTATGGAAAGCATTCTTCAAAATAACTACAGTATGAAGATAAATAAAGACAAAACAAAGCTGCTGACTGTAGGCCGAGCGCAGCACCAGATGAGAATAGTGATGTCGGGTAAACCACTAAAGAACACCAAGGAGTTTGTCTACCTCGGGAGCAAAATAACATGGGACGGTCGGTCCAAGAGCGAGGTCGACAGCCGTATACATCAGGCTAGACTTGCATTTAATAAAAGGTCGAAAATAATAGAATCAAATAATATAGACCTAAAACTGAGAATAGTCCTCATCAAGACCTATGTATGGAGTATCTTGATGTACGGCTGCGAGACATGGTGCCTATCCGAAAGAGATAGACGAAGACTAGAGGCTTTTGAGATGTGGTCCTATAGAAGACTATTAGGAATTTCCTGGAGAGACCGCATCACAAATGAAGAGGTTCTCCAACGAATCGAAGGAGGAAGGCACCTGCTCAGGATCCTGTCCGAAAGGCGTGCAAGATGGATCGGGCATATAATACGACAAGAGGGCCTCTTGCATGCCATAATGGAGGGCATGACCGAGGGGACAAACTCTAGGGGACGCCCACGCCGAGAGTACCTGGAGGACCTGTTGGTGGACGTGCGCTGCTCAACATACACAGACTTAAAAAGAGCCGCACAGGACAGGGGGGAATGGAGGAGAAGAGTTCAAATTGCTGCAAACCAGTCTTAGGACTGCAACCACGGGGGAATTTAAAAACTATAAACATTACATCACAAATTGAAACAAACGTCTGTTGTAAGATTCAATAAAAGTACAATTTATTTAGTGCAGTTTTAAAATCGAACTCTTCTTGGTTTTTTTAACTATACTTCGGAAATTCTAGGATGAGTCCTGTGACAGCTCACAAATTTGCCCCAATACAACCTTGTAACGATGTTCAGTAATTTCAATTATTTTATCAACTTTAATATAAGTCTCAATTCTAATAAATAGCAAGTTATTTAGGTAAATACATTACATAAGGTTGTATTGGGGCAAATTTGTGAGCTGTCACAGGACTCATCCTAGAATTTCCGAACTATAGGGATTCGAACCCACTCTTACAAATGGATTAAAAATATTGTAATTTCACATATTTTATGGAAAAATATGAATAAGGTGACTGCAGTAATTAATATATTGGCTACTTCCCCACATCTACGTAAAATGTGATGTGATGTGTTGGTATGCAAAGGAGTCTCTCAACGCTTGGTTGAAGTGAACATTCGTATTCTGAAAGAAACCGTATTTTTTCTAACATATGCGGTGACAAATTGCGAGTTCTGGGCCTATTCAAGTGATTCTAAAATCGATGGAGTATTATGTTTTTTTACAATTGTTTCGTATTGTATATGATTGTCCGCTCGTGTTTTTTTTAGTCCAGAACTAACTCAGCTTGTCATGTACACGTTTCGTAAGTCCCACTTTGTAAAATGTTTAATTCCTTAGAAAAGAAGTTGCAACTAACTATTTGTACAACTCTCGTATTACAAGATTGCACATATTGGATAATAATTAAGGACATTGTATAGATTATCGTACGATTTTGACTTTTGAGAAGTAAAGAGAAGAAATCGTTCTTGCCGTGATGAATTGATTGAATTTAATAGATTTGCTTTATTATATTGTTCGAATTCTACTATTTTTTTCTTATCATATAATATTAATTACAGATCAATGTGAAATTATACATGTTGTTGTTTTTTAATTTTTGTATCAAAAAGTTAATGACCTTTTTGATAGTCAATGACCGTTGTTATAAAATAAATAATCTGACGGGCGTATTGCCATTCGGCTTATCTTTTGATAGTCAATGACCGTTGTTATAAAATAAATAACCTGACGGGCGTATTGCCATTCGGCTTATCTTTTGATAGTCAATGACCGTTGTTATAAAATAAATAACCTGACGGGCGTATTGCCATTCGGCTTATCTTTTGATAGTCAATGACCGTTGTTATAAAATAAATAACCTGACGGGCGTATTGCCATTCGGCTTATCTTTTGATAGTCAATGACCGTTGTTATAAAATAAATAACCTGACGGGCGTATTGCCATTCGGCTTATCTTTTGATAGTCAATGACCGTTGTTATAAAATAAATAATCTGACGGGCGTATTGCCATTCGGCTTATCTTTTGATAGTCAATGACCGTTGTTATAAAATAAATAACCTGACGGGCTTATGGCCATTCGGCTTATCTTCTGATAGTCAATGAACGTTGTTATAAAATAAATAACCTGACGAGCGTATTGTCATTCGGCTTATCTTTTGATAGTCAATGACCGTTGTTATAAAATAAATAACCTGACGAGCGTATTGTCATTCGGCTTATCTTTTGATAGTCAATGACCGTTGTTATAAAATAAATAACCTGACGGGCGTATTGCCATTCGGCTTATATTTTAACCAACCAAAAATATTTAAAAAAAAACTTGAATGAATAAATATTAAAACCACATTTCCTGGATTTGATGGCAAGCTTCTTACCATCTAAGCAATATAAGTCATCAAGGTCTTGGTGTGAAGAAAAAATCAGCAGTCGTTCTTGAAACCTCACCATTTTTAAAATAATCTATCCTGGCTTCTAAATTTGACTACCCCTGCGAAACATCACATACCACTATCTCTTCAAAGTCACGATATCTCCCCACGTGGAGTGGATGCGGGGGTGTGCGTTATCCTGATAATGTAAACCGTTTGATTGCCCTGCCGGTACACCAGTTTAATCGGTAAAGCCATCATTAAATTTAAATGGAAGTATTATTGTGATATACTTTTCCATATAACGACGGAAGTTTCTTTATATCCGAAATACAAAATCAATTTAAAGAAGAAACATCGTAAAAAGACAGACCTGGAAGAAAAAATCCATTAAAGATGGGATCAAAAACAATTCGTTTTTGCAGTGAGTTTTGTAATTTATTATGACTACAAAATAACTTTTAAATTTACATCGTTTTGATGAAAATATGGACCGTTGAGTACGAGAACTTAACAATTAAAAAAACCTTTAATTTTTGTAATTTATTTTATCAAACACTGTTTATTCCACTTTTTGGAAATAAACAAAAAAATTAATAAATTGTGTTTGATAAAACAAATTACAATGTCTTTCAACCTCTACAATGTTAATGCCTTAACTATAAATACTATAGTAAACCTTTAATTTTTGTGTGTTTAGAAAACCGTTTATCTAGGCAAGGCCTGTGGTGGTATAATGTCATTACTTAATCACATATATAATTGTTCCAAATACAAAAACATTTAGAAGAGGCGAAAGATATCTATCGATATCGGAAAATCTGACACTCTTTCCTTTCAGCCTACCCCGATAGGGTAATGGTGTAATAGTATGTATTAATGTATATTTAAAGTGATGTAGAAGAATTTAATGTTGCTATATTTTTTATCATTATCTCCCTAAACGGTCCTTCGGAAACACTGGTCGTTGTTTTCATCCAGGTTTGTCCTCCCAAGGTAGAGGACAACAAATAACCCTACTTTTACATCAAGAATAATGTTATACCAATAATCCTTCTTTTACATCAAGAATAATGTTATATCAATAATCCTACTTTTACATCAAGAATAATATTATACCAATAATCCTACTTTTACATCAAAATAATGTTATACCAATTTTATTTATCAACATAGATAATAAAAAAACTTATTTTTGTGTCTCGTGAAGTCCTCCAAATTGTAGAATATATTTTCAACAGTCTGAAATTTATGCTAATATTAAATTTCTATCAATTGTTACATTTGAAAGAACGTATAACATATGGCAAACTATCCACCGCGTTTTTGTATGGGGAAGTACTGTATGTATCAGAATAGGTGGACAGATGACTGAACAGTTTTGTGTAAATAAAGGTGTTCAGCAAGGAATTGTTATATTTCCATAGTTCTTCAATATTAGTATTGACGAGACAATAATTTAAATAAAAGGGGTGACTTATCAGATTTGATTGTGCGTAGTTTGATATAAACTGAAAAGTGAAAATGATTTAAAAAATGTATTCCAAATGTTTCAAAAAAGATTTGAAAATGACAAGGGTTACTTTATAAGTTATAAGGTTATGGTTATTGACAAGAGTTACTTTATAAGTTCTATGTGTAATGCATGGGTGAACATGGGTGAAAATTAGAACAAGTTCAACAATTTTCTTATTTAGGTTTTCGAGATACGCCGAATGGAACAAGGTCAATCATACACTCAGTATTATTTTTGTCAGTAAATAAATCATGTGTTTGTGTGTTTTAAGTAATGGCGAGGCATGAATAGACCAAAGAAATAATGTTAGGAGACAGTTGCAAACATTTTAACTGAAGGAAAGCAATTTTTTTTACTTGTAACAGAAAATTATGTATACTCGTAACAAGATGTAAAGACGTGTGGAAATCAAAGCTGTGTACATAGTTTGAAAGGTGTAGAGACATATGCTGTGTGATTTTCCCAAAAGGGACATGACATGATGCTTTGTACGTACGTGAAAAATTCGTCATTATAAAGAATAACCTTAACTTACTTTTTGCTTTTAAAATATCGTGAACTCGCATAATAAATAGGCGAAAACTGAAAATGTATCTGTCGAAATAATTTTTATATCTATAAGACAAATATTTTGTTATGAATTCAAAACTTTTAGTCAAATGTTTTTTTTTCCTGTATAGCTTTTAAATTGAAATAAACTTGCTTATCAATTAGGTTAAAACGTAGTTCTAATTGTTACCTGAGATGATTAAACGTAGTTAATTATGTTTTAATGGGGAATGAACCTTTGACTTTTTGGGTATCGTGTCAATGATCATATTTACTACCAAAAGAAGGTTAATTGAGAATTATCCAACAAATGTCAGGCAATTAGTTTAAGTATTGAAATAACAAAGATAAAAACGCCACATTTTTAGAAAAACATTTTTAATTGATATTTTTATGTTTATGTCATTAAAATTCAATTGTAAACTTTATTTAAATTTTAAAATATCAAGTAAATAAACATATAACTTGAGGGCTCGTCGCTGTGTATTGTATTATATTGTATTTTTTATAACAGTGTATTGTATTACACTTATGTGTAGAGTAAAACTTGGCGGACTTAATAATATGTAACAGTCTCTTCCAGCCAACCAAAAATATGTTAACAATGCTTTGTGCGAACGGGACTCAAACTCGAAATTCCCGGGCTGGAAGTCAACCGTCTTACTAACTATTATAGATTACGGAGGTCATCACAATATGGATAGAGGGAGAATGAAAAGCTTGTGGAGGGCTCCGCATAAATGAGAATCTCTAAGTCGTTTGAAAATCAAATAATGCTCAAAACGTTGTTCAATTCATTGATCCGTAGCAAACTAGAAAGCAATGCTTCATTTGGAGCCCGGTGGGGGCGCAGAACTCACTCATGGTGGAGAAAGTACAAAAAAAATGTCAACGATATATCTATATGAGTGAGTTTGATGTCTATCTATGGCTTTATCCTACTCAGTTTTTGCTGGGTATGCTCAGGTATAACTCCTTGAGCGTAAGAAGAGATCTGCGTCTCCTGGTATACGTTGTCAGACTCGTTCGAGGAGTTGTGAGCTGTCCAGCATTACTACACAGGTTAGCGTTAAATTTTCCTAACAATTACACTAGACTGCGCCGGCAAGAACTGTTCTCAATAACATACGCAAGAACGGGTCTTCCAGCCGCTATGCCTGTTGGAAGGGTCTTAACTCTTTTGGACTGGACTGCTTCGGATATTGACATATTTCGTATCACATTACCAAAAGCAAAAGTAAATTTTTGGAAGCGTTTGGTCAAAGCTTAAAATACAATGCTCTGTATTCTGTAAAACTTTTTCTTAAAAATATTAATATTTCTTACAAATTAATTGTGTAAATTTTTGTTTTCATTTTTATTCTTATGATTGTGTGCGGTATATTATGGGATGAACATTTTCGGTCTTTCTGGAGTGATGATGTGTGAAGAATTTGATTCCGCATGATGTTTCCAGTTGTAATTGAGTGTCACTGTTTGTCAAGTTGATGAGAACGTGCAACGGGGTTTTGTTTTCGTGTAATCAAAAATCGGAAAGAAGTATCGATTGATTTTTTCATGCTAAATATCCTCAGTGAGATACAGGCAAAAGCCTAGTTTACTGGGGATACGATAAATGAAAGGCGACAAACCCAGATCCATTAAAATAATGTATGTCCAAATTAAATTACCTGCTATTTTTTCGCAAATTGTGTATATTTCTTGTCATGTGTAATAATAAATAAATAGTGAAAAATAAAATTATATGTATGCCTTCTTTTTTATTTTTTTTTTCAAAATTGTGTTTTAAAAGATATATGTAATAAAATTGTTTTAATAATGAATGAAGTGGTTTGATTATTTGTACTATGAACCACATAATAAAAAAATTAAACGCCCAATGTTTTATTAATGACGACCTCCGTGGCCTGGTGGTAAGACACTTGTCTGCCAATCCGGAGGTTGCGGGTTCGATCCCCGCTGGAACCCAGATTTTTTTAAATAGGATTCCAGTCTGGTTAACACTTAGGGCTTATAAAAACATATTTATGGTTAGTTGGAAGAGATTGCCACAGGGCAATAAACACGCCAGGTTAAAAAAAAAATTTAAAAAACTGCCAATCATTTAGAGTAAATAAATACCAAGTAAGGATGAACAGATCCGTTGTAGAGTAGGTATAGTTGTGAACTCACGACTTTTAGGTTGCGTGTTCAAATCCTGATAGTGCCACGAAGCTATCTCTATTTTCATTACACATGTGAATCTACCATAGAAATATTCATTTAAAAAGATAAATAATAGCACACATACTTCACGTAAAAGTTAGTGCATGTCTTTAAAACAAATTTATTTCTACATGAATGTTTTTATAACCCATTACAAATGGTTAACCGTATTTTTATTTAAAAATAAGTGATATATGGTTAGTCGAGATATGCGGTAAATTGGTCCTACCAATGACAAATTCACCAGGAGGGGTACCATAACATTACTGTAACTCGGACCATAAAAAAGGAATTCAGATATAAGTGTTTGTCAAGTCGTTTTGATAGAAATATAAATCACCACTAAGTCTCCGAAATAGATACATGATATAAAGAAACATTATATCAATGTTCTGTTCCATTTTGTGATAAAAATATCGTTGAAAATTTGACGGAAAACGTATACACAATTTCCTTGAACACAATTTCAACGGAAGTGCTAACACATGTTTGATGTACGGCTGACATCTCTCGCCGCAGGCCTATGTCTCTTTTGTTGGATTGATTTGTATCTTATGCTTTATATTGCTTATATTTACTTATATACACGTGTACATTGATTCCATATGCTTAATTTTTATCATATGTGATTGTTATAAGTCAGCGCGATTTATTGTATACAAAACATTGACTTGATTATGGTGTATCTTCTTCTTCCCAGTGTCATGTCAGGTTCCCCCAACGTTGACTATCACCTGAGAGTAAGCATCTTTGTCCCAGGCAGCCCGAAAAAGATCCCCAACGCTCCTTATACCAGTCCAATCACGTATATTGCGGTGCCAAAAGATTTGCCTCCTGCCAACACCTCTTCGACCTTCTATTTTGCCTCAGATGATCAGGTGCAGTAGTTTGTACTTTTCTCCTCTGAGTACATGACCCAAGTAGGACACCTTTCGGATTTTAATATTAGTCAGCAACTCTCTATCAACTTTGGCTCTTTGAAAAATCCTCGTGTTGCTGACCATATCCGTCCAGGGTATCCGTAGCATTGTCCAGTGCATCCACATTTCGAATGCTTCCAGTCGGTTCATACTACAGACTTTGAGGGTCCATGATTCCATTCCATGCAATAACACTGACCAAACGTAGCATTTGACTAACCGTTGTCGAAGTTTCAAGTTTAAATTATCATCGCAGAATACGCTTCTCATTTTATTAAAAGCCGCACGAGATGATTCAATTCTGCACTTGACTTAGGTTTCTGGGTCGAGGTCTTCCACTAGGATACTTCCGAGGTATTTAATTTTTTTCACTTTCTCTATATCAGCACCGTTCAATGTAAGACATGCTCCTGCCGGCCAAACACCATAAACTTTGTTTTACTCACGTTTATGTTCAGCCCCGACCTCACACCGGCTTAATTAATTATATCTATTGTATAAGCGTTTGAAGGTCGTCAATACTGTCTGCCAGAACAACCGTTTTATGGTTTATAATAAATATTATTAAAAATCATTTTATTTAACGCAGTTTAAAGAGCAAACAATATTCATGGGCAGTCCAACTTGGAACTTGAATCCACCATTATTGATAGTTTATAATACTATAAAAATTTACAAAATAAATGTTATAAAGTTGAATGTAAAGATAAAAATATTGTGGCTGCAACATTAGTTACTTTCCAGCATCTGCATATGTTCAGAAAAAATATATTATATAAGAAAACCGCAGAAAATTTACCAAAAGGAAGAAGAATCCATCAAAACTTTTGTAGATCTTGCGATATGTCAAAGTAACATATTCGAGTTAAGGTGGAATGTTGGTGGGACGTGTTCATACATCATAATTAATTTTGATAACACCTGCACGTACCACCCAAATCACTAGGAGACAGACCATTCCACACCACAGGACTAGCTATTACAAATTCTTTTACAATACTCCACCCTATTGGTGACCTGACGATGACAAAATCTACCTCAAAGTTCTACTCCTCTTTGAAACAACACCTCTTGGACAGAGTTTCGAAAAATACGATGGTGACATTCCACCAAGGAACATTACAATAAGTTATTGGTAAGAAGCTACCTGGAGTATACCTCTGTAATATAAAACCGTTGGTGAAGTTGAGAAGATTCAACTGCGATTTTTGACGGTTCTGTATCACAGGAGAGGTTGCTAAGTTTTCTTGGGCCCCACAGTAACATATAGTCTTTTTTCAATCTTCAATCCCTTAAAGCTCGTAGACGTATTTGTACGTTAGATCTTGTATTTTTTTATAAAATCTTGAATGGTTTTGTGGACTCACCTGCGACTCTGGAAGATATCGCTTTAAGTGTTTCTTCTCGCTTTTTAAGAAGATCTGATTATTCAGCATAGCTACATTTAAAAGTATGTTACATTGGCTTCTACAACGTGGTAGGTGACTCAAACAAGAATGTCAGAGCTTAGGAGAATAGTGGCTGAATTTTCCAAGGAATGGGTGTTTTATTTTTTTCCATATTTTTTTTAATTTAATTTTATTTTTACCCATTTTGCACGGATTTATCCTGTTACACAAAGATGGTCTGTTTCTAGCATTAACTTATTCGTTAAAAAGAATATCAGACAGGATTCTTCTCATACTGCTAGCCGGTGCCGAGAATATATCAACAGTCATTCAGTTGGTTCAATATCTCTATACCACGCGTGACTCAGTGTTTAGTCATGATATTCGTCCTGTAAGTTGGTGTGTAGAACAGAGGGTGATTCCTTGCATGGCTATATTTATTAGGTACATATAAACTTAGTGCTTCTAGAATCGCGTGACAGTTAAAGCAACCTTGAAAAACCTTAAGTAGGAATATCGCAATGGACTCTTGCCTTCTTGTTTCGAGGCTACTATAGTTACACACTGTGAGAAGTTTGATATGGTGAGCATATTTTGGGTAATCGCCCTTTGTTCTGTACCATAGATATCTGAGTTTTTTTTTGTTTCTATATATAAGAGCTGATGAAGAGCCCAAACGGTAGATGTATATTCAAATTTGGTTCTAATTAGATAATTATATAAGTTTCGAAGGATATCGATACTGTTAAATTCTCTTGATATTCTCATTATAAAACCGAGTAGTTTGTAACAGTTTGATACAATATGTGAGACATGGTTAACGAACGTGAGTCCGACATCAAAGGTTACGCCCAAATCTTTGAATTCAGAAACTCTGTTTAATGCCACTCTCTGTATGGTATACTGATGGTGGATTGGTGAAAACGATCGACTATAAGATACACAGACACATTTATTAATGTTGAACAGAAGATGATTTTGCTCAGTCCAGGAGACTAGGGAGTCTAAGTACTGTTGTAAATGTGCAAAGTCGTGAGGTGAAATGATCTTTTTGAAAATTGTCAAGTCGTCAGCAAACAATAAACATGTCGAGTGACTTATGGAATTTTGAATAACGTCTATTTATATGAGGAATAGCATATATTGTTTATAATTAGTAATTTAATCACTGACCTGCTGACACATGATGAAACCAAACTTAAGATAAGCTCTAGTTGCTGGGGTTTGAATCCTTGGTATTATTTATAAATTATAGGTTTTGTGGCAAAATTTTGATAAGTTGCCTGTAAATATTATTTTATATAAAAAAAATTAACTGTTAGCACAATAAAAGCTTTGAAGGGTATACTCGTAGTACTTTTTACTTCTGAGCTGGAAGAATAAGTTATTTTGCTTGACTATACGTATTCAGCCTCTACTTTCAAATGATGTTTGCTTTACAACTATGTGAACATTTTGAAAAAATATAATTTTATACGTAAGAATACAATATAAAGAAATATCAAAGTGGTTTTGATACGTCTTCCAGAACTCAGAGCGGGACATTCTAGAGTTTCAAAAACCGATACAGCAATTTCTCAGACGGCAATTTAAACCGAGGGAAAGAAGCCACTGAAATAAAGAAGTTCTTCCGTAATACTCAACGCGACGCGCAACTGCCGTGGAAGTAGACTAGATTTACTTCTGACTTCAACATAATGTTAGCTTCCGAGAAATTACCAAGTTACTCCATCTCCGATAAGCGCTTTTGAATAGAAAATGTATAAGAATTCTGAACAATATATAGTAGATTTGTATTAAGTAATCTGAACAATATATAGTAGATTTGTATTAAGTAATCTAAACAATATACAGTAGATTTGTATTAAGTAATCTGAACAATATATAGTAGATTTGTATTAAGTTATCTGAACAATATATAGTAGATTTGTATTAAGTTATCTGAACAATATAAAGTAGATTTGTATTAAGTTATCTGAACAATATATAGTAGATTTGTATTAAGAAATCTGAACAATATATAGTAGATTTGTATTATGTAATCTAAACAATATTTAGTAGATTTGTATAAAGTAATCTGTACAATATATAGTAGATTTGTATTAAGTAATCTGAACAATTTATAGTAGATTTGCATTAAGTAATCTAAACAATATTTAGTAGATTTGTATTAAGTAATCTGTACAATATATAGTAGATTTGTATTAAGTAATCTGAACAATTTATAGTAGATTTGTATTAAGTTATCTGAACAATATATAGTAGATTTGTATTAAGTAATCTAAACAATATATAGTAGATTTGTATTAAGTAATCTAAACAATATATAGTAGATTTGTATTAAGTAATCTGAACAATATATAGTAGATTTGTATTAAGTTATATGAACAATATATAGTAGATTTGTATTAAGTTATCTGAACAATATAAAGTAGATTTGTATTAAGTTATCTGAACAATATATAGTAGATTTGTATTAAGAAATCTGAACAATATATAGTAGATTTGTATTAAGTAATCTAAACAATATTTAGTAGATTTGTATTAAGTAATCTGTACAATATATAGTAGATTTGTATTAAGTAATCTGAACAATTTATAGTAGATTTGTATTAAGTAATCTGAACAATATACAGTAGATTTGTATTAAGTAATCTAAACAATATACAGTAGATTTGTATTAAGTAATCTGAACAATATATAGTAGATTTGTATTAAGTTATCTGAACAATATATACTAGATTTGTATTAAGTTATCTGAACAATATATAGTAGATTTGTATTAAGTTATCTGAACAATATATAGTAGATTTGTATTAAGTATTCTGAACAACATATAGTAGATTTGTATTAAGTAATCTGAACAATATATAGTAGATTTGTATTAAGTTATCTGAACAATATATAATAGATTTGTATTAAGTTATCTGAACAATATATAATAGATTTGTATTAAGTTATCTGAACAATATATAGTAGATTTGTATTAAGTAATCTGAACCTTATATATAGTAGATTTGTATTAAGTTATCTGAACAATATATAGTAGATTTGTATTAAGTAATCTGAACAATATATAGTAGATTTGTATTGAGTAATCTGAACAATATATAGTAGATTTGTATTAAGTTATCTGAACAATATATAGTAGATTTGTATTAAGTAATCTGAACAATATATAGTAGATTGGTATTAAGTAATCTGAACAATATATAGTAGATTTGTATTAAGTAATCTAAACAATATATAGTAGATTTGTATAAAATTATCTGAACAATATATAGTAGATTTGTATAAAGTTATCTGAACAATATATAGTAGATTTGTATTCAGTTATCTGAACAATATATAGTAGATTTGCATTAAGTAATCTTTCAATGAAAATCTTTGACCGAAGGATAAAATATTTAAATAAAACAGATTTATTCTAAAAAGATGTTCACAATCAAGAACATATCAATTTATGTTCCTCTATAAGAAACTATCAAGTTTCGTCATTTTTTTTTTGCTTGATTTCATATTAATACTTACTAATTATTGATCAGCGATATTAAAAACCCTCAAATAACTAAAAATAAAGTGTTTTGTGAGTCGAAAATTTTTTGCGCCTTTTAGTCTCACTATATAAGACACTATCAAGTTTCGTCAATTTTTTTTTGTTTGATTTCATATTAATACTAACTGATTATTGATCAGCGATATTAAAAACCCTCAAATAACTAAAAATAAAGTGTTTTGTGAGTTGAAATTTTTTTGCGCCTTTTAGTCTCACTATATTATCTCACTATATTATATATTATATCTCACTTTTAGACACTATCAAGTTTCGTCAATTTTTTTTTGTTTGATTTCATATTTATACTTACTGATTATTGATCAGCGATATTAAAAACCCTCAAATAACTAAAAATAAAGTGTTTTGTGAGTTGAAATTTTTTTGCGCCTTTTAGTCTCACTATATTATATATTATATCTCACTTTTAGACACTATCAAGTTTCGTCAATTTTTTTTTGTTTGATTTCATATTTATACTTACTGATTATTGATCAGCGATATTAAAAACCCTCAAATAACTTAAAATAAAGTGTTTTGTGAGTTGAAAATTTTTATCGCATTTTCGTCTCAATATAACTATCAAGTTGCGTCAATTTTTTTTTGTTTGATTTCATATTTATACTTACTTATTATTGATAAGCGATAATAAAAACCCTCAAATAACTAAAAATAAAGTGTTTTGTGAGTCAAAAATTTTTTGCGCCTTTTTGTCTCAATATATAAGACACTATCAAGTTTCGTCAATTTTTTTTTTGTTTGATTTCACAAATACTTACTGATTATTGATAAGCGATAATAAAAACCCTCAAATAACTAAAAATAAAGTGTTTTGTGAGTCGAAAATTTTTTGCGCCTTTTAATCTCAATATATAAGACACTATCAAGTTTCGTAAATTTTTTTTTGTTTGATTTCGAAAATTTTTTGCGCATTTTCGTCTCAATATAAACAACTATCATGTTTCGTTAATTTTTTTTTGTTTGATTTCGTATTAATACTTAATTATTATTGATAAGCGATATTAAAAACCCTGAAATAACTAAAAATAATGTGTTTCGTAAGTCGTAATTTTTTTGCGCCTTTCAGTCTCAATATATAAGAAACTATCAAGTTTCGTCAATTTTTTTTTGTTTGATTTCATATTAATACTTACTGATTATTGATCAGCGATATTAAAAACCCTCAAATAACAAAAAATAAAGTGTCTTGTGAGTTGAAATTTTTTTGCGCATTTTCGTCTCAATATAAACAACTATCAAGTTTCTTCAAATTTTTTTTGGTGGATATCATATTAATACTTACTGATTATTAATCAGCGATATAAAAAACCCTCAAATAACTAAAAATAAAGTGTTTTGTGAGTCGAAAATTTTTTGCGCCTTTTCGTCTCAATATATAAGACACTATCAAGTTTCGTCATTTTTTTTTGTTTGATTTCATATTAAGACTAACTGATTATTGATCAGCGATATTAAAAACCCTCAAATAACTAAAAATAAAGTGTTTTGTGAGATGAAAATTTTTTGCGCCTTTTAATCTCAATATATAAGACACTATCAAGTTTCGTCAATTTTTTTTTGTTTGATTTCGAAAATTTTTTGCGCATTTTCGTCTCAATATAAACAACTATCATGTTTCGTTAATTTTTTTTGTTTGATTCCGTATTAATACTTAATTATTATTGATAAGCGATATAAAAAAAACCTGAAATAACTAAAAATAACGTGTTTCGTAAGTCGTAATTTTTTTGCGTCTTTCAGTCTCAATATATAAGAAACTATCAAGTTTCGTCAATTTTTTTTTGTTTGATTTCATATTAATACTTACTGATTATTGATCAGCGATATTAAAAACCCTCAAATAACAAAAAATAAAGTGTCTTGTGAGTTGAAATTTTTTTGCGCATTTTCGTCTCAATATAAACAACTTTCAAGTTTCTTCAATTTTTTTTTGGTGGATATCATATTAATACTTACTGATTATTGATCAGCGATATTAAAAACCCTCAAATAACTAAAAATAAAGTGTTTTGTGAGTCGAAAATTTTTTGCGCCTTTTCGTCTCAATATATAAGACACTATCAAGTTTCGTCATTTTTTTTTGTTTGATTTCATATTAAGACTTACTGATTATTGATCAGCGATATAAAAAACCCTCAAATAACTAAAAATAAAGTGTTTTGTGAGTTGAAAATTTTTTGCGCATTTTAGTCTCAATATATAAGACACTATCAAGTTTCGTCATTTTTATTTTGTTTGATTTCATATTAATACTTACTGATTATTGATCAGCGATATTAAAAACCCTCAAATAACTAAAAATAAAGTGTTTTGTGAGTTGAATATTTTTTGCGAATTTTCGTCTCAATATAAACAACTATCAAGTTTCGTCAATTTTTTTTGTTTGATTTCATATTAATACTTACTAATAATTGATCAGCGATATTAAAAAACCTCAAATAACTAAAAATAAAGTGTTTTGTAAGTTGAAAATTTTTTGCGCCTTTTAATCTCAATATATAAGACACTATCAAGTTTCATCAATTTTTTTTTGTTTGATTTCGAAAATTTTTTGCGCATTTTCGTCTCAATATAAACAACTATCAAGTTTCGTCAATTTTTTTTGTTTGATTTCGTATTAATACTTAATTATTATTGATAAGCGATATGAAAAACCCTGAAATAACTAAAAATAAAGTGTTTAGTGAGTCGAAATTTTTTGCGCCTTTTAGTCTCAATATATAAGAAACTATCAAGTTTCGTCAATTTTTTTTTGTTTGATTTCATATTAATACTAACTGATTATTGATCAGCGATATTAAAAACCCTCAAATAACTAAAAATAAAGTGTTTTGTGAGTTGAAAATTTTTTGCGCATTTTCGTCTCAATATAAACAACTATCAAGTTTTGTCATTTTTTTTTGTTAGATTTCATATTTATACTTAATTATTATTGATAAGCATAACAAAAACCCTCAAATAACTAAAAATAAAGTGTTTTGTGACTTAAAAATTTATCGCGCATTTTCGTCTCAATATAAACAACTATCAGGTTTCGTTAATTTTTTTTTGTTTGATATCATTTTAATACTTACTGATTATTGATCAGCGATATCAAAAACCCTCAAATAACTAAAAATTAAGTGTTTTGTGAGTCTAAAATTTTTTGCGCCTTTTTGTCTCAATATATAAGACACTATCAAGTTTCGTCAATTTTTTTTTGTTTGATTTCATATTAATACTTACTGTTGTTTATAGTTAAGGCATTAACGTTGTGGAGGTTTAAAGACATTGTAATTTATTTTAACAAACACTGTTTATTCCACTTTTTTTTTTTTTTTTTATGACGGTATAACCCTACCGGTTTCAAGGCTTTCACCTCATCTTCAGGGGAGCGTAAACAAGACTAAATGCTGTTCGGACTGGCACCGATATAGACACTTCAACGGTTGGAGGCGGGAGGGGTGAGAGGAAGGCTAGGTATAATTTCGGCCAAGAGCGGGGAGATTTTGGGGAAATAAGTATTCAGCAGATGCTCTGATCGGTATACTGACTTAGAAATTTCTAGGGCCTCCAATCTGTCCAATCTATTTCCGTTGTCGCTAATATGTAAGAATTTGGCATCATCGATAGAAAAAGTATGATTCTCACGGTGACAATGATTAGCCATTTCAGAATAAATTAGAGGATTTGTTAAAGCAGATTGGTGTTCACGAAATCTCTTTTCAAAAGATCTTCCTGTCTTTCGTATATAGAAATTATCACAGTCAGCACATAAAAGTTTATACACACCGCTGTTGTTAAGTATTCCATTTTTGCCTTTCCCATTAAATAAGAGTTTCCGGAGATTAAAGTTAGTGTAAAAAGCTGGCTTTATGTGACTTGGAATATTTTTGGTTATTTCATTTGATATATTTTTTATAAATAGGACTTTGCTCCATTTATAGGTATGCTTATAGGTGTCGTTAAATATATAATCTTTTATAAGTTTCTTTTTTGTTTTGTTTTTTAAAAGTGAATCAATGAGGCTTCCAGGATAGCCATTATTTGTAGCAATTTTTTTGATGGTTATTAATTCCTTTTTAAAATTGTCGTCGGTTAATGGGACACTGAGCAATCTATGAAGCATACAGTTAAAGGCGGCGAATTTATGATTATTAGGATGGTTAGAAGTTGCTGGTATTATAGAGTCTGAATAAGTATTTTTCCTATATATATCAAAGTCAAATGTGCCTTTTTTCCGAGATAATGTTAGGTCCAAGAAATTTAATTTTCCGTCCTGTTCTGTTTCTAATGTAAATTTTATAAAACTTTCTATAGAATTTAAATATTTAAGAAAATGGTGTAATTGTCTATCGGTACCCGTCCAAACACAAAGAATGTCATCTGCATACCTAAACCAGCACAAAACATTTTTGGTTAACTTAAACTTACTCCTAAAAATACATTTTTCAAAATAGTTCATAAATATTTCACTGAGAAGGGGAGACAATGGTGAGCCAATAGCTAAACCATTCGTTTGTTTATATATTTTATTGTTGAAGTTAAAATAATTTTGTTTGATGCATAAGTCCATCAGTGAAATCAATTCCGAATTTTTAACAAGGTCCTTACTTTTGTCATTTATGATATTTTTTGCGAGCTCTAAGGATCTCCAACCTGGTATGCTTGGATATAGGTTAGTGACATCAAAGGATACCAGTTTTGCATTATGAGGCATTTCTACGTTTTTTAATTTATCAATTAATTCCAATGAGTTTTTGATTGAGTATTCAGCTTTAAATTGGGTTAGATTATGAAACTGTTCTTTGACAAACTTACATATTTTATAGGTTGGTGCCTGGTTATATGAGACTACAGGTCTTATAGGTATATTGTTTTTGTGTAATTTGGCTAAGCCATATAATTGCGGTATTTGTGGATTCATTATACACAAATTCTTTTTAAAATTTTGGTTCATGATGGAGCTACAATTTTTAAGGACGGATTTTACTTTAGTCTGCAGAGAATTTAAAGGGCTGGTTTTTATTACTTGAAATTTATTGTTATTCAGAAAATCTAGGACTTTTTCTTCATAATCCTTTCTATGAAATATAACTATTGATTCACCTTTGTCTGCCTTGGTTAATGTTAAATTATTATCTTTCAAAGTCTTTTTAATGTTCATGGCCGTGGCTAGTTCCTTCCGGGCGATGTTATTCACTTGACACATGGCGATGGATTTCTTGATGTCGGCTGCACACTTGTATTGCACATTTTTGTCCTCATTACGAAGTAGTGCAACAGCGTCCACAGCGAGCTGCTCTATTTGGTTGGGAACATTTTTTTGAATTAGGGAATATTTGAGCCCTTTTGACAAAAGGTCCAGTTCTTCATCCCTAAATTTATGGTTCGATAGGTTAAACACTTTTTCTGCGAATTTTAAATCTTGGCTTTTGTCGCTTGTGTTAGTGTTAGGTATTCCGTCAATCTGGTCACATTTTAATTTATTTAGTTTTTTATCCAGAGTTTTTTTCTTTTTCGATCCAAATGCACAAAAATATTCCAAGTCACATAAAGCCAGCTTTTTACACTAACTTTAATCTCCGGAAACTCTTATTTAATGGGAAAGGCAAAAATGGAATACTTAACAACAGCGGTGTGTATAAACTTTTATGTGCTGACTGTGATAATTTCTATATAGGAAAGACAGGAAGATCTTTTGAAAAGAGATTTCGTGAACACCAATCTGCTTTAACAAATCCTCTAATTTATTCTGAAATGGCTAATCATTGTCACCGTGAGAATCATACTTTTTCTATCGATGATGCCAAATTCTTACATATTAGCGACAACGGAAATAGATTGGACAGATTGGAGGCCCTAGAAATTTCTAAGTCAGTATACCGATCAGAGCATCTGCTGAATACTTATTTCCCCAAAATCTCCCCGCTCTTGGCCGAAATTATACCTAGCCTTCCTCTCACCCCTCCCGCCTCCAACCGTTGAAGTGTCTATATCGGTGCCAGTCCGAACTACATTTAGTCTTGTTTAAGCTCCCCTGAAGATGAGGTGAAAGCCTTGAAACCGGTAGGGTAATACCGTCATAAAAAAAAAAAAAAAAAAAAAGTGAAATAAACAGTGTTTGTTAAAATAAATTACAATGTCTTAATACTTACTGATTATTGATCAGCGATATTAAAAACCCTCAAATAACTAAAAATAAAGTGTTTTGTGACTTGAAGATTGTTTGCGCATTTTCGTCTCAATATAAACAACTTTCAAGTTTCGTCAATTTTTTTTGTTTGATTTCGTATTAATACTTAATTATTATTGATAAGCGATATTAAAAACCCTGAAATAACTAAAAATAAAGTGTTTAGTGAGTCGAAATTTTTAGCGCCTTTTAGTCTCAATATATAAGACACTATCAAGTTTCGTCAATTTTTCTTTGTTTGATGTCATATTAATTCTTACTGATTATTGATCAGCGATATTAAAAACCCTCAAATAACTAAAAACAAAGTGTTTTGTGAGTTGAAATTTTTTTGCGAATTTTCGTCTCAATATAAACAACTATCAAGTTTCGTTAATTTTTTTTGTTTGATTTCATATAAATACTTACTGATTATGGATCAGCGATATTAAAAACTCGCAAATAACTTAAAATAAAGGGTTTTGTGAGTTGAAAATTTTTTGCGCATTTTCGTTTCAATATATAAGACACTATCAAGTTTTGTCATTTTTTTTTGTTTGATTTCACAAATACTTACTGATTATTGTAAGCGATAATAAAAACCCTCAAATAACTAAAAATAAAGTGTTTTGTGAGTCGAAAATTTTTTGCGCTTTTTGTCTCAATATAAACAACTATCAAGGTTCGTTAATTTTTTTTTGTTTGATTTCATATTTATACTTACTTATTATTGATAAGCGATAATAAAAACCCTCAAATAACTAAAAATAAAGTGTTTTGTGAGTCGAAAATTTTTTGCGCCTTTTAGTCTCAATATATTAAACACTATCCAGCTTCGTCAATTTTTTTTTGTTTGATATCATATTTATACTTACTGATTATTGATCAGCGATATAAAAAACCCTCAAATAACTAAAAATAAAGTGTTTTGTGAGTCGAAATTTTTTTGCGCATTTTTGTCTCAATATATAAGACACTCTCAAGTTTCGTCAATTGTTTTTGTTTGATTTCATATTAATACTTACTGATTATTGATCAGCGATATTAAAAACCCTCAAATAACTAAAAATAAAGTGTTTTGCGAGTTGAAATTTTTTTGCGCATTTTAGTCTCAATATATAAGACACTATCAAGTTTCGTCATTTTTTTTTGTTTGATTTCATATTTATACTTACTGATTATTGATCAGCGATATTAAAAACCCTCAAATAACTAAAAATAAAGTGTTTTGTAATTTGAAAATTTTTATCGCATTTTCGTCTCAATATATAAGAAACTATCAAGTTTCGTCAATTTTTTTTTTGTTTGATTTCATATTAATACTTACTGATTATAGATAAGCGATATTAAAAACCCTCAAATAACTAAAAATAAAGTGTTTTGTGAGTTGAAATTTTTTTGCGCTATTAAGTCTCACTATATAAGACATTATCAAGTTTCGTCAATTTTTTTTTGTTTGATTTCATATTTATACTTACTGATTATTGATCAGCGATATTAAAAACCCTCAAATAACAAAAATAAAGTGTTTTGTGAGTTGAAAATTTTTATCGCATTTTTGTCTCAATATAACTATCAAGTTTCGTCAATTTTTTTTGTTTGATTTCATATTAATACTTACTGATTATTGATCAGCGATATTAAAAACCCTCAAATAACTAAAAATAAAGTGTTTTGTAAGTCGAAAATTTTTTGCGCCTTTTTGTCTCAATATATAAGACAATATCAAGTTTCGTCAATTTTTTTTGTTTGATTTCGTATAAATACTTAATTATTATTGATAAGCGATGTTTAAAACCCTGAAATAACTAAAAATAAAGTGTTTTGTGAGTTGAAAATTTTTATCGCATTTTTGTCTCAATATAACTATCAAGTTTCGTCAATTTTTTTTGTTTGATTTCATATTAATACTTACTGATTATTGATCAGCGATATTAAAAACCCTCAAATAACTAAAAATAAAGTGTTTTGTGAGTCGAAAATTTTTTGCGCCTTTTTGTCTCAATATATAAGACAATATCAAGTTCCGTAAATTTTTTTTGTTTGATTTCGTATTAATACTTAATTATTTTTGATAAGCGATGTTAAAAACCCTGAAATAACTAAAAATAAAGTGTTAAGTGCGTCGAAATTTTTTGCGGCTTTTAGTCTCAATATATAAGAAACTATCAAGTTTAGTCAATTTTTTTTTGTTTGATTTCATATTAATACTTACTGATTATTGATCAGCGATATTAAAAACCCTCAAATAACTAAAAATAAAGTGTTTTGTGAGTCGAAAATTTTTTGCGCCTTTTTGTCTCAATATATAAGACAATATCAAGTTTCGTCAATTTTTTTTGTTTGATTCCGTATTAATACTTAATTATTATTGATAAGCGATATTAAAAACCCTGAAATAACTAAAAATAAAGTGTTTTGTGAGTTGAAAATTTTTATCGCATTTTTGTCTCAATATAACTATCAAGTTTCGTCAATTTTTTTTGTTTGATTTCATATTAATACTTACTGATTATTGATCAGCGATATTAAAAACCCTCAAATAACTAAAAATAAAGTGTTTTGTGACTTGAAAATTTTTTGCGCATTTTTGTCTCAATATAAACAACTATCAAGTTTCGTCAATTTTTTTTGTTTGATTTCGTATTAATACTTAATTATTATTGATAAACGATATTAAAAACCCTGAAATAACTAAAAATAAAGTGTTAAGTGCGTCGAAATTTTTTGCGGCTTTTAGTCTCAATATATAAGAAACTATCAAGTTTCGTCAACTTTTTTTTTGTTTGATTTCATATTAATACTAACTGATTATTGATCAGCGATATTAAAAACCCTCAAATAACTAAAAATAAAGTGTTTTGTGAGTTGAAATTTTTTTGCGCCTTTTAGTCTCACTATATAAGACACTATCAAGTTTCGTCAATTTTTTTTTGTTTGATTTCATATTTATACTTACTTATTATTGATAAGCGATAATAAAAACCCTCAAATAACTAAAAATAAAGTGTTTTGTGAGTCAAAAATTTTTTGCGCCTTTTTGTCTCAATATATAAGACAATATCAAGTTCCGTAAATTTTTTTTGTTTGATTTCGTATTAATACTAAATTATTTTTGATAAGCGATGTTAAAAACCCTGAAATAACTAAAAATAATGTGTTAAGTGCGTCGAAATTTTTTGCGGCTTTTAGTCTCAATATATAAGAAACTATCAAGTTTAGTCAATTTTTTTTGTTTGATTTCATATTAATACTTACTGATTATTGATCAGCGATATTAAAAACCCTCAAATAACTAAAAATAAAGTGTTTTGTGAGTTGAAAATTTTTTGCGCTATTTACTCTCACTATATAAGACATTATCAAGTTTCGTCAATTTTTTTTTGTTTGATTTCATATTTATACTTACTGATTATTGATCAGCGATATTAAAAACCCTCAAATAACTAAAAATAAAGTGTCTTGTGAGTTGAAATTTTTTTGCGCATTTTCGTCTCAATATAAACAACTATCAAGTTTCGTCAATTTTTTTTTGTTTGATATCATATTAATACTTACTGATTATTGATCAGCGATATAAAAAACCCTCAAATAACTAAAAATAAAGTGTTTTGTGAGTCGAAAATTTTTTGCGCCTTTTTGTCTCAATACATAAGACACTATCAAGTTTCGTCAACTTTTTTTTGTTTGATTTCATATTAATACTTACTGATTATTGATCAGCGATATTAAAAACCCTCAAATAACTAAAAATAAAGTGTTTTGTGAGTTGAAAATTTTTATCGCATTTTCGTCTCAATATAACTATCAAGTTGCGTCAATTTTTTTTTGTTTGATTTCATATTTATACTTACTTATTATTGATAAGCGATAATAAAAACCCTCAAATAACTAAAAATAAAGTGTTTTGTGAGTCAAAAATTTTTTGCGCCTTTTTGTCTCAATATATAAGACACTATCAAGTTTCGTCAATTTTTTTTTTGTTTGATTTCACAAATACTTACTGATTATTGATAAGCGATAATAAAAACCCTCAAATAACTAAAAATAAAGTGTTTTGTGAGTCGAAAATTTTTTGCGCCTTTTAATCTCAATATATAAGACACTATCAAGTTTCGTCAATTTTTTTTTGTTTGATTTCGAAAATTTTTTGCGCATTTTCGTCTCAATATAAACAACTATCATGTTTCGTTAATTTTTTTTTGTTTGATTTCGTATTAATACTTAATTATTATTGATAAGCGATATTAAAAACCCTGAAATAACTAAAAATAATGTGTTTCGTAAGTCGTAATTTTTTTGCGCCTTTCAGTCTCAATATATAAGAAACTATCAAGTTTCGTCAATTTTTTTTTGTTTGATTTCATATTAATACTTACTGATTATTGATCAGCGATATTAAAAACCCTCAAATAACAAAAAATAAAGTGTCCTGTGAGTTGAAATTTTTTTGCGCATTTTCGTCTCAATATAAACAACTTTCAAGTTTCTTCAATTTTTTTTTGGTGGATATCATATTAATACTTACTGATTATTAATCAGCGAAATAAAAAACCCTCAAATAACTAAAAATAAAGTGTTTTGTGAGTCGAAATTTTTTTGCGCCTTTTCGTCTCAATATATAAGACACTATCAAGTTTCGTCATTTTTTTTTGTTTGATTTCATATTAAGACTAACTGATTATTGATCAGCGATATTAAAAACCCTCAAATAACTAAAAATAAAGTGTTTTGTAAGTCGAAAATTTTTTGCGCCTTTTTGTCTCAATATATAAGACAATATCAAGTTTCGTCAATTTTTTTTGTTTGATTTCGTATAAATACTTAATTATTATTGATAAGCGATGTTTAAAACCCTGAAATAACTAAAAATAAAGTGTTTTGTGAGTTGAAAATTTTTATCGCATTTTTGTCTCAATATAACTATCAAGTTTCGTCAATTTTTTTTGTTTGATTTCATATTAATACTTACTGATTATTGATCAGCGATATTAAAAACCCTCAAATAACTAAAAATAAAGTGTTTTGTGAGTCGAAAATTTTTTGCGCCTTTTTGTCTCAATATATAAGACAATATCAAGTTCCGTAAATTTTTTTTGTTTGATTTCGTATTAATACTTAATTATTTTTGATAAGCGATGTTAAAAACCCTGAAATAACTAAAAATAAAGTGTTAAGTGCGTCGAAATTTTTTGCGGCTTTTAGTCTCAATATATAAGAAACTATCAAGTTTAGTCAATTTTTTTTTGTTTGATTTCATATTAATACTTACTGATTATTGATCAGCGATATTAAAAACCCTCAAATAACTAAAAATAAAGTGTTTTGTGAGTCGAAAATTTTTTGCGCCTTTTTGTCTCAATATATAAGACAATATCAAGTTTCGTCAATTTTTTTTGTTTGATTCCGTATTAATACTTAATTATTATTGATAAGCGATATTAAAAACCCTGAAATAACTAAAAATAAAGTGTTTTGTGAGTTGAAAATTTTTATCGCATTTTTGTCTCAATATAACTATCAAGTTTCGTCAATTTTTTTTGTTTGATTTCATATTAATACTTACTGATTATTGATCAGCGATATTAAAAACCCTCAAATAACTAAAAATAAAGTGTTTTGTGAGTCGAAAATATTTGCGCCTTTTTGTCTCAATATATAAGACAATATCAAGTTCCGTAAATTTTTTTTGTTTGATTTCGTATTAATACTAAATTATTTTTGATAAGCGATGTTAAAAACCCTGAAATAACTAAAAATAAAGTGTTAAGTGCGTCGAAATTTTTTGCGGCTTTTAGTCTCAATATATAAGAAACTATCAAGTTTAGTCAATTTTTTTTGTTTGATTTCATATTAATACTTACTGATTATTGATCAGCGATATTAAAAACCCTCAAATAACTAAAAATAAAGTGTTTTGTGAGTTGAAAATTTTTTGCGCTATTTACTCTCACTATATAAGACATTATCAAGTTTCGTCAATTTTTTTTTGTTTGATTTCATATTTATACTTACTGATTATTGATCAGCGATATTAAAAACCCTCAAATAACTAAAAATAAAGTGTCTTGTGAGTTGAAATTTTTTTGCGCATTTTCGTCTCAATATAAACAACTATCAAGTTTCGTCAATTTTTTTTTGTTTGATATATTAATACTTACTGATTATTGATCAGCGATATAAAAAACCCTCAAATAACTAAAAATAAAGTGTTTTGTGAGTCGAAAATTTTTTGCGCCTTTTTGTCTCAATACATAAGACACTATCAAGTTTCGTCAACTTTTTTTTGTTTGATTTCATATTAATACTTACTGATTATTGATCAGCGATATTAAAAACCCTCAAATAACTAAAAATAAAGTGTTTTGTGACTTGAAAATTTTTTGCGCATTTTCGTCTCAATATAAACAACTATCAAGTTTCGTCAATTTTTTTTGTTTGATTTCGTATTAATACTTAATTATTATTGATAAACGATATTAAAAACCCTGAAATAACTAAAAATAAAGTGTTAAGTGCGTCGAAATTTTTTGCGGCTTTTAGTCTCAATATATAAGAAACTATCAAGTTTCGTCAACTTTTTTTTTGTTTGATTTCATATTAATACTAACTGATTATTGATCAGCGATATTAAAAACCCTCAAATAACTAAAAATAAAGTGTTTTGTGAGTTGAAATTTTTTTGCGCCTTTTAGTCTCACTATATAAGACACTATCAAGTTTCGTCAATTTTTTTTTGTTTGATTTCATAATTATACTTACTGATTATTGATCAGCGATATTAAAAACCCTCAAATAACTTAAAATAAAGTGTTTTGTGAGTTGAAAATTTTTATCGCATTTTCGTCTCAATATAACTATCAAGTTGCGTCAATTTTTTTTTGTTTGATTTCATATTTATACTTACTTATTATTGATAAGCGATAATAAAAACCCTCAAATAACTAAAAATAAAGTGTTTTGTGAGTCAAAATTTTTTTGCGCCTTTTTGTCTCAATATATAAGACAATATCAAGTTTCGTCAATTTTTTTAGTTTGATTCCGTATTAACACTTAATTATTATTGATAAGCGATATTAAAAACCCTGAAATAACTAAAAATAAAGTGTTTTGTGAGTTGAAAATTTTTATCGCATTTTTGTCTCAATATAACTATCAAGTTTCGTCAATTTTTTTTGTTTGATTTCATATTAATACTTACTGATTATTGATCAGCGATATTAAAAACCCTCAAATAACTAAAAATAAAGTGTTTTGTGAGTCGAAAATATTTGCGCCTTTTTGTCTCAATATATAAGACAATATCAAGTTCCGTAAATTTTTTTTGTTTGATTTCGTATTAATACTAAATTATTTTTGATAAGCGATGTTAAAAACCCTGAAATAACTAAAAATAAAGTGTTAAGTGCGTCGAAATTTTTTGCGGCTTTTAGTCTCAATATATAAGAAACTATCAAGTTTAGTCAATTTTTTTTGTTTGATTTCATATTAATACTTACTGATTATTGATCAGCGATATTAAAAACCCTCAAATAACTAAAAATAAAGTGTTTTGTGAGTTGAAAATGTTTTGCGCTATTTACTCTCACTATATAAGACATTATCAAGTTTCGTCAATTTTTTTTTGTTTGATTTCATATTTATACTTACTGATTATTGATCAGCGATATTAAAAACCCTCAAATAACTAAAAATAAAGTGTCTTGTGAGTTGAAATTTTTTTGCGCATTTTCGTCTCAATATAAACAACTATCAAGTTTCGTCAATTTTTTTTTGTTTGATATCATATTAATACTTACTGATTATTGATCAGCGATATAAAAAACCCTCAAATAACTAAAAATAAAGTGTTTTGTGAGTCGAAAATTTTTTGCGCCTTTTTGTCTCAATACATAAGACACTATCAAGTTTCGTCAACTTTTTTTTGTTTGATTTCATATTAATACTTACTGATTATTGATCAGCGATATTAAAAACCCTCAAATAACTAAAAATAAAGTGTTTTGTGACTTGAAAATTTTTTGCGCATTTTCGTCTCAATATAAACAACTATCAAGTTTCGTCAATTTTTTTTGTTTGATTTCGTATTAATACTTAATTATTATTGATAAACGATATTAAAAACCCTGAAATAACTAAAAATAAAGTGTTAAGTGCGTCGAAATTTTTTGCGGCTTTTAGTCTCAATATATAAGAAACTATCAAGTTTCGTCAACTTTTTTTTTGTTTGATTTCATATTAATACTAACTGATTATTGATCAGCGATATTAAAAACCCTCAAATAACAAAAAATAAAGTGTCCTGTGAGTTGAAATTTTTTTGCGCATTTTCGTCTCAATATAAACAACTTTCAAGTTTCTTCAATTTTTTTTTGGTGGATATCATATTAATACTTACTGATTATTAATCAGCGAAATAAAAAACCCTCAAATAACTAAAAATAAAGTGTTTTGTGAGTCGAAATTTTTTTGCGCCTTTTCGTCTCAATATATAAGACACTATCAAGTTTCGTCATTTTTTTTTGTTTGATTTCATATTAAGACTAACTGATTATTGATCAGCGATATTAAAAACCCTCAAATAACTAAAAATAAAGTGTTTTGTGAGTTGAAAATTTTTTGCGCCTTTTAATCTCAATATATAAGACACTATCAAGTTTCGTCAATTTTTTTTTGTTTGATTTCGAAAATTTTTTGCGCATTTTCGTCTCAATATAAACAACTATCATGTTTCGTTAATTTTTTTTGTTTGATTCCGTATTAATACTTAATTATTATTGATAAGCGATATAAAAAAACCCTGAAATAACTAAAAATAACGTGTTTCGTAAGTCGTAATTTTTTTGCGTCTTTCAGTCTCAATATATAAGAAACTATCAAGTTTCGTCAATTTTTTTTTGTTTGATTTCATATAAATACTTACTGATTATTGATCAGCGATATTAAAAACCCTCAAATAACAAAAAAAAAAGTGTCTTGTGAGTTGAAATTTTTTTGCGCATTTTCGTCTCAATATAAACAACTTTCAAGTTTCTTCAATTTTTTTTTGGTGGATATCATATTAATACTTACTGATTATTGATCAGCGATATTAAAAACCCTCAAATAACTAAAAATAAAGTGTTTTGTGAGTCGAAAATTTTTTGCGCCTTTTCGTCTCAATATATAAGACACTATCAAGTTTCGTCATTTTTTTTTGTTTGATTTCATATTAAGACTTACTGATTATTGATCAGCGATATAAAAAACCCTCAAATAACTAAAAAATAAAGTGTTTTGTGAGTTGAAAATTTTTTGCGCATTTTAGTCTCAATATATAAGACACTATCAAGTTTCGTCATTTTTATTTTGTTTGATTTCATATTAATACTTACTGATTATTGATCAGCGATATTAAAAACCCTCAAATAACTAAAAATAAAGTGTTTTGCGAGTTGAATATTTTTTGCGCCTTTTAATCTCAATATATAAGACACTATCAAGTTTCATCAATTTTTTTTTGTTTGATTTCGAAAATTTTTTGCGCATTTTCGTCTCAATATAAACAACTATCAAGTTTCGTCAATTTTTTTTGTTTGATTTCGTATTAATACTTAATTATTATTGATAAGCGATATGAAAAACCCTGAAATAACTAAAAATAAAGTGTTTAGTGAGTCGAAATTTTTTGCGCCTTTTAGTCTCAATATATAAGAAACTATCAAGTTTCGTCAATTTTTTTTTGTTTGATTTCATATTAATACTTACTGATTATTGATCAGCGATATTAAAAACCCTCAAATAACTAAAAATAAAGTGTTTTCTGAGTCGAAATTTTTTTGCGCCTTTTTGTCTCAATATATAAGACACTATCAAGTTTCGTCAATTTTTTTTTGTTTGATTTCATATTAATACTTACTGATTATTGATCAGCGATATTAAAAACCCTCAAATAACTAAAAATAAAGTGTTTTGTGACTTGAAGATTTTTTGCGCATTTTCGTCTCAATAAAAACAACTATCAAGTTTCGTCAATTTTTTTTGTTTGATTTCGTATTAATACTTAATTATTATTGATAAGCGATATTAAAAATCCTGAAATAACAAAAAAAAAAGGGTTTAGTGAGTCGAAATTTTTAGCGCCTTTTAGTCTCAATATATAAGAAACTATCAAGTTTCTTCAACTTTTTAATACTTACTGATTATTGATCAGCGATATAAAACACCCTCAAATAACTAAAAATAAAGTGTTTTGTGAGTTGAAAATTTTTTGCACATTTTCGTCTCAATATAAACAACTATCAAGTTTTGTCATTTTTTTTTGTTAGATTTCATATTTATACTTAATTATTATTGATAAGCATAACGAAAACCCTCAAATAACTAAAAATAAAGTGTTTTGTGACTTAAAAATTTATCGCGCATTTTCGTCTCAATATAAACAACTATCAAGTTTTGTCATTTTTTTTTGTTAGATTTCATATTTATACTTAATTATTATTGATAAGCATAACAAAAACCCTGAAATAACTAAAAATAAAGTGTTTAGTGAGTCGAAATTTTTAGCGCCTTTTAGTCTCAATATACAAGACACTATCAAGTTTCGTCAATTTTTCTTTGTTTGATGTCATATTAATTCTTACTGATTATTGATCAGCGATATTAAAAACCCTCAAATAACTATAAACAAAGTGTTTTGTGAGTTGAAATTTTTTTGCGCATTTTCGTCTCAATATAAACAACTATCAAGTTTCGTTAATTTTTTTTGTTTGATTTCATATTAATACTTACTGATTATTGATCAGCGATATTAAAAACCCTCAAATAACTAAAAATAAAGTGTTTTGTGAGTTGAAAATTTTTTGCGCTATTTACTCTCACTATATAAGACATTATCAAGTTTCGTCAATTTTTTTTTGTTTGATTTCATATTTATACTTACTGATTATTGATCAGCGATATTAAAAACCCTCAAATAACTAAAAATAAAGTGTCTTGTGAGTTGAAATTTTTTTGCGCATTTTCGTCTCAATATAAACAACTATCAAGTTTCGTCAATTTTTTTTTGTTTGATATCATATTAATACTTACTGATTATTGATCAGCGATATAAAAAACCCTCAAATAACTAAAAATAAAGTGTTTTGTGAGTCGAAAATTTTTTGCGCCTTTTTGTCTCAATACATAAGACACTATCAAGTTTCGTCAACTTTTTTTTGTTTGATTTCATATTAATACTTACTGATTATTGATCAGCGATATTAAAAACCCTCAAATAACTAAAAATAAAGTGTTTTGTGAGTTGAAATTTTTTTGCGCCTTTTAGTCTCACTATATAAGACACTATAAAGTTTCGTCAATTTTTTTTTGTTTGATTTCATAATTATACTTACTGATTATTGATCAGCGATATTAAAAACCCTCAAATAACTTAAAATAAAGTGTTTTGTGAGTTGAAAATTTTTATCGCATTTTCGTCTCAATATAACTATCAAGTTGCGTCAATTTTTTTTTGTTTGATTTCATGTTTATCCTTACTTATTATTGATAAGCGATAGTAAAAACTCTCAAATAACTAAAAATAAAGTGTTTTGTGAGTCAAAAATTTTTTGCGCCTTTTTGTCTCAATATATAAGACACTATCAAGTTTCGTCAATTTTTTTTTTGTTTGATTTCACAAATACTTACTGATTATTGATAAGCGATAATAAAAACCCTCAAATAACTAAAAATAAAGTGTTTTGTGAGTCGAAAATTTTTTGCGCCTTTTAATCTCAATATATAAGACACTATCAAGTTTCGTCAATTTTTTTTTGTTTGATGTCATATTAATACTTACTGATTATTGATCAGCGATATAAAACACCCTCAAATAACTAAAAATAAAGTGTTTTGTGAGTTGAAAATTTTTTGCGCATTTTCGTCTCAATATAAACAACTATCAAGTTTTGTCATTTTTTTTTGTTAGATTTCATATTTATACTTAATTATTATTGATAAGCATAACGAAAACCCTCAAATAACTAAAAATAAAGTGTTTTGTGACTTAAAAATTTATCGCGCATTTTCGTCTCAATATAAACAACTATCAAGTTTTGTCATTTTTTTTTTGTTAGATTTCATATTTATACTTAATTATTATTGATAAGCATAACAAAAACCCTGAAATAAATAAAAATAAAGTGTTTAGTGAGTCGAAATTTTTAGCGCCTTTTAGTCTCAATATACAAGACACTATCAAGTTTCGTCAATTTTTCTTTGTTTGATGTCATATTAATTCTTACTGATTATTGATCAGCGATATTAAAAACTCTCAAATAACTAAAAACAAAGTGTTTTGTGAGTTGAAATTTTTTTGCGCATTTTCGTCTCAATATAAACAACTATCAAGTTTCGTCAATTTTTTTTGTTTGATTTCGTATTAATACTTAATTATTATTGATAAGCGATATTAAAAATCCTGAAATAACAAAAAAAAAAGGGTTTAGTGAGTCGAAATTTTTAGCGCCTTTTAGTCTCAATATATAAGAAACTATCAAGTTTCTTCAACTTTTTAATACTTACTGATTATTGATCAGCGATATAAAACACCCTCAAATAACTAAAAATAAAGTGTTTTGTGAGTTGAAAATTTTTTGCGCATTTTCGTCTCAATATAAACAACTATCAAGTTTTGTCATTTTTTTTTGTTAGATTTCATATTTATACTTAATTATTATTGATAAGCATAACGAAAACCCTCAAATAACTAAAAATAAAGTGTTTTGTGACTTAAAAATTTATCGCGCATTTTCGTCTCAATATAAACAACTATCAAGTTTTGTCATTTTTTTTTGTTAGATTTCATATTTATACTTAATTATTATTGATAAGCATAACAAAAACCCTGAAATAACTAAAAATAAAGTGTTTAGTGAGTCGAAATTTTTAGCGTCTTTTAGTCTCAATATACAAGACACTATCAAGTTTCGTCAATTTTTCTTTGTTTGATGTCATATTAATTCTTACTGATTATTGATCAGCGATATTTAAAACCCTCAAATAACTAAAAACAAAGTGTTTTGTGAGTTGAAATTTTTTTGCGCATTTTCGTCTCAATATAAACAACTATCAAGTTTCGTTAATTTTTTTTGTTTGATTTCATATTAATACTTACTGATTATGGATCAGCGATATTAAAAACTGGCAAATAACTAAAAATAAAGTGTTTTGTGAGTCGAAAATTTTTTGCGCTTTTTGTCTCAATATAAACAACTATCAAGTTTCGTCAATTTTTTTTTGTTTGATATCATATTAATACTTACTGATTATTGATCAGCGATATTAAAAACCCTCAAATAACTAAAAATAAAGTGTTTTGTGAGTTGAAAATTTTTTGCGCTATTTACTCTCACTATATAAGACATTATCAAGTTTCGTCAATTTTTTTTTGTTTGATTTCATATTTATACTTACTGATTATTGATCAGCGATATTAAAAACCCTCAAATAACTAAAAATAAAGTGTCTTGTGAGTTGAAATTTTTTTGCGCATTTTCGTCTCAATATAAACAACTATCAAGTTTCGTCAATTTTTTTTTGTTTGATATCATATTAATACTTACTGATTATTGATCAGCGATATAAAAAACCCTCAAATAACTAAAAATAAAGTGTTTTGTGAGTCGAAAATTTTTTGCGCCTTTTTGTCTCAATACATAAGACACTATCAAGTTTCGTCAACTTTTTTTTGTTTGATTTCATATTAATACTTACTGATTATTGATCAGCGATATTAAAAACCCTCAAATAACTAAAAATAAAGTGTTTTGTGACTTGAAAATTTTTTGCGCATTTTCGTCTCAATATAAACAACTATCAAGTTTCGTCAATTTTTTTTGTTTGATTTCGTATTAATACTTAATTATTATTGATAAACGATATTAAAAACCCTGAAATAACTAAAAATAAAGTGTTAAGTGCGTCGAAATTTTTTGCGGCTTTTAGTCTCAATATATAAGAAACTATCAAGTTTCGTCAACTTTTTTTTTGTTTGATTTCATATTAATACTAACTGATTATTGATCAGCGATATTAAAAACCCTCAAATAACTAAAAATAAAGTGTTTTGTGAGTTGAAATTTTTTTGCGCCTTTTAGTCTCACTATATAAGACACTATAAAGTTTCGTCAATTTTTTTTTGTTTGATTTCATAATTATACTTACTGATTATTGATCAGCGATATTAAAAACCCTCAAATAACTTAAAATAAAGTGTTTTGTGAGTTGAAAATTTTTATCGCATTTTCGTCTCAATATAACTATCAAGTTGCGTCAATTTTTTTTTGTTTGATTTCATGTTTATCCTTACTTATTATTGATAAGCGATAGTAAAAACTCTCAAATAACTAAAAATAAAGTGTTTTGTGAGTCAAAAATTTTTTGCGCCTTTTTGTCTCAATATATAAGACACTATCAAGTTTCGTCAATTTTTTTTTTGTTTGATTTCACAAATACTTACTGATTATTGATAAGCGATAATAAAAACCCTCAAATAACTAAAAATAAAGTGTTTTGTGAGTCGAAAATTTTTTGCGCCTTTTAATCTCAATATATAAGACACTATCAAGTTTCGTCAATTTTTTTTTGTTTGATGTCATATTAATACTTACTGATTATTGATCAGCGATATAAAACACCCTCAAATAACTAAAAATAAAGTGTTTTGTGAGTTGAAAATTTTTTGCGCATTTTCGTCTCAATATAAACAACTATCAAGTTTTGTCATTTTTTTTTGTTAGATTTCATATTTATACTTAATTATTATTGATAAGCATAACGAAAACCCTCAAATAACTAAAAATAAAGTGTTTTGTGACTTAAAAATTTATCGCGCATTTTCGTCTCAATATAAACAACTATCAAGTTTTGTCATTTTTTTTTTGTTAGATTTCATATTTATACTTAATTATTATTGATAAGCATAACAAAAACCCTGAAATAAATAAAAATAAAGTGTTTAGTGAGTCGAAATTTTTAGCGCCTTTTAGTCTCAATATACAAGACACTATCAAGTTTCGTCAATTTTTCTTTGTTTGATGTCATATTAATTCTTACTGATTATTGATCAGCGATATTAAAAACTCTCAAATAACTAAAAACAAAGTGTTTTGTGAGTTGAAATTTTTTTGCGCATTTTCGTCTCAATATAAACAACTATCAAGTTTCGTCAATTTTTTTTGTTTGATTTCGTATTAATACTTAATTATTATTGATAAGCGATATTAAAAATCCTGAAACAACAAAAAAAAAAGGGTTTAGTGAGTCGAAATTTTTAGCGCCTTTTAGTCTCAATATATAAGAAACTATCAAGTTTCTTCAACTTTTTAATACTTACTGATTATTGATCAGCGATATAAAACACCCTCAAATAACTAAAAATAAAGTGTTTTGTGAGTTGAAAATTTTTTGCGCATTTTCGTCTCAATATAAACAACTATCAAGTTTTGTCATTTTTTTTTGTTAGATTTCATATTTATACTTAATTATTATTGATAAGCATAACGAAAACCCTCAAATAACTAAAAATAAAGTGTTTTGTGACTTAAAAATTTATCGCGCATTTTCGTCTCAATATAAACAACTATCAAGTTTTGTCATTTTTTTTTGTTAGATTTCATATTTATACTTAATTATTATTGATAAGCATAACGAAAACCCTGAAATAACTAAAAATAAAGTGTTTAGTGAGTCGAAATTTTTAGCGTCTTTTAGTCTCAATATACAAGACACTATCAAGTTTCGTCAATTTTTCTTTGTTTGATGTCATATTAATTCTTACTGATTATTGATCAGCGATATTAAAAACCCTCAAATAACTAAAAACAAAGTGTTTTGTGAGTTGAAATTTTTTTGCGCATTTTCGTCTCAATATAAACAACTATCAAGTTTCGTTAATTTTTTTTGTTTGATTTCATATTAATACTTACTGATTATGGATCAGCGATATTAAAAACTCGCAAATAACTAAAAATAAAGTGTTTTGTGAGTCGAAAATTTTTTGCGCTTTTTGTCTCAATATAAACAACTATCAAGGTTCGTTAATTTTTTTTTGTTTGATTTCATATTTATACTTACTTATTATTGATAAGCGATACTAAAAACCCTCAAATAACTAAAAATAAAGTGTTTTGTGAGTCGAAAATTTTTTGCGCCTTTTAGTCTCAATTTATTAAACACTATCCAGCTTCGTCAATTTTTTTTTTGTTTGATATCATATTTATATTTACTGATTATTGATCAGCAATATAAAAAACCCTCAAATAACTAAAAATAAAGTGTTTTGTGAGTCGAACATTTTTTGCGCATTTTTGTCTCAATATATAAGACACTCTCAAGTTTCGTCAATTTTTTTTGTTTGATTTCATATTAATACTTACTGATTATTGATCAGCGATATTAAAAACCCTCAAATAACTAAAAATAAAGTGTTTTGTGACTTGAAGATTTTTTGCGCATTTTCGTCTCAATATAAACAACTATCAAGTTTCGTCAATTTTTTTTGTTTGATTTCGTATTAATTCTTAATTATTATTGATAAGCGATATTAAAAACCCTGAAATAACTAAAAATAAAGTGTTTAGTGAGCCGAAATTTTTAGCGCCTTTTAGTCTCAATATATCAGAAACTATCAAGTTTCGTCAACTTTTTAATACTTAATGATTATTGATCAGCGATATAAAAAACCCTCAAATAACTTTAAATAAAGTGTTTTGTGAGTCGAAATTTTTTTGCGCCTTTTTGTCTTAATATATAAGACACTATCAAGTTTCGTCAATTTTTTTTTGTTTGATTTCATATTAATACTTACTCAATATTGATAAGCGATACTAAAAACCCTCCAATAACTAAAAATAAAGTGTTTAGTGAGTCGAAAATTTATCGCGCATTTTCGTCAACTATCAGGTTTCGTCAATTTTTTTTTGTTTGACATCATTTTAATACTAACTGATTATTGATCAGCGATATTAAAAACCCTCAAATAACTAAAAATAAAGTGTTTTGTGACTTGAAAATTTTTTGCGCATTTTCGTTTCAATATAAACAACTATCAAGTTTCGTCAATTTTTTTTGTTTGATTTCGTATTAATACTTAATTATTATTGATAAGCGATATTAAAAACCCTGAAATAACTAAAAATAAAGTGTTTTGTGAGTCGAAATTTTTAGCGCCTTTTAGTCTCAATATATAAGAAACTATCAAGTTTCGTCAACTTTTTTTTTGTTTGATTTCATATTAATACTTACTGATAATTGATCAGCGATATTAAAAACCCTCAAATAACTAAAAATAAAGTGTTTTGTGAGTTGAAATTTTTTTGCGCATTTTAGTCTCAATATATAAGACACTATCAAGTTTCGTCATTTTTTTTTGTTTTATTTCATATTTATACTTACTGATTATTGATCAGCGATATAAAAAACCCTCAAATAACTAAAAATAAAGTGTTTTGTAATTTGAAAATTTTTATCGCATTTTCGTCTCAATATATAAGAAACTATCAAGTTTCGTCAATTTTTTTTTTGTTTGATTTCATATCAATACTTACTGATTATTGATAAGCGATATTAAAAACCCTCAAATAACTAAAAATAAAGTGTTTTGTGAGTTGAAAATTTTTTGCGCTATTAAGTCTCACTATATAAGACATTATCAAGTTTCGTCAATTTTTTTTGTTTGATTTCATATTTATACTTACTGATTATTGATCAGCGATATTAAAAACCCTCAAATAACTAAAAATAAAGTGTTTTGTGAGTTGAAATTTTTTATCGCACTTTTGTCTCAATATAACTATCAAGTTTCGTCAATTTTTTTTGTTTGATTTCATATTAATACTTACTGATTATTGATCAGCGATATTAAAAACCCTCAAATAACTAAAAATAAAGTGTTTTTTTGAGTTGAAATTTTTTATCGCACTTTTGTCTCAATATAACTATCAAGTTTCGTCAATTTTTTTTGTTTGATTTCATATTAATACTTACTGATTATTGATCAGCGATATTAAAAACCCTCAAATAACTAAAAATAAAGTGCTTTGTGAGTCGAAAATTTTTTGCGCCTTTTTGTCTCAATATATAAGACAATATCAAGTTTCGTCAATTTTTTTTGTTTGATTTCGTATAAATACTTAATTATTATTGATAAGCGATGTTTAAAACCCTGAAATAACTAAAAATAAAGTGTTAAGTGCGTCGAAATTTTTTGCGGCTTTTAGTCTCAATATATAAGAAACTATCAAGTTTAGTCATTTTTTTTTTGTTTGATTTCATATTAATACTTACTGATTATTGATCAGCGATATTAAAAACCCTCAAATAACTAAAAATAAAGTGTTTTGTGAGTCGAAAATTTTTTGCGCCTTTTTGTCTCAATATATAAGACAATATCAAGTTTCGTCAATTTTTTTTGTTTGATTCCGTATTAATACTTAATTATTATTGATAAGCGATATTAAAAACCCTGAAATAACTAAAAATAAAGTGTTTTGTGAGTTGAAAATTTTTATCGCATTTTTGTCTCAATATAACTATCAAGTTTCGTCAATTTTTTTTGTTTGATTTCATATTAATACTTACTGATTATTGATCAGCGATATTAAAAACCCTCAAATAACTAAAAATAAAGTGTTTTGTGAGTCGAAAATTTTTTGCGCCTTTTTGTCTCAATATATAAGACAATATCAAGTTTCGTCAATTTTTTTTGTTTGATTTCGTATTAATACTTAATTATTATTGATAAGCGATGTTAAAAACCCTGAAATAACTAAAAATAAAGTGTTAAGTGCGTCGAAATTTTTTGCGGCTTTTAGTCTCAATATATAAGAAACTATCAAGTTTAGTCAATTTTTTTTGTTTGATTTCATATTAATACTTACTGATTATTGATCAGCGATATTAAAAACCCTCAAATAACTAAAAATAAAGTGTTTTGTGAGTTGAAAATTTTTTGCGCTATTTACTCTCACTATATAAGACATTATCAAGTTTCGTCAATTTTTTTTTGTTTGATTTCATATTTATACTAGCTGATTATTGATCAGCGATATTAAAAACCCTCAAATAACTTAAAATAAAGTGTCTTGTGAGTTGAAATTTTTTTGCGCATTTTCGTCTCAATATAAACAACTATCAAGTTTCGTCAATTTTTTTTTGTTTGATATCATATTATTACTTACTGATTATTGATCAGCGATATAAAAAACCCTCAAATAACTAAAAATAAAGTGTTTTGTGAGTCGAAAATTTTTTGCGCCTTTTTGTCTCAATAAATAAGACACTATCAAGTTTCGTCAACTTTTTTTTTGTTTGATTTCATATTTATACTTACTGATTATTGATCAGCGATATTAAAAACCCTGAAATAACTAAAAATAAAGTGTTTTGTGAGTCGAAATTTTTAGCGCCTTTTAGTCTCAATATATAAGAAACTTTCAAGTTTCGTCAACTTTTTTTTTGTTTGATTTCATATTAATACTTACTGATTATTGATCAGCGATATTAAAAACCCTGAAATAACTAAACATAAAGTGTTTTGTGAGTCGAAATTTTTAGCGCCTTTTAGTCTCAATATATAAGAAACTATCAAGTTTCGTCAACTTTTTTTTTGTTTGATTTCATATTAATACTTACTGATTATTGATCAGCGATATTAAAAACCCTCAAATAACAAAAAAATGAAGTGTCTTGTGAGTCGAAAATTTTTTGCGCCTTTTCGTCTCAATATATAAGACACTATCAAGTTTCGTCATTTTTTTTTGTTTGATTTCATATTAAGACTTACTGATTATTGATCAGCGATATAAAAAACCCTCAAATAACTAAAAATAAAGTGTTTTGTGAGTTGAAAAATTTTTGCGCATTTTAGTCTCAATATATAAGACACTATCAAGTTTCGTCATTTTTTTTTTGTTTGATTTCATATTAATACTTACTGATTATTTATCAGCGATATTAAAAACCCTCAAATAACTTTTCATTTTCACACATTTTCGTCTCAATATAAACAACTATCAAGTTTCGTCAATTTTTTTTGTTTGATTTCGTATTAATACTTAATTATTATTGATAAGCGATATTAAAAACCCTGAAATAACTAAAAATAAAGTGTTTTGTGAGTCGAAATTTTTAGCGCCTTTTAGTCTTAATATATAAGAAACTATCAAGTTTCGTCAACTTTTTTTTTGTTTGATTTCATATTAATACTTACTGATTATTGATCAGCGATATTAAAAACCCTCAAATAACAAAAAAATGAAGTGTCTTGTGAGTCGAAAATTTTTTGCGCCTTTTCGTCTCAATATATAAGACACTATCAAGTTTCGTCATTTTTTTTTTGTTTGATTTCATATTAATACTTACTGATTACTGATCAGCGATATTAAAAACCCTCAAATAACAAAAAAATAAAGTGTCTTGTGAGTTGAAATTTTGAAATAACTAAAAATAAAGTGTTTTGTGAGTCGAAATTTTTAGCGCCTTTAAGTCTCAATATATAAGAAACTATCAAGTTTCGTCAACTTTTTTTTTGTTTGATTTCATATTAATACTTACTGATTACTGATCAGCGATATTAAAAACCCTCAAATAACAAAAAAATAAAGTGTCTTGTGAGTTGAAATTTTTTTGCGCATTTTCGTCTCAATATAAACAACTTTCAAGTTTCTTCAATTTTTTTTTGGTGGATATCATATTAATACTTACTGATTATTGATCAGCGATATTAAAAACCGTCAAATAACTAAAAATAAAGTGTTTTGTGAGTCGAAAATTTTTTGCGCCTTTTCGTCTCAATATATAAGACACTATCAAGTTTCGGCATTTTTTTTTGTTTGATTTCATATTAAGACTTACTGATTATTGATCAGCGATATTAAAAACCCTCAAATAACTTAAAATAAAGTGTTTTGTGAGTTGAAAATTTTTTGCGCATTTTAGTCTCAATATAAACAACTATCAAGTTTCGTCAATTTTTTTTGTTTGATTTCGTATTAATACTTAATTATTATTGATAAGCGATATTAAAAACCCTGAAATAACTAAAAAAAAGTGTTTAGTGAGTCGAAATTTTTAGCGCCTTTTAGTCTCAATATATAAGAAACTATCAAGTTTCGTCAACTTTTTAATACTTACTGATTATTGATCAGCGATATAAAAAACCCTCAAATAACTAAAAATAAAGTGTTTTGTGAGTCGAAAATTTTTTGCGCCTTTTTGTCTCAATATATAAGACAATATCAAGTTTCGTCAATTTTTTTTGTTTGATTCCGTATTAATACTTAATTATTATTGATAAGCGATATTAAAAACCATGAAATAACTAAAAATAAAGTGTTTTGTGAGTTGAAAATTTTTATCGCATTTTTGTCTCAATATAACTATCAAGTTTCGTCAATTTTTTTTGTTTGATTTCATATTAATACTTACTGATTATTGATCAGCGATATTAAAAACCCTCAAATAACTAAAAATAAAAAGTTTTGTGAGTTGAATATTTTTTGCGAATTTTCGTCTCAATATAAACAACTATCAAGTTTCGTAAATTTTTTTTGTTTGATTTTATATTAATATTTACTAATAATTGATCAGCGATATTAAAAAACCTCAAATAACTAAAAATAAAGTGTTTTGTGAGTTGAAAATTTTTTGCGCCTTTTAATCTCAATATATAAGACACTATCAAGTTTCATCAATTTTTTTTTGTTTGATTTCGAAAATTTTTTGCGCATTTTCGTCTCAATATAAACAACTATCAAGTTTCGTCAATTTTTTTTGTTTGATTTCGTATTAATACTTAATTATTATTGATAAGCGATATGAAAAACCCTGAAATAACTAAAAATAAAGTGTTTAGTGAGTCGAAATTTTTTGCGCCTTTTAGTCTTAATATATAAGAAACTATCAAGTTTCGTCAATTTTTTTTTGTTTGATTTCATATTAATACTTACTGATTATTGATCAGCGATATTAAAAACCCTCAAATAACTAAAAATAAAGTGTTTTGTGACTTGAAAATTTTTCGCGCATTTTCGTCTCAATATAAACAACTATCAAGTTTCGTTAATTTTTTTTTGTTTGATATCATTTTAATACTTACTGATTATTGATCAGCGATATCAAAAACCCTCAAATAACTTAAAATAAAGTGTCTTGTGAGTCGAAAATTTTTTGCGCCTTTTCGTCTCAATATATAAGACACTATCAAGTTTCGTCATTTTTTTTTGTTTGATTTCATATTAAGACTTACTGATTATTGATCAGCGATATAAAAAACCCTACAAATAACTAAAAATAAAGTGTTTTGTGAGTTGAATATTTTTTGCGAATTTTCGTCTCAATATAAACAACTATCAAGTTTCGTCAATTTTTTTTGTTTGATTTCATATTAATACTTACTAATAATTGATCAGCGATATTAAAAAACCTCAAATAACTAAAAATAAAGTGTTTTGTGAGTTGAAAATTTTTTGCGCCTTTTAATCTCAATATATAAGACACTATCAAGTTTCATCAATTTTTTTTTTTTGATTTCGAAAAATTTTTGCGCATTTTCGTCTCAATATAAACAACTATCAAGTTTCGTCAATTTTTTTTGTTTGATTTCGTATTAATACTTAATTATTATTGATAAGCGATATGAAAAACCCTGAAATAACTAAAAATAAAGTGTTTAGTGAGTCGAAATTTTTTGCGCCTTTTAGTCTCAATATATAAGAAACTATCAAGTTTCGTCAATTTTTTTTTGTTTGATTTCATATTAATACTTACTGATTATTGATCAGCGATATTAAAAACCCTCAAATAACTAAAAATAAAGTGTTTTGTGACTTGAAAATTTTTCGCGCATTTTCGTCTCAATATAAACAACTATCAAGTTTCGTCAATTTTTTTTGTTTGATATCATTTTAATACTTACTGATTATTGATCAGCGATATTAAAAACCCTCAAATAACTAAAAATAAAGTGTTTTGTGACATGAAGATTTTTTGCGCATTTTCGTCTCAATATAAACAACTATCAAGTTTCGTCAATTTTTTTTGTTTGATTTCGTATTAATACTTAATTATTATTGATAAGCGATATTAAAAACCCTGAAATAACTAAAAAAAAGTGTTTAGTGAGTCGAAATTTTTAGCGCCTTTTAGTCTCAATATATAAGAAACTATCAAGTTTCGTCAACTTTTTAATACTTACTGATTATTGATCAGCGATATAAAAAACCCTCAAATAACTAAAAATAAAGTGTTTTGTGAGTCGAAAATTTTTTGCGCCTTTTTGTCTCAATATATAAGACAATATCAAGTTTCGTCAATTTTTTTTGTTTGATTCCGTATTAATACTTAATTATTATTGATAAGCGATATTAAAAACCATGAAATAACTAAAAATAAAGTGTTTTGTGAGTTGAAAATTTTTATCGCATTTTTGTCTCAATATAACTATCAAGTTTCGTCAATTTTTTTTGTTTGATTTCATATTAATACTTACTGATTATTGATCAGCGATATTAAAAACCCTCAAATAACTAAAAATAAAGTGTTTTGTGAGTCGAAAATTTTTTGCGCCTTTTTGTCTCAATATATAAGACAATATCAAGTTTCGTCAATTTTTTTTGTTTGATTTCGTATTAATACTTGATTATTATTGATAAGCGATGTTAAAAACCCTGAAATAACTAAAAATAAAGTGTTAAGTGCGTCGAAATTTTTTGCGGCTTTTAGTCTCAATATATAAGAAACTATCAAGTTTAGTCAATTTTTTTTGTTTGATTTCATATTAATACTTACTGATTATTGATCAGCGATATTAAAAACCCTCAAATAACTAAAAATAAAGTGTTTTGTGAGTCGAAAATTTTTTGCGCTATTTACTCTCACTATATAAGACATTATCAAGTTTCGTCAATTTTTTTTTGTTTGATTTCATATTTATACTTACTGATTATTGATCAGCGATATTAAAAACCCTCAAATAACTTAAAATAAAGTGTCTTGTGAGTTGAAATTTTTTTGCGCATTTTCGTCTCAATATAAACAACTATCAAGTTTCGTCAATTTTTTTTTGTTTGATATCATATTAATACTTACTGATTATTGATCAGCGATATAAAAAACCCTCAAATAACTAAAAATAAAGTGTTTTGTGAGTCGAAAATTTTTTGCGCCTTTTTGTCTCAATATATAAGACACTATCAAGTTTCGTCAACTTTTTTTTTGTTTGATTTCATATTTATTCTTACTGATTATTGATCAGCGATATTAAAAACCCTCAAATAACTTAAAATAAAGTGTCTTGTGAGTTGAAATTTTTTTGCGCATTTTCGTCTCAATATAAACAACTATCAAGTTTCGTCAATTTTTTTTTGTTTGATATCATATTAATACTTACTGATTATTGATCAGCGATATTAAAAACCCTCAAATAACTAAAAATAAAGTGTTTTGTGACTTGAAAATTTTTTGCGCATTTTCGTCTCAATATAAACAACTATCAAGTTTCGTCAATTTTTTTGTTTGATTTCGTATTAATACTTAATTATTATTGATAAGCGATATTAAAAACCCTGAAATAACTAAAAATAAAGTGTTTTATGAGTCGAAATTTTTAGCGCCTTTTAGTCTCAATATATAAGAAACTTTCAAGTTTCGTCAACTTTTTTTTTGTTTGATTTCATATTAATACTTACTGATTATTGATCAGCGATATTAAAAACCCTGAAATAACTAAAAATAAAGTGTTTTGTGAGTCGAAATTTTTAGCGCCTTTTAGTCTCAATATATAAGAAACTATCAAGTTTCGTCAACTTTTTTTTTGTTTGATTTCATATTAATACTTACTGATTATTGATCAGCGATATTAAAAACCCTCAAATAACAAAAAAATGAAGTGTCTTGTGAGTCGAAAATTTTTTGCGCCTTTTCGTCTCAATATATAAGACACTATCAAGTTTCGTCATTTTTTTTTGTTTGATTTCATATTAAGACTTACTGATTATTGATCAGCGATATAAAAAACCCTCAAATAACTAAAAATAAAGTGTTTTGTGAGTTGAAAATTTTTTGCGCATTTTAGTCTCAATATATAAGACACTATCAAGTTTCGTCATTTTTTTTTTTGTTTGATTTCATATTAATACTTACTGATTATTTATCAGCGATATTAAAAACCCTCAAATAACTTTTCATTTTCACACATTTTCGACTCAATATAAACAACTATCAAGTTTCGTCAATTTTTTTTGTTTGATTTCGTATTAATACTTAATTATTATTGATAAGCGATATTAAAAACCCTGAAATAACTAAAAATAAAGTGTTTTGTGAGTCGAAATTTTTAGCGCCTTTTAGTCTCAATATATAAGAAACTATCAAGTTTCGTCAACTTTTTTTTTGTTTGATTTCATATTAATACTTACTGATTATTGATCAGCGATATTAAAAACCCTGAAATAACTAAAAATAAAGTGTTTTGTGAGTCGAAATTTTTAGCGCCTTTTAGTCTCAATATATAAGAAACTATCAAGTTTCGTCAACTTTTTTTTGTTTGATTTCATATTAATACTTACTGATTACTGATCAGCGATATTAAAAACCCTCAAATAACAAAAAAATAAAGTGTCTTGTGAGTTGAAATTTTGAAATAACTAAAAATAAAGTGTTTTGTGAGTCGAAATTTTTAGCGCGTTTTAGTCTCAATATATAAGAAACTATCAAGTTTCGTCAACTTTTTTTTTGTTTGATTTCATATTAATACTTACTGATTACTGATCAGCGATATTAAAAACCCTCAAATAACAAAAAAATAAAGTGTCTTGTGAGTTGAAATTTTTTTGCGCATTTTCGTCTCAATATAAACAACTTTCAAGTTTCTTCAATTTTTTTTTGGTGGATATCATATTAATACTTACTGATTATTGATCAGCGATATTAAAAACCGTCAAATAACTAAAAATAAAGTGTTTTGTGAGTCGAAAATTTTTTGCGCCTTTTCGTCTCAATATATAAGACACTATCAAGTTTCGTCATTTTTTTTTGTTTGATTTCATATTAAGACTTACTGATTATTGATCAGCGATATTAAAAACCCTCAAATAACTTAAAATAAAGTGTTTTGTGAGTTGAAAATTTTTTGCGCATTTTAGTCTCAATATATAAGACACTATCAAGTTTCGTCATTTTTTTTTTGTTTGATTTTATATTAATACTTACTGATTATTGATCAGCGATAATAAAAACCCTCAAATAACTAAAAATAAAAAGTTTTGTGAGTAGAATATTTTTTGCGAATTTTCGTCTCAATATAAACAACTATCAAGTTTCGTCAATTTTTTTTGTTTGATTTCATATTAATATTTACTAATAATTGATCAGCGATATTAAAAAACCTCAAATAACTAAAAATAAAGTGTTTTGTGAGTTGAAAATTTTTTGCGCCTTTTAATCTCAATATATAAGACACTATCAAGTTTCATCAATTTTTTTTTGTTTGATTTCGAAAATTTTTTGCGCATTTTCGTCTCAATATAAACAACTATCAAGTTTCGTCAATTTTTTTTGTTTGATTTCGTATTAATACTTAATTATTATTGATAAGCGATATGAAAAACCCTGAAATAACTAAAAATAAAGTGTTGAGTGAGTCGAAATTTTTTGCGCCTTTTAGTCTTAATATATAAGAAACTATCAAGTTTCGTCAATTTTTTTTTGTTTGATTTCATATTAATACTTACTGATTATTGATCAGCGATATTAAAAACCCTCAAATAACTAAAAATAAAGTGTTTTGTGACTTGAAAATTTTTCGCGCATTTTCGTCTCAATATAAACAACTATCAAGTTTCGTTAATTTTTTTTTGTTTGATATCATTTTAATACTTACTGATTATTGATCAGCGATATCAAAAACCCTCAAATAACTTAAAATAAAGTGTCTTGTGAGTCGAAAATTTTTCGCGCATTTTCGTCTCAATATTAACAACTATCAAGTTTCGTCAATTTTTTTTGTTTGATATCATTTTAATACTTACTGATTATTGATCAGCGATATTAAAAACCCTCAAATAACTAAAAATAAAGTGTTTTGTGACATGAAGATTTTTTGCGCATTTTCGTCTCAATATAAACAACTATCAAGTTTCGTCAATTTTTTTTGTTTGATTTCGTATTAATACTTAATTATTATTGATAAGCGATATGAAAAACCCTGAAATAACTAAAAATAAAGTGTTTAGTGAGTCGAAATTTTTTGCGCCTTTTAGTCTTAATATATAAGAAACTATCAAGTTTCGTCAATTTTTTTTTGTTTGATTTCATATTAATACTTACTGATTATTGATCAGCGATATTAAAAACCCTCAAATAACTAAAAATAAAGTGTTTTGTGACTTGAAAATTTTTCGCGCATTTTCGTCTCAATATAAACAACTATCAAGTTTCGTTAATTTTTTTTTGTTTGATATCATTTTAATACTTACTGATTATTGATCAGCGATATCAAAAACCCTCAAATAACTTAAAATAAAGTGTCTTGTGAGTCGAAAATTTTTTGCGCCTTTTCGTCTCAATATATAAGACACTATCAAGTTTCGTCATTTTTTTTTGTTTGATTTCATATTAAGACTTACTGATTATTGATCAGCGATATAAAAAACCCTCAAATAACTAAAAATAAAGTGTTTTGTGAGTTGAATATTTTTTGCGAATTTTCGTCTCAATATAAACAACTATCAAGTTTCGTCAATTTTTTTTGTTTGATTTCATATTAATACTTACTAATAATTGATCAGCGATATTAAAAAACCTCAAATAACTAAAAATAAAGTGTTTTGTGAGTTGAAAATTTTTTGCGCCTTTTAATCTCAATATATAAGACACTATCAAGTTTCATCAATTTTTTTTTTTTGATTTCGAAAAATTTTTGCGCATTTTCGTCTCAATATAAACAACTATCAAGTTTCGTCAATTTTTTTTGTTTGATTTCGTATTAATACTTAATTATTATTGATAAGCGATATGAAAAACCCTGAAATAACTAAAAATAAAGTGTTTAGTGAGTCGAAATTTTTTGCGCCTTTTAGTCTCAATATATAAGAAACTATCAAGTTTCGTCAATTTTTTTTTGTTTGATTTCATATTAATACTTACTGATTATTGATCAGCGATATTAAAAACCCTCAAATAACTAAAAATAAAGTGTTTTGTGACTTGAAAATTTTTCGCGCATTTTCGTCTCAATATAAACAACTATCAAGTTTCGTCAATTTTTTTTGTTTGATATCATTTTAATACTTACTGATTATTGATCAGCGATATTAAAAACCCTCAAATAACTAAAAATAAAGTGTTTTGTGACATGAAGATTTTTTGCGCATTTTCGTCTCAATATAAACAACTATCAAGTTTCGTCAATTTTTTTTGTTTGATTTCGTATTAATACTTAATTATTATTGATAAGCGATATTAAAAACCCTGAAATAACTAAAAAAAAGTGTTAAGTGAGTCGAAATTTTTAGCGCCTTTTAGTCTCAATATATAAGAAACTATCAAGTTTCGTCAACTTTTTAATACTTACTGATTATTGATCAGCGATATAAAAAACGCTCAAATAACTAAAAATAAAGTGTTTTGTGAGTCGAAAATTTTTTGAGCCTTTTTGTCTCAATATATAAGACAATATCAAGTTTCGTCAATTTTTTTTGTTTGATTCCGTATTAATACTTAATTATTATTGATAAGCGATATTAAAAACCATGAAATAACTAAAAATAAAGTGTTTTGTGAGTTGAAAATTTTTATCGCATTTTTGTCTCAATATAACTATCAAGTTTCGTCAATTTTTTTTGTTTGATTTCATATTAATACTTACTGATTATTGATCAGCGATATTAAAAACCCTCAAATAACTAAAAATAAAGTGTTTTGTGAGTCGAAAATTTTTTGCGCCTTTTTGTCTCAATATATAAGACAATATCAAGTTTCGTCAATTTTTTTTGTTTGATTTCGTATTAATACTTGATTATTATTGATAAGCGATGTTAAAAACCCTGAAATAACTAAAAATAAAGTGGTAAGTGCGTCGAAATTGTTTGCGGCTTTTAGTCTCAATATATAAGAAACTATCAAGTTTAGTCAATTTTTTTTGTTTGATTTCATATTAATACTTACTGATTATTGATCAGCGATATTAAAAACCCTCAAATAACTAAAAATAAAGTGTTTTGTGAGTTGAAAATTTTTTGCGCTATTTACTCTCACTATATAAGACATTATCAAGTTTCGTCAATTTTTTTTTGTTTGATTTCATATTTATACTTACTGATTATTGATCAGCGATATTAAAAACCCTCAAATAACTTAAAATAAAGTGTCGTGTGAGTTGAAATTTTTTTGCGCATTTTCGTCTCAATATAAACAACTATCAAGTTTCGTCAATTTTTTTTTGTTTGATATCATATTAATACTTACTGATTATTGATCAGCGATATAAAAAACCCTCAAATAACTAAAAATAAAGTGTTTTGTGAGTCGAAAATTTTTTGCGCCTTTTTGTCTCAATATATAAGACACTATCAAGTTTCGTCAACTTTTTTTTTGTTTGATTTCATATTTATTCTTACTGATTATTGATCAGCGATATTAAAAACCCTCAAATAACTTAAAATAAAGTGTCTTGTGAGTTGAAATTTTTTTGCGCATTTTCGTCTCAATATAAACAACTATCAAGTTTCGTCAATTTTTTTTTGTTTGATATCATATTAATACTTACTGATTATTGATCAGCGATATTAAAAACCCTCAAATAACTAAAAATAAAGTGTTTTGTGACTTGAAAATTTTTTGCGCATTTTCGTCTCAATATAAACAACTATCAAGTTTCGTCAATTTTTTTTTGTTTGATATCATATTAATACTTACTGATTATTGATCAGCGATATTAAAAACCCTCAAATAACTAAAAATAAAGTGTTTTGTGACTTGAAAATTTTTTGCGCATTTTCGTCTCAATATAAACAACTATCAAGTTTCGTCAATTTTTTTGTTTGATTTCGTATTAATACTTAATTATTATTGATAAGCGATATTAAAAACCCTGAAATAACTAAAAATAAAGTGTTTTATGAGTCGAAATTTTTAGCGCCTTTTAGTCTCAATATATAAGAAACTTTCAAGTTTCGTCAACTTTTTTTTTGTTTGATTTCATATTAATACTTACTGATTATTGATCAGCGATATTAAAAACCCTGAAATAACTAAAAATAAAGTGGTAAGTGCGTCGAAATTGTTTGCGGCTTTTAGTCTCAATATATAAGAAACTATCAAGTTTAGTCAATTTTTTTTGTTTGATTTCATATTAATACTTACTGATTATTGATCAGCGATATTAAAAACCCTCAAATAACTAAAAATAAAGTGTTTTGTGAGTTGAAAATTTTTTGCGCTATTTACTCTCACTATATAAGACATTATCAAGTTTCGTCAATTTTTTTTTGTTTGATTTCATATTTATACTTACTGATTATTGATCAGCGATATTAAAAACCCTCAAATAACTTAAAATAAAGTGTCTTGTGAGTTGAAATTTTTTTGCGCATTTTCGTCTCAATATAAACAACTATCAAGTTTCGTCAATTTTTTTTTGTTTGATATCATATTAATACTTACTGATTATTGATCAGCGATATAAAAAACCCTCAAATAACTAAAAATAAAGTGTTTTGTGAGTCGAAAATTTTTTGCGCCTTTTTGTCTCAATATATAAGACACTATCAAGTTTCGTCAACTTTTTTTTTGTTTGATTTCATATTTATTCTTACTGATTATTGATCAGCGATATTAAAAACCCTCAAATAACTTAAAATAAAGTGTCTTGTGAGTTGAAATTTTTTTGCGCATTTTCGTCTCAATATAAACAACTATCAAGTTTCGTCAATTTTTTTTTGTTTGATATCATATTAATACTTACTGATTATTGATCAGCGATATTAAAAACCCTCAAATAACTAAAAATAAAGTGTCTTGTGAGTTGAAATTTTTTTGCGCATTTTCGTCTCAATATAAACAACTATCAAGTTTCGTCAATTTTTTTGTTTGATTTCGTATTAATACTTAATTATTATTGATAAGCGATATTAAAAACCCTGAAATAACTAAAAATAAAGTGTTTTATGAGTCGAAATTTTTAGCGCCTTTTAGTCTCAATATATAAGAAACTTTCAAGTTTCGTCAACTTTTTTTTTGTTTGATTTCATATTAATACTTACTGATTATTGATCAGCGATATTAAAAACCCTCAAATAACAAAAAAATTAAGTGTCTTGTGAGTCGAAAATTTTTTGCGCCTTTTCGTCTCAATATATAAGACACTATCAAGTTTCGTCATTTTTTTTTGTTTGATTTCATATTAAGACTTACTGATTATTGATCAGCGATATAAAAAACCCTCAAATAACTAAAAATAAAGTGTTTTGTGAGTTGAAAATTTTTTGCGCATTTTAGTCTCAATATATAAGACACTATCAAGTTTCGTCATTTTTTTTTTGTTTGATTTCATATTAATACTTACTGATTATTTATCAGCGATATTAAAATCCCTCAAATAACTTTTCATTTTCACACATTTTCGTCTCAATATAAACAACTATCAAGTTTCGTCAATTTTTTTTGTTTGATTTCGTATTAATACTTAATTATTATTGATAAGCGATATTAAAAACCCTGAAATAACTAAAAATAAAGTGTTTTGTGAGTCGAAATTTTTAGCGCCTTTTAGTCTCAATATATAAGAAACTATCAAGTTTCGTCAACTTTTTTTTTGTTTGATTTCATATTAATACTTACTGATTATTGATCAGCGATATTAAAAACCCTGAAATAACTAAAAATAAAGTGTTTTGTGAGTCGAAATTTTTAGCGCCTTTTAGTCTCAATATATAAGAAACTATCAAGTTTCGTCAACTTTTTTTTTGTTTGATTTCATATTAATACTTACTGATTACTGATCAGCGATATTAAAAACCCTCAAATAACAAAAAAATAAAGTGTCTTGTGAGTTGAAATTTTGAAATAACTAAAAATAAAGTGTTTTGTGAGTCGAAATTTTTAGCGCGTTTTAGTCTCAATATATAAGAAACTATCAAGTTTCGTCAACTTTTTTTTTGTTTGATTTCATATTAATACTTACTGATTACTGATCAGCGATATTAAAAACCCTCAAATAACAAAAAAATAAAGTGTCTTGTGAGTTGAAATTTTTTTGCGCATTTTCGTCTCAATATAAACAACTTTCAAGTTTCTTCAATTTTTTTTTGGTGGATATCATATTAATACTTACTGATTATTGATCAGCGATATTAAAAACCGTCAAATAACTAAAAATAAAGTGTTTTGTGAGTCGAAAATTTTTTGCGCCTTTTCGTCTCAATATATAAGACACTATCAAGTTTCGTCATTTTTTTTTGTTTGATTTCATATTAAGACTTACTGATTATTGATCAGCGATATTAAAAACCCTCAAATAACTTAAAATAAAGTGTTTTGTGAGTTGAAAATTTTTTGCGCATTTTAGTCTCAATATATAAGACACTATCAAGTTTCGTCATTTTTTTTTTGTTTGATTTTATATTAATACTTACTGATTATTGATCAGCGATAATAAAAACCCTCAAATAACTAAAAATAAAAAGTTTTGTGAGTAGAATATTTTTTGCGAATTTTCGTCTCAATATAAACAACTATCAAGTTTCGTCAATTTTTTTTGTTTGATTTCATATTAATATTTACTAATAATTGATCAGCGATATTAAAAAACCTCAAATAACTAAAAATAAAGTGTTTTGTGAGTTGAAAATTTTTTGCGCCTTTTAATCTCAATATATAAGACACTATCAAGTTTCATCAATTTTTTTTTGTTTGATTTCGAAAATTTTTTGCGCATTTTCGTCTCAATATAAACAACTATCAAGTTTCGACAATTTTTTTTGTTTGATTTCGTATTAATACTTAATTATTATTGATAAGCGATATGAAAAACCCTGAAATAACTAAAAATAAAGTGTTTAGTGAGTCGAAATTTTTTGCGCATTTTAGTCTTAATATATAAGAAACTATCAAGTTTCGTAAATTTTTTTTTGTTTGATTTCATATTAATACTTACTGATTATTGATCAGCGATATGAAAAACCCTCAAATAACTAAAAATAAAGTGTTTTGTGACTTGAAAATTTTTCGCGCATTTTCGTCTCAATATAAACAACTATCAAGTTTCGTTAATTTTTTTTTGTTTGATATCATTTTAATACTTACTGATTATTGATCAGCGATATCAAAAACCCTCAAATAACTTAAAATAAAGTGTCTTGTGAGTCGAAAATTTTTTGCGCCTTTTCGTCTCAATATATAACACACTATCAAGTTTCGTCATTTTTTTTTGTTTGATTTCATATTAAGACTTACTGATTATTGATCAGCGATATAAAAAACCCTCAAATAACTAAAAATAAAGTGTTTTGTGAGTTGAATATTTTTTGCGAATTTTCGTCTCAATATAAACAACTATCAAGTTTCGTCAATTTTTTTTGTTTGATTTCATATTAATACTTACTAATAATTGATCAGCGATATTAAAAAACCTCAAATAACTAAAAATAAAGTGTTTTGTGAGTTGAAAATTTTTTGCGCCTTTTAATCTCAATATATAAGACACTATCAAGTTTCATCAATTTTTTTTTTTTGATTTCGAAAAATTTTTGCGCATTTTCGTCTCAATATAAACAACTATCAAGTTTCGTCAATTTTTTTTGTTTGATTTCGTATTAATACTTAATTATTATTGATAAGCGATATGAAAAACCCTGAAATAACTAAAAATAAAGTGTTTAGTGAGTCGAAATTTTTTGCGCCTTTTAGTCTCAATATATAAGAAACTATCAAGTTTCGTCAATTTTTTTTTGTTTGATTTCATATTAATACTTACTGATTATTGATCAGCGATATTAAAAACCCTCAAATAACTAAAAATAAAGTGTTTTGTGACTTGAAAATTTTTCGCGCATTTTCGTCTCAATATAAACAACTATCAAGTTTCGTCAATTTTTTTTGTTTGATATCATTTTAATACTTACTGATTATTGATCAGCGATATTAAAAACCCTCAAATAACTAAAAATAAAGTGTTTTGTGACATGAAGATTTTTTGCGCATTTTCGTCTCAATATAAACAACTATCAAGTTTCGTTAATTTTTTTTGTTTGATTTCGTATTAATACTTAATTATTATTGATAAGCGATATGAAAAACCCTGAAATAACTAAAAATAAAGTGTTTAGTGAGTCGAAATGTTTTGCGCCTTTTAGTCTCAATATATAAGAAACTATCAAGTTTCGTCAATTTTTTTTTGTTTGATTTCATATTAATACTTACTGATTATTGATCAGCGATATTAAAAACCCTCAAATAACTAAAAATAAAGTGTTTTGTGACTTGAAGATTTTTTGCGCATTTTCGTCTCAATATAAACAACTATCAAGTTTCGTCAATTTTTTTTGTTTGATTTCGTATTAATACTTAATTATTATTGATAAGCGATATTAAAAATCCTGAAATAACTAAAAAAAAGTGTTAAGTGAGTCGAAATTTTTAGCGCCTTTTAGTCTCAATATATAAGAAACTATCAAGTTTCGTCAACTTTTTAATACTTACTGATTATTGATCAGCGATATAAAAAACCCTCAAATAACTAAAAATAAAGTGTTTTGTGACTTGAAGATTTTTTGCGCATTTTCGTCTCAATATAAACAACTATCAAGTTTCGTCAATTTTTTTTTGTTTGATTTCGTATTAATACTTAATTATTATTGATAAGCGATATTAAAAATCCTGAAATAACTAAAAAAAAGTGTTTAGTGAGTCGAAATTTTTAGCGCCTTTTAGTCTCAATATATAAGAAACTATCAAGTTTCGTCAACTTTTTAATACTTACTAATTATTGATCAGCGATATAAAAAACCCTCAAATAACTAAAAATAAAGTGTTTTGTGACTTAAAAATTTATCGCGCATTTTCGTCTCAATATAAACAACTATCAGGTTTCGTTAATTTTTTTTTGTTTGATATCATTTTAATACTTACTGATTATTGATCAGCGATAACAAAAACCCTCAAATAACTTAAAATAAAGTGTTTTGTGAGTCTAAAATTTTTTGCGCCTTTTTGTCTCAATATATAAGACACTATCAAGTTTCGTCAATTATTTTTGGTTTGATTTCATATTAATACTTACTGATTATTGATCAGCGATATTAAAAACCCTCAAATAACTAAAAATAAAGTGTTTTGTGACTTGAAGATTTTTTGCGCATTTGTGTCTCAATATAAACAACTATCAAGTTTCGTCAATTTTTTTTTGTTTGATTTCGTATTAATACTTAATTATTATTGATAAGCGATATTAAAAACCCTGAAATAACTAAAAATAAAGTGTTTAGTGAGTCGAAATTTTTAAGCGCCTTTTAGTCTCAATATATCAGAAACTGTCAAGTTTCGTCAACTTTTTAATACTTTCTGATTATTGATCAGCGATATAAAAAACCCTCAAATAACTAAAAATAAAGTGTTTTGTGAGTCGAAATTTTTTTGCGCCTTTTTGTCTCTATATATAAGACACTATCAAGTTTCGTCAATTTTTTTTTTGTTTGATTTCATATAAATACTTAATTATTATTAATAAGCGATATTAAAAACCCTGAAATAACTAAAAATAAAGTGTTTAGTGAGTCGAAATTTTTAGCGCCTTTTAGTCTCAATATATCAGAAACTATCAAGTTTCGTCAACTTTTTAATACTTACTGATTATTGATCAGCGATATAAAAAACCCTCAAATAACTAAAAATAAAGTGTTTTGTGAGTCTAAAATTTTTGGCGCTTTTTGTCTCAATATATAAGAAACTATCAAGTTTCGTCAATTTTTTTTGTTTGATTTCATATTAATACTTACTGATTATTGATCAGCGATATTAAAAACCCTCAAATAACTAAAAATAAAGTGTTTTGTGAGTTGAAAATTTTTTGCGAATTTTAGTCTCAATATAAACAACTATCAAGTTTCGTCAATTTTTTTTGTTTGATTTCATATTTATACTTACTTATTATTGATAAGCGATAGTAAAAACCCTCAAATAACTTAAAATAAAGTGTCTTGTGAGTCGAAATTTTTTGGCGCCCTTTAGTCTCAATATATAAGAAACTATCAAGTTTCGTCAATTTTTTTTGTTTGATTTCATATTAATACTTACTGATTATTGATCAGCGATATTAAAAACCCTCAAATAACTAAAAATAAAGTGTTTTGTGAGTTGAAAATTTTTTGCGAATTTTAGTCTCAATATAAACAACTATCAAGTTTCGTCAATTTTTTTTGTTTGATTTCATATTAATACTTACTGATTATTGATCAGCGATATTAAAAACTCTCAAATAACTAAAAATTAAGTGTTTTGTGGGTCGAATTTTTTCTGCGCCTTTTAGTCTCAATATAAAAGACACTATTAAGTTTCGTCAATTTTTTTTTCTTTGATTTGATATTAATACTTTCTGATTATTGATCAGCGATATTTAAAACCCTCAAATAACTAAAAATAAAGTGTTTTGTGAGTCGAAATTTTTTTCGCCTTTTAGTCTCAATATATAAGAAACTATCAAGTTTCGTCAATTTTTTTTCGTTTGATTTCATATTAATACTTACTGATTATTAATCAGCGATATTAAAAACCCTCAAATAACTAAAAATAAAGTGTTTTGTGAGTCGAAATTTTTTGGCGCCTTTTGGTCTCAATATATAAGAAACTATCAAGTTTCGTCAATGTTTTTTGTTTGATTTCATATTAATACTTACTGATTATTGATCAGCGATATTAAAAACCCTGAAATAACTAAAAATAAAGTGTTTTGTGAGTTGAAAAATTTTTGCGAATTTTCGTCTCAATATAAACAACTATCAAGTTTCGTCAATTTTTTTTGTTTGATTTCATATTCATACTTACTGATTATTGATCAGCGATATTAAAAACCCTCAAATAACTAAAAATGAAGTGTTTTGTGAGTTGAATTTTTTTTGGCGCATTTTCGTCTCAATATAAACAACTATCAAGTTTCGTCAATTTTTTTTGTTTGATATCATATTAATACTTACTGATTATTGATCCGCGATATTAAAAACCCTCAAATAACTAAAAATAAAGTGTTTTGTGAGTCGAAATTTTTTTGCGCCTTTTTGTCTCAATATATAAGACACTATCAAGTTTAGTCAATTTTTTTTGTTTGATTTCATATTAATACTAACTGATTATTGATCAGCGATATTAAAAACCCTCAAATAACTAAAAATAAAGTGTTGTGTGAGTTGAAAATTTTTTGCGTCTTTAAATCTCAATATATAAGACACTATCAAGTTTCGTCAATTTTTTTTTGTTTGATTTCATATTAATACTTACTGATTATTGATCAGCGATATTAAAACCCTCAAATAACTAAAAAAAAAAGTGTTTTGTGAGTTGAAAATTTTTTGCGCCTTTTAATCTCAATATAAACAAATATCAAGTTTCCTCAATTTTTTTTTGTTTGATTTCATATTAATACTTACTGATTATTGATCAGCGATATTAAAAACCCTCAAATAACTAAAAATAAAGTGTTTTGTGAGTCGAAATTTTTTTGCGCCTTTTTGTCTCAATATATAAGACACTATCAAGTTTAGTAAATTTTTTTTGTTTGATTTCATATTAATACTAACTGGATATTGATCAGCGATATTAAAAACCCTCAAATAACTAAAAATAAAGTGTTGTGTGAGTTGAAAATTTTTTGCGTCTTTAAATCTCAATATATAAGACACTATCAAGTTTCGTCAATTTTTTTTTGTTTGATTTCATATTAATACTTACTGATTATTGATCAGCGATATTAAAAACCCTCAAATAACTAAAAAAAAAAGTGTTTTGTGAGTTGAAAATTTTTTGCGCCTTTTAATCTCAATATAAACAAATATCAAGTTTCCTCAATTTTTTTTTGGTTGATTTCATATTTATACTTATTGTTGATAAGCGATAATAAAAACCCTCAAATAACTAAAAATAAAGTGTTTTGTGAGTCAAAATTTTTTTAGCGCATTTTTGTCTCAATCTATCCAATTTCGTCAATTTTTTTTTGTTTGATATCATATTAATACTTACTGATAATTGATCAGCGATATTAAAAACCCTCAAATAACTAAAAATAAAGTGTTTTATGAGCCAAAAATTTTTTGCGCCTTTTTGTCTCAATATATAAGACACTATCAAGTTTCGTCAATTTTTTTTTGTTTGATTTCATATTAATACTTACTGATTATTGATCAGCGATATTAAAAACCCTCAAATAACTAAAAATGAAGTGTTTTGTGAGTTGAATTTTTTTTGCGCATTTTCGTCTCAATATAAACAACTATCAAGTTTCGTCAATTTTTTTTGTTTGATTTCATATTTATACTTACTCATTTTTGATAAGCGATAGTAAAAACCCTCAAATAACTAAAAATAAAGTGTTTTGTGAGTCGAAATTTTTTGGCGCCCTTTAGTCTCAATATATAAGAAACTATCAAGTTTCGTCAATTGTTTTTGTTTGATTTCATATTAATACTTACTGATTATTGATCAGCGATATAAAAAACCCTCAAATAACTATAAATAAAGTGTTTCGTGAGTCGAATTTTTTTTGCGAAAATTTCATCTCAATATAAACAACTATCAAGTTTCGTCAATTTTTTTTGTTTGATTTCATATTTATACTTACTTATTATTGATAAGCGATATTAAAAACCCTCAAATAACTAAAAATAAAGTGTTTTGTGAGTTGAAATTTTTTTGCGCATTTTAGTCTCAATATTTAAGACACTATCAAGTTTCGTCAATTTTTTTTTGTTTGATATCATATTAATACTTACTGATTATTTATCAGCGATATTAATAACCCTCAAATAACTAAAAATAAAGTGTTTTGTGAGTTGAAATTTTTTTTGCGAATTTTCGTCTCAATATAAACAACTATCAAGTTTCGTCAATTTTTTTTGTTTGATTTCATATTTAAACTTACTTATTATTGATAAGCGATAGTAAAAACCCTCAAATAACTAAAAATAAAGTGTTTTGTGAGTTGAAAGTTTTTTGCGAATTTTCGTCTCAATATAAACAACTATCAAGTTTCGTCAATTTTTTTTGTTTGATTTCATATTAATACTTACTGATTATTGATAAGCGATATTTAAAACCCTGAAATAACTAAAAATAAAGTGTTTTGTGAGTTGAAAATTTTTTGCGCCTTTAATCTCAATATATAAGACACTATCAAGTTTCGTCAATTTTTTTTTGTTTGATTTCATATTAATACTTACTGATTATTGATCAGCGATATTAAAAACCCTCAAATAACTCAAAATAAAGTGTTTTGTGAGTTAAAATTTTTAGCGCCTTTTAGTCTCAATATATAAGAAACTATCATGTCTCGTCAATTTTTTTTGTTTGATTTCATATTAATACTTACTGATATGAAATCAAACAAAAAAAATTGACGAGACTTCATAATAATTTAATAAATTAATAAATTAATTAATTTATAATAATAATTAATTAATTTATAATTAATAATTAATTATTTAATTAATTAATATTTTAATTAATTAATAAACTTTTTTGCGCGTTTTCGTCTCAATATAAACAACTATCAAGTTTCGTCAATTTTTTTTTGTTTGATCTCGTTTTAATACTTTCTGATTATTGATCAGCGATATTAAAAACCCTCAAATAACTAAAAATAAGGTGTTTCGTACGTCGAAATTTTTTTGCGCCTTTTAGTCTCAATATATGACACTATCAAGTTTCGTCAATTTTTTTTTGTTTGATTTGATATTAATACTTTCTGCTTATTGATCAGCGATATTAAAAACCCTCAATTAACTAAAAATAAATTGTTTTGTGAGTTGAAATTTTTTGGCGCCTTTTTGTCTCAATAAATAAGACACTATCAAGTTTCGTCAATTTTTTTTTGTTTGATTTAATATTAATACTTTCTGATAATTGATCAGCGATATTAAAAACCCTCAAATAACTAAAAATAAAGTGTTTTGTGAGTTGAAATTTTTTTGCGCCTGTTAGTCTCAATATATAAGAAACTATCAAGTTTCGTAAATTTTTTTTTGTTTGATTTCATATTAATACTTACTGATTATTGATCAGCGATATTAAAAACCTTCAAATAACTAAAAATAAAGTGTTTTGTGAGTTGAAAATTTTTTGCGAATTTTAGTCTCAATATATAAGAAACTCAAGTTTCGTCACTTTTTTTTGTTTGATTTCATATTAATACATACAGATTATTGATCAGCGATATTTAAAACCCTCAAATATATAAAAATAAAGTGTTTTGTGAGTCGAAATTTTTCTCGCCTGTTAGTCTCAATATATAAGAAACTATCAAGTTTCGTAAATTTTTTTTTGTTTGATTTCATATTAATACTTACTTATTGATCAGCGATATTAAAAACCTTCAAATAACTAAAAATAAAGTGTTTTGTGAGTTGAAAATTTTTTGCGCATTTTAGTCTCAATATATAAAAAAATATCAAGTTTCGTCAATTTTTTTTGTTTGATTTCATATTAATACTTACTGATTATTGATCAGCGATATTAAAAACCCTCAAATTACTAAAAATCAGTGTTTTGTGAGTCGAAATTTTTTTGCGCTTTTTAGTCTCAATATATAAGACACTATTAAGTTTCGTCAATTTTTTTTTCTTTGATTTGATATTAATACTTTCTGATTATTCATCAGCGATATTAAAAACCCTCAAATAACCAAAAATAAAGTATTTTGTGAGTCGAAATTTTTTTGCGCCTTTAAGTCTCAATATATAAGAAACTATCAAGTTCCGTCAATTTTTTTTTGTTTGATATCATATTAATACTTACTGATAATTGATCAGCGATATTAAAAACCCTCAAATAACTAAAAATAAAGTGTTTTATGAGCCAAAAATTTTTTGCGCCTTTTTGTCTTAATATATAAGACACTATCAAGTTTCGTCAATTTTTTTTTGTTTGATTTCATATTAATACTTACTGATTATTGATCAGCGATATTAAAAACCCTCAAATAACTAAAAATAAAGTGTTTTGTGAGTTGAAAATTTTTTGCGCTATTTACTCTCACTATATAAGACACTATCAAGTTTCGTCAATTTTTTTTTGTTTGATTTCATATTAATACTTACTGATTATTGATCAGCGATATTAAAAACCCTCAAATAACTAAAAATGAAGTGTTTTGTGAGTTGAATTTTTTTCGCGCATTTTCGTCTCAATATAAACAACTATCAAGTTTCGTCAATTTTTTTTTGTTTGATATCATATTAATACTTACTGATTATTGATCAGCGATATAAAAAACCCTCAAATAACTAAAAATGAAGTGTTTTGTGAGTCTAAAATTTTTTGCGCCTTTTTGTCTCAATATATAAGAAACTATCAAGTTTCGTCAATTTTTTTTGTTTGATTTCATATTAATACATACAGATTATTGATCAGCGATATTTAAAACCCTCAAATAACTAAAAATTAAGTGTTTTGTGACTTGAAAATTTTTCGCGCATTTTCGTCTTAATATAAACAACTATCAAGTTTTGTCATTTTTTTTTGTTTGATATCATTTTAATACTTACTGATTATTGATCAGCGATATAAAAAACCCTCAAATAACTAAAAATAAAGTGTTTTGTGAGTCGAAAATTTTTTGCACCTTTTTGTCTCAATATATAAGACACTATCAAGTTAAGTCATTTTTTTTTTGTTTGATTTCATATTAATACTTTCCGATTATTGATCAGCGATATTAAAAACCCTAAAATAACTCAAAATAAAGTGTTTTGTGAGTTGAAATTTTTTACGCCTTTTAGTCTCAATATACAAGACACTATCAAGTTTCGTCAATTTTTTTTGGTTTGATCTCGTTTAAATACTTACTGATTATTGATGAGCGATATAAAAAACCCTCAAATAACTATAAATAAAGTGTTTCGTGAGTCGAAATTTTTTTGCGAATTTTCGTCTCAATATAAAAAACTATCAAGTTTCGTCAATTTTTTTTGTTTGATTTCATATTTATACTTACTTATTATTGATAAGCGATAGTAAAAACCCTCAAATAACTAAAAATAAAGTGTTTTGTAAGTTGAAAATTTTTTGCGCCTTTAAGTCTATATATATAAGACACTATCAAGTTTCGTCAATTTTTTTTTGTTTGATTTCATATTAATACTTACTAATTATTGATCAGCGATATTAAAAACCCTCAAATAACTTAAAATAAAGTGTTTTGTGAGTTGAAATTTTTTTGCGCATTTTAGTCTCAATATATAAGACACTATCAAGTTTCGTCAATTTTTTTTTGTTTGATATCATATTAATACTTACTGATTATTGATCAGCGATATAAAAAACCCTCTAATAACTATAAATAAAGTGTTTCGTGAGTCGAATTTTTTTTGCGAATTTTCGTTTCAATATAAACAACTATCAAGTTTCGTCAATTTTTTTTGTTTGATTTCATATTTATACTTACTTATTATTGATAAGCGATAGTAAAAACCCTCAAATAACTAAAAATAAAGTGTTTTGTTAGTTGAAAATTTTTTGCGCCTTTTAGTCTATATATATAAGACACTATCAAGTTTCGTCAATTTTTTTTTGTTTGATTTCATATTAATACTTACTAATTATTGATCAGCGATATTAAAAACCCTCAAATAACTAAAAATAAAGTGTTTTGTGAGTTGAAATTTTTTTGCGCATTTTAGTCTCAATATATAAGACACTATCAAGTTTCGTCAATTTTTTTTTGTTTGATATCATATTAATACTTACTGATTATTTATCAGCGATATTAAAAACCCTCAAATAACTAAAAATAAAGTGTTTTGTGAGTTGAAATTTTTTTTGCGAATTTTCGTCTCAATATAAACAACTATCAAGTTTCGTCAATTTTTTTTGTTTGATTTCATATTTATACTTACTTATTATTGATAAGCGATAGTAAAAACCCTCAAATAACTAAAAATAAAGTGTTTTGTGAGTTGAAAATTTTTTGCGCCTTTAATCTCAATATATAAGACACTATCAAGTTTCGTCAATTTTTTTTGTTTGATTTCATATTAATACTTACTGATATGAAATCAAACAAAAAAAAATGACGAGACTTCATAATAATTTAATAAATTAATAAATTAATTTATTTATAATAATAATTAATTAATTTATAATTAATAATTAAATATTTAATTAATTAATTAATTAATATTTTAATTAATTAATAAACTTTTTTGCGCGTTTTCGTCTCAATATAAACAACTATCAAGTTTCGTCAATTTTTTTTTGTTTGATCTCGTTTTAATACTTTCTGATTATTGATCAGCGATATTAAAAACCCTCAAATAACTAAAAATAAAGTGTTTTGTGAGTCGAAATTTTTTTGCGCCTTTGAGTCTCAATATATGACACTATCAAGTTTCGTCAATTTTTTTTTGTTTGATTTGATATTAATACTTTCTGATTATTGATCAGCGATATTAAAAACCCTCAAATAACTAAAAATAAATTGTTTTGTGAGTTGAAATTTTTTGGCGCCTTTTTGTCTCAATAAATAAGACACTATCAAGTTTCGTCAATTTTTTTTTGTTTGATTTAATATTAATACTTTCTGATAATTGATCAGCGATATTAAAAACCCTCAAATAACTAAAAATAAAGTGTTTTGTGAGTTGAAATTTTTTTGCGCCTGTTAGTCTCAATATATAAGAAACTATCAAGTTTCGTAAATTTTTTTTTGTTTGATTTCATATTAATACTTACTGATTATTGATCAGCGATATTAAAAACCTTCAAATAACTAAAAATAAAGTGTTTCGTGAGTCGAAATTTTTTTGCGAATTTTCGTCTCAATATAAACAACTATCAAGTTTCGTCAATTTTTTTTGTTTGATTTCATATTTATACTTACTTATTATTGATAAGCGATAGTAAAAACCCTCAAATAACTAAAAATAAAGTGTTTTGTGAGTTGAAAGTTTTTTGCGAATTTTCGTCTCAATATAAACAACTATCAAGTTTCGTCAATTTTTTTTGTTTGATTTCATATTAATACTTACTGATTATTGATCAGCGATATTAAAAACCCTGAAATAACTAAAAATAAAGTGTTTTGTGAGTTGAAAATTTTTTGCGCCTTTAATCTCAATATATAAGACACTATCAAGTTTCGTCAATTTTTTTTTGTTTGATTTCATATTAATACTTACTGATTATTATTCAGCGATATTAAATTTTTTTTGTTTGATTTCATATTAATACTGACTGATTATTGATAAGCGATATTAAAAACCATCAAATAACTCAAAATAAAGTGTTTTGTGAGTTGAAATTTTTTGCGCCTTTTAGTCTCAATATATAAGAATTTATCAAGTCTCGTCAATTTTTTTTGTTTGATTTCATATTAATACTTACTGATATGAAATCAAACAAAAAAAAATTGACGAGACTTGAAAATAATTTAATAAATTTATAAATTAATTAATAAATAATAATAATTATCTAGTTAATAATTAAAAATTAAATAATTAATTAATGAATTAATTAATAATTTAATTAATTAGTAAATTTTTTTGCGCGTTTTCGACTTAATATAAACAACTATCAAGTTTCGTCAATTTTTTTTTGTTTGATCTCGTTATAATACTTACTGATTTGATCAGCTATATTAAAAACCCTCAAATAACTAAAAATAAGGTGTTTCGTGCGTCGAAATTTTTTTGCGCCTTTTAGTCTCAATATTTAAGACACTATCAAGTTTCGTCAATTTTTTTTTGTTTGATATCATATTAATACTTACTGATTATTTATCAGCGATATTAATAACCCTCAAATAACTAAAAATAAAGTGTTTTGTGAGTTGAAATTTTTTTTGCGAATTTTCGTCTCAATATAAACAACTATCAAGTTTCGTCAATTTTTTTTGTTTGATTTCATATTTATACTTACTTATTATTGATAAGCGATAGTAAAAACCCTCAAATAACTAAAAATAAAGTGTTTTGTAAGTTGAAAATTTTTTGCGCCTTTAAGTCTATATATATAAGACACTATCAAGTTTCGTCAATTTTTTTTTGTTTGATTTCATATTAATACTTACTAATTATTGATCAGCGATATTAAAAACCCTCAAATAACTTAAAATAAAGTGTTTTGTGAGTTGAAATTTTTTTGCGCATTTTAGTCTCAATATATAAGACACTATCAAGTTTCGTCAATTTTTTTTTGTTTGATATCATATTAATACTTACTGATTATTGATCAGCGATATAAAAAACCCTCTAATAACTATAAATAAAGTGTTTCGTGAGTCGAATTTTTTTTGCGAATTTTCGTTTCAATATAAACAACTATCAAGTTTCGTCAATTTTTTTTGTTTGATTTCATATTTATACTTACTTATTATTGATAAGCGATAGTAAAAACCCTCAAATAACTAAAAATAAAGTGTTTTGTAAGTTGAAATTTTTTTGCGCCTTTTAGTCTATATATATAAGACACTATCAAGTTTCGTCAATTTTTTTTTGTTTGATTTCATATTAATACTTACTAATTATTGATCAGCGATATTAAAAACCCTCAAATAACTAAAAATAAAGTGTTTTGTGAGTTGAAAATTTTTTGCGCATTTTAGTCTCAATATATAAGACACTATCAAGTTTCGTCAATTTTTTTTTGTTTGATTTGATATTAATACTTTCTGATTATTGATCAGCGATATTAAAAACCCTCAAATAACTAAAAATAAATTCTTTTGTGAGTTGAAATTTTTTGGCGCCTTTTTGTCTCAAGAAATAAGACACTTTTAAGTTTCGTCAATTTTTTTTTGTTTGATTTGATATTAATACTTTCTGATAATTGATAAGCGATATTAAAAACCCTTATAACTAAAAATTAGGTGGTTTGTGAGTTGAAATTTTTTTGAGCATTTTCGTCTCAATATAACTATCAAGTTTCGTCATTTTTTTTTGTTTGATTTCATATTAATACTTACTGATTATTGATCAGCGATATTAAAAACCCTCAAATAACTAAAAATAAAGTGTTTTGTGAGTTGAAAATTTTTTGCGCTATTTACTCTCACTATATAAGACATTATCAAGTTTCGTCAATTTTTTTTTGTTTGATTTCATATTAATACTTACTGATTATTGATCAGCGATATTAAAAACCCTCAAATAACTAAAAATAAAGTGTTTTGTGACTTGAAAATTTTTCGCGCATTTTCGTCTCAATATAAACAACTATCAAGTTTCGTCAATTTTTTTTGTTTGATATCATTTTAATACTTACTGATTATTGATCAGCGATATAAAAAACCCTCAAATAACTAAAAATAAAGTGTTTTGTGAGTCGAAATTTTTTTGCGCCTTTTTGTCTCCATTATATAAGACACTATCAAGTTTCGTCAATTTTTTTTTGTTTGATTTCATATTAATACTTACTGATTATTGATCAGCGATATTAAAAACCCTCAAATAACTAAAAATAAAGTGTTTTGTGACTTGAAGATTTTTTGCGCATTTTCGTCTCAATATAAACAACTATCAAGTTTCGTCAATTTTTTTTGTTTGATTTCGTATTAATACTTAATTATTATTGATAAGCGATATTAAAAATCCTGAAATAACTAAAAAAAAAGTGTTTAGTGAGTCGAAATTTTTAGCGCCTTTTAGTCTCAATATATAAGAAACTATCAAGTTTCGTCAACTTTTTAATACTTACTGATTATTGATCAGCGATATAAAAAACCCTCAAATAACTAAAAATAAAGTGTTTTGTGAGTTGAAAGTTTTTTGCGCATTTTCGTCTCAATATAAACAACTATCAAGTTTTGTCATTTTTTTTTGTTAGATTTCATATTTATACTTAATTATTATTGATAAGCATAACAAAAACCCTCAAATAACTAAAAATAAAGTGTTTTGTGACTTAAACATTTATCGCGCATTTTCGTCTCAATATAAACAACTATCAGGTTTCGTAAATTTTTTTTTGTTTGATATCATTTTAATACTTACTGATTATTGATCAGCGATATCAAAAACCCTCAAATAACTTAAAATAAAGTGTTTTGTGAGTCTAAAATTTTTTGCGCCTTTTTGTCTCAATATATAAGACACTATCAAGTTTCGTCAATTATTTTTTGTTTGATTTCATATTAATACTTACTGATTATTGATCAGCGATATTAAAAACCCTCAAATAACTAAAAATAAAGTGTTTTGTGACTTGAAGATTTTTTGCGCATTTTCGTCTCAATATAAACAACTATCAAGTTTCGTCAATTTTTTTTGTTTGATTTCGTATTAATACTTAATTATTATTGATAAGCGATATGAAAAATCCTGAAATAACTAAAAATAAAGTGTTTAGTGAGTCGAAATTTTTTGCGCCTTTTAGTCTCAATATATAAGAAACTATCAAGTTTCGTCAATTTTTTTTTGTTTGATTTCATATTAATACTTACTGATTATTGATCAGCGATATTAAAAACCCTCAAATAACTAAAAATAAAGTGTTTTGTGACTTGAAAATTTTTCGCGCATTTTCGTCTCAATATAAACAACTATCAAGTTTCGTCAATTTTTTTTGTTTGATATCATTTTAATACTTACTGATTATTGATCAGCGATATTAAAAACCCTCAAATAACTAAAAATAAAGTGTTTTGTGACATGAAGATTTTTTGCGCATTTTCGTCTCAATATAAACAACTATCAAGTTTCGTCAATTTTTTTTGTTTGATTTCGTATTAATACTTAATTATTATTGATAAGCGATATTAAAAACCCTGAAATAACTAAAAAAAAGTGTTTAGTGAGTCGAAATTTTTAGCGCCTTTTAGTCTCAATATATAAGAAACTATCAAGTTTCGTCAACTTTTTAATACTTACTGATTATTGATCAGCGATATAAAAAACCCTCAAATAACTAAAAATAAAGTGTTTTGTGAGTCGAAAATTTTTTGCGCCTTTTAGTCTCAATATATAAGACAATATCAAGTTTCGTCAATTTTTTTTGTTTGATTCCGTATTAATACTTAATTATTATTGATAAGCGATATTAAAAACCATGAAATAACTAAAAATAAAGTGTTTTGTGAGTTGAAAATTTTTATCGCATTTTTGTCTCAATATAACTATCAAGTTTCGTCAATTTTTTTTGTTTGATTTCATATTAATACTTACTGATTATTGATCAGCGATATTAAAAACCCTCAAATAACTAAAAATAAAGTGTTTTGTGAGTCGAAAATTTTTTGCGCCTTTTTGTCTCAATATATAAGACAATATCAAGTTTCGTCAATTTTTTTTGTTTGATTTCGTATTAATACTTGATTATTATTGATAAGCGATGTTAAAAACCCTGAAATAACTAAAAATAAAGTGTTAAGTGCGTCGAAATTTTTTGCGGCTTTTAGTCTCAATATATAAGAAACTATCAAGTTTAGTCAATTTTTTTTGTTTGATTTCATATTAATACTTACTGATTATTGATCAGCGATATTAAAAACCCTCAAATAACTAAAAATAAAGTGTTTTGTGAGTCGAAAATTTTTTGCGCTATTTACTCTCACTATATAAGACATTATCAAGTTTCGTCAATTTTTTTTTGTTTGATTTCATATTTATACTTACTGATTATTGATCAGCGATATTAAAAACCCTCAAATAACTTAAAATAAAGTGTCTTGTGAGTTGAAATTTTTTTGCGCATTTTCGTCTCAATATAAACAACTATCAAGTTTCGTCAATTTTTTTTTGTTTGATATCATATTAATACTTACTGATTATTGATCAGCGATATAAAAAACCCTCAAATAACTAAAAATAAAGTGTTTTGTGAGTCGAAAATTTTTTGCGCCTTTTTGTCTCAATATATAAGACACTATCAAGTTTCGTCAACTTTTTTTTTGTTTGATTTCATATTTATTCTTACTGATTATTGATCAGCGATATTAAAAACCCTCAAATAACTTAAAATAAAGTGTCTTGTGAGTTGAAATTTTTTTGCGCATTTTCGTCTCAATATAAACAACTATCAAGTTTCGTCAATTTTTTTTTGTTTGATATCATATTAATACTTACTGATTATTGATCAGCGATATTAAAAACCCTCAAATAACTAAAAATAAAGTGTTTTGTGACTTGAAAATTTTTTGCGCATTTTCGTCTCAATATAAACAACTATCAAGTTTCGTCAATTTTTTTGTTTGATTTCGTATTAATACTTAATTATTATTGATAAGCGATATTAAAAACCCTGAAATAACTAAAAATAAAGTGTTTTATGAGTCGAAATTTTTAGCGCCTTTTAGTCTCAATATATAAGAAACTTTCAAGTTTCGTCAACTTTTTTTTTGTTTGATTTCATATTAATACTTACTGATTATTGATCAGCGATATTAAAAACCCTGAAATAACTAAAAATAAAGTGTTTTGTGAGTCGAAATTTTTAGCGCCTTTTAGTCTCAATATATAAGAAACTATCAAGTTTCGTCAACTTTTTTTTTGTTTGATTTCATATTAATACTTACTGATTATTGATCAGCGATATTAAAAACCCTCAAATAACAAAAAAATGAAGTGTCTTGTGAGTCGAAAATTTTTTGCGCCTTTTCGTCTCAATATATAAGACACTATCAAGTTTCGTCATTTTTTTTTTTGTTTGATTTCATATTAATACTTACTGATTATTTATCAGCGATATTAAAAACCCTCAAATAACTTTTCATTTTCACACATTTTCGACTCAATATAAACAACTATCAAGTTTCGTCAATTTTTTTTGTTTGATTTCGTATTAATACTTAATTATTATTGATAAGCGATATTAAAAACCCTGAAATAACTAAAAATAAAGTGTTTTGTGAGTCGAAATTTTTAGCGCCTTTTAGTCTCAATATATAAGAAACTATCAAGTTTCGTCAACTTTTTTTTTGTTTGATTTCATATTAATACTTACTGATTATTGATCAGCGATATTAAAAACCCTGAAATAACTAAAAATAAAGTGTTTTGTGAGTCGAAATTTTTAGCGCCTTTTAGTCTCAATATATAAGAAACTATCAAGTTTCGTCAACTTTTTTTTTGTTTGATTTCATATTAATACTTACTGATTACTGATCAGCGATATTAAAAACCCTCAAATAACAAAAAAATAAAGTGTCTTGTGAGTTGAAATTTTGAAATAACTAAAAATAAAGTGTTTTGTGAGTCGAAATTTTTAGCGCGTTTTAGTCTCAATATATAAGAAACTATCAAGTTTCGTCAACTTTTTTTTTGTTTGATTTCATATTAATACTTACTGATCAGCGATATTAAAAACCCTCAAATAACAAAAAAATAAAGTGTCTTGTGAGTTGAAATTTTTTTGCGCATTTTCGTCTCAATATAAACAACTTTCAAGTTTCCTCAATTTTTTTTTGGTGGATATCATATTAATACTTACTGATTATTGATCAGCGATATTAAAAACCGTCAAATAACTAAAAATAAAGTGTTTTGTGAGTCGAAAATTTTTTGCGCCTTTTCGTCTCAATATATAAGACACTATCAAGTTTCGTCATTTTTTTTTGTTTGATTTCATATTAAGACTTACTGATTATTGATCAGCGATATTAAAAACCCTCAAATAACTTAAAATAAAGTGTTTTGTGAGTTGAAAATTTTTTGCGCATTTTAGTCTCAATATATAAGACACTATCAAGTTTCGTCATTTTTTTTTTGTTTGATTTTATATTAATACTTACTGATTATTGATCAGCGATAATAAAAACCCTCAAATAACTAAAAATAAAAAGTTTTGTGAGTAGAATATTTTTTGCGAATTTTCGTCTCAATATAAACAACTATCAAGTTTCGTCAATTTTTTTTGTTTGATTTCATATTAATATTTACTAATAATTGATCAGCGATATTAAAAAACCTCAAATAACTAAAAATAAAGTGTTTTGTGAGTTGAAAATTTTTTGCGCCTTTTAATCTCAATATATAAGACACTATCAAGTTTCATCAATTTTTTTTTGTTTGATTTCGAAAATTTTTTGCGCATTTTCGTCTCAATATAAACAACTATCAAGTTTCGTCAATTTTTTTTGTTTGATTTCGTATTAATACTTAATTATTATTGATAAGCGATATGAAAAACCCTGAAATAACTAAAAATAAAGTGTTTAGTGAGTCGAAATTTTTTGCGCCTTTTAGTCTTAATATATAAGAAACTATCAAGTTTCGTCAATTTTTTTTTGTTTGATTTCATATTAATACTTACTGATTATTGATCAGCGATATTAAAAACCCTCAAATAACTAAAAATAAAGTGTTTTGTGACTTGAAAATTTTTCGCGCATTTTCGTCTCAATATAAACAACTATCAAGTTTCGTTAATTTTTTTTTGTTTGATATCATTTTAATACTTACTGATTATTGATCAGCGATATCAAAAACCCTCAAATAACTTAAAATAAAGTGTCTTGTGAGTCGAAAATTTTTCGCGCATTTTCGTCTCAATATAAACAACTATCAAGTTTCGTCAATTTTTTTTGTTTGATATCATTTTAATACTTACTGATTATTGATCAGCGATATTAAAAACCCTCAAATAACTAAAAATAAAGTGTTTTGTGACATGAAGATTTTTTGCGCATTTTCGTCTCAATATAAACAACTATCAAGTTTCGTCAATTTTTTTTGTTTGATTTCGTATTAATACTTAATTATTATTGATAAGCGATATGAAAAACTTTGAAATAACTAAAAATAAAGTGTTTAGTGAGTCGAAATTTTTTGCGCCTTTTAGTCTTAATATATAAGAAACTATCAAGTTTCGTCAATTTTTTTTTGTTTGATTTCATATTAATACTTACTGATTATTGATCAGCGATATTAAAAACCCTCAAATAACTAAAAATAAAGTGTTTTGTGACTTGAAAATTTTTCGCGCATTTTCGTCTCAATATAAACAACTATCAAGTTTCGTTAATTTTTTTTTGTTTGATATCATTTTAATACTTACTGATTATTGATCAGCGATATCAAAAACCCTCAAATAACTTAAAATAAAGTGTCTTGTGAGTCGAAAATTTTTTGCGCCTTTTCGTCTCAATATATAAGACACTATCAAGTTTCGTCATTTTTTTTTGTTTGATTTCATATTAAGACTTACTGATTATTGATCAGCGATATAAAAAACCCTCAAATAACTAAAAATAAAGTGTTTTGTGAGTTGAATATTTTTTGCGAATTTTCGTCTCAATATAAACAACTATCAAGTTTCGTCAATTTTTTTTGTTTGATTTCATATTAATACTTACTAATAATTGATCAGCGATATTAAAAAACCTCAAATAACTAAAAATAAAGTGTTTTGTGAGTTGAAAATTTTTTGCGCCTTTTAATCTCAATATATAAGACACTATCAAGTTTCATCAATTTTTTTTTTTTGATTTCGAAAAATTTTTGCGCATTTTCGTCTCAATATAAACAACTATCAAGTTTCGTCAATTTTTTTTGTTTGATTTCGTATTAATACTTAATTATTATTGATAAGCGATATGAAAAACCCTGAAATAACTAAAAATAAAGTGTTTAGTGAGTCGAAATTTTTTGCGCCTTTTAGTCTCAATATATAAGAAACTATCAAGTTTCGTCAATTTTTTTTTGTTTGATTTCATATTAATACTTACTGATTATTGATCAGCGATATTAAAAACCCTCAAATAACTAAAAATAAAGTGTTTTGTGACTTGAAAATTTTTCGCGCATTTTCGTCTCAATATAAACAACTATCAAGTTTCGTCAATTTTTTTTGTTTGATATCATTTTAATACTTACTGATTATTGATCAGCGATATTAAAAACCCTCAAATAACTAAAAATAAAGTGTTTTGTGACATGAAGATTTTTTGCGCATTTTCGTCTCAATATAAACAACTATCAAGTTTCGTCAATTTTTTTTGTTTGATTTCGTATTAATACTTAATTATTATTGATAAGCGATATTAAAAACCCTGAAATAACTAAAAAAAAGTGTTAAGTGAGTCGAAATTTTTAGCGCCTTTTAGTCTCAATATATAAGAAACTATCAAGTTTCGTCAACTTTTTAATACTTACTGATTATTGATCAGCGATATAAAAAACCCTCAAATAACTAAAAATAAAGTGTTTTGTAAGTCGAAAATTTTTTGAGCCTTTTTGTCTCAATATATAAGACAATATCAAGTTTCGTCAATTTTTTTTGTTTGATTCCGTATTAATACTTAATTATTATTGATAAGCGATATTAAAAACCATGAAATAACTAAAAATAAAGTGTTTTGTGAGTTGAAAATTTTTATCGCATTTTTGTCTCAATATAACTATCAAGTTTCGTCAATTTTTTTTGTTTGATTTCATATTAATACTTACTGATTATTGATCAGCGATATTAAAAACCCTCAAATAACTAAAAATAAAGTGTTTTGTGAGTCGAAAATTTTTTGCGCCTTTTTGTCTCAATATATAAGACAATATCAAGTTTCGTCAATTTTTTTTGTTTGATTTCGTATTAATACTTGATTATTATTGATAAGCGATGTTAAAAACCCTGAAATAACTAAAAATAAAGTGGTAAGTGCGTCGAAATTGTTTGCGGCTTTTAGTCTCAATATATAAGAAACTATCAAGTTTAGTCAATTTTTTTTGTTTGATTTCATATTAATACTTACTGATTATTGATCAGCGATATTAAAAACCCTCAAATAACTAAAAATAAAGTGTTTTGTGAGTTGAAAATTTTTTGCGCTATTTACTCTCACTATATAAGACATTATCAAGTTTCGTCAATTTTTTTTTGTTTGATTTCATATTTATACTTACTGATTATTGATCAGCGATATTAAAAACCCTCAAATAACTTAAAATAAAGTGTCTTGTGAGTTGAAATTTTTTTGCGCATTTTCGTCTCAATATAAACAACTATCAAGTTTCGTCAATTTTTTTTTGTTTGATATCATATTAATACTTACTGATTATTGATCAGCGATATAAAAAACCCTCAAATAACTAAAAATAAAGTGTTTTGTGAGTCGAAAATTTTTTGCGCCTTTTTGTCTCAATATATAAGACACTATCAAGTTTCGTCAACTTTTTTTTTGTTTGATTTCATATTTATTCTTACTGATTATTGATCAGCGATATTAAAAACCCTCAAATAACTTAAAATAAAGTGTCTTGTGAGTTGAAATTTTTTTGCGCATTTTCGTCTCAATATAAACAACTATCAAGTTTCGTCAATTTTTTTTTGTTTGATATCATATTAATACTTACTGATTATTGATCAGCGATATTAAAAACCCTCAAATAACTAAAAATAAAGTGTTTTGTGACTTGAAAATTTTTTGCGCATTTTCGTCTCAATATAAACAACTATCAAGTTTCGTCAATTTTTTTTTGTTTGATATCATATTAATACTTACTGATTATTGATCAGCGATATTAAAAACCCTCAAATAACTAAAAATAAAGTGTTTTGTGACTTGAAAATTTTTTGCGCATTTTCGTCTCAATATAAACAACTATCAAGTTTCGTCAATTTTTTTGTTTGATTTCGTATTAATACTTAATTATTATTGATAAGCGATATTAAAAACCCTGAAATAACTAAAAATAAAGTGTTTTATGAGTCGAAATTTTTAGCGCCTTTTAGTCTCAATATATAAGAAACTTTCAAGTTTCGTCAACTTTTTTTTTGTTTGATTTCATATTAATACTTACTGATTATTGATCAGCGATATTAAAAACCCTCAAATAACAAAAAAATGAAGTGTCTTGTGAGTCGAAAATTTTTTGCGCCTTTTCGTCTCAATATAAACAACTATCAAGTTTCGTCAATTTTTTTTGTTTGATATCATTTTAATACTTACTGATATATATTGATCAGCGATATTAAAAACCCTCAAATAACTAAAAATAAAGTGTTTTGTGACATGAAGATTTTTTGCGCATTTTCGTCTCAATATAAACAACTATCAAGTTTCGTCAATTTTTTTTGTTTGATTTCGTATTAATACTTAATTATTATTGATAAGCGATATTAAAAACCCTGAAATAACTAAAAAAAAGTGTTAAGTGAGTCGAAATTTTTAGCGCCTTTTAGTCTCAATATATAAGAAACTATCAAGTTTCGTCAACTTTTTAATACTTACTGATTATTGATCAGCGATATAAAAAACCCTCAAATAACTAAAAATAAAGTGTTTTGTGAGTCGAAAATTTTTTGAGCCTTTTTGTCTCAATATATAAGACAATATCAAGTTTCGTCAATTTTTTTTGTTTGATTCCGTATTAATACTTAATTATTATTGATAAGCGATATTAAAAACCATGAAATAACTAAAAATAAAGTGTTTTGTGAGTTGAAAATTTTTATCGCATTTTTGTCTCAATATAACTATCAAGTTTCGTCAATTTTTTTTGTTTGATTTCATATTAATACTTACTGATTATTGATCAGCGATATTAAAAACCCTCAAATAACTAAAAATAAAGTGTTTTGTGAGTCGAAAATTTTTTGCGCCTTTTTGTCTCAATATATAAGACAATATCAAGTTTCGTCAATTTTTTTTGTTTGATTTCGTATTAATACTTGATTATTATTGATAAGCGATGTTAAAAACCCTGAAATAACTAAAAATAAAGTGGTAAGTGCGTCGAAATTGTTTGCGGCTTTTAGTCTCAATATATAAGAAACTATCAAGTTTAGTCAATTTTTTTTGTTTGATTTCATATTAATACTTACTGATTATTGATCAGCGATATTAAAAACCCTCAAATAACTAAAAATAAAGTGTTTTGTGAGTTGAAAATTTTTTGCGCTATTTACTCTCACTATATAAGACATTATCAAGTTTCGTCAATTTTTTTTTGTTTGATTTCATATTTATACTTACTGATTATTGATCAGCGATATTAAAAACCCTCAAATAACTTAAAATAAAGTGTCTTGTGAGTTGAAATTTTTTTGCGCATTTTCGTCTCAATATAAACAACTATCAAGTTTCGTCAATTTTTTTTTGTTTGATATCATATTAATACTTACTGATTATTGATCAGCGATATAAAAAACCCTCAAATAACTAAAAATAAAGTGTTTTGTGAGTCGAAAATTTTTTGCGCCTTTTTGTCTCAATATATAAGACACTATCAAGTTTCGTCAACTTTTTTTTTGTTTGATTTCATATTTATTCTTACTGATTATTGATCAGCGATATTAAAAACCCTCAAATAACTTAAAATAAAGTGTCTTGTGAGTTGAAATTTTTTTGCGCATTTTCGTCTCAATATAAACAACTATCAAGTTTCGTCAATTTTTTTTTGTTTGATATCATATTTATATCTCTCACTATATAAGACATTATCAAGTTTCGTCAATTTTTTTTTGTTTGATTTCATATTTATACTTACTGATTATTGATCAGCGATATTAAAAACCCTCAAATAACTTAAAATAAAGTGTCTTGTGAGTTGAAATTTTTTTGCGCATTTTCGTCTCAATATAAACAACTATCAAGTTTCGTCAATTTTTTTTTGTTTGATATCATATTAATACTTACTGATTATTGATCAGCGATATAAAAAACCCTCAAATAACTAAAAATAAAGTGTTTTGTGAGTCGAAATTTTTAGCGCGTTTTAGTCTCAATATATAAGAAACTATCAAGTTTCGTCAACTTTTTTTTTGTTTGATTTCATATTAATACTTACTGATTACTGATCAGCGATATTAAAAACCCTCAAATAACAAAAAAATAAAGTGTCTTGTGAGTTGAAATTTTTTTGCGCATTTTCGTCTCAATATAAACAACTTTCAAGTTTCTTCAATTTTTTTTTGGTGGATATCATATTAATACTTACTGATTATTGATCAGCGATATTAAAAACCGTCAAATAACTAAAAATAAAGTGTTTTGTGAGTCGAAAATTTTTTGCGCCTTTTCGTCTCAATATATAAGACACTATCAAGTTTCGTCATTTTTTTTTGTTTGATTTCATATTAAGACTTACTGATTATTGATCAGCGATATTAAAAACCCTCAAATAACTTAAAATAAAGTGTTTTGTGAGTTGAAAATTTTTTGCGCATTTTAGTCTCAATATATAAGACACTATCAAGTTTCGTCATTTTTTTTTTGTTTGATTTTATATTAATACTTACTGATTATTGATCAGCGATAATAAAAACCCTCAAATAACTAAAAATAAAAAGTTTTGTGAGTAGAATATTTTTTGCGAATTTTCGTCTCAATATAAACAACTATCAAGTTTCGTCAATTTTTTTTGTTTGATTTCATATTAATATTTACTAATAATTGATCAGCGATATTAAAAAACCTCAAATAACTAAAAATAAAGTGTTTTGTGAGTTGAAAATTTTTTGCGCCTTTTAATCTCAATATATAAGACACTATCAAGTTTCATCAATTTTTTTTTGTTTGATTTCGAAAATTTTTTGCGCATTTTCGTCTCAATATAAACAACTATCAAGTTTCGACAATTTTTTTTGTTTGATTTCGTATTAATACTTAATTATTATTGATAAGCGATATGAAAAACCCTGAAATAACTAAAAATAAAGTGTTTAGTGAGTCGAAATTTTTTGCGCATTTTAGTCTTAATATATAAGAAACTATCAAGTTTCGTAAATTTTTTTTTGTTTGATTTCATATTAATACTTACTGATTATTGATCAGCGATATGAAAAACCCTCAAATAACTAAAAATAAAGTGTTTTGTGACTTGAAAATTTTTCGCGCATTTTCGTCTCAATATAAACAACTATCAAGTTTCGTTAATTTTTTTTTGTTTGATATCATTTTAATACCTACTGATTATTGATCAGCGATATCAAAAACCCTCAAATAACTTAAAATAAAGTGTCTTGTGAGTCGAAAATTTTTTGCGCCTTTTCGTCTCAATATATAACACACTATCAAGTTTCGTCATTTTTTTTTGTTTGATTTCATATTAAGACTTACTGATTATTGATCAGCGATATAAAAAACCCTCAAATAACTAAAAATAAAGTGTTTTGTGAGTTGAATATTTTTTGCGAATTTTCGTCTCAATATAAACAACTATCAAGTTTCGTCAATTTTTTTTGTTTGATTTCATATTAATACTTACTAATAATTGATCAGCGATATTAAAAAACCTCAAATAACTAAAAATAAAGTGTTTAGTGAGTCGAAATTTTTTGCGCCTTTTAGTCTCAATATATAAGAAACTATCAAGTTTCGTCAATTTTTTTTTGTTTGATTTCATATTAATACTTACTGATTATTGATCAGCGATATTAAAAACCCTCAAATAACTAAAAATAAAGTGTTTTGTGACTTGAAAATTTTTCGCGCATTTTCGTCTCAATATAAACAACTATCAAGTTTCGTCAATTTTTTTTGTTTGATATCATTTTAATACTTACTGATTATTGATCAGCGATATTAAAAACCCTCAAATAACTAAAAATAAAGTGTTTTGTGACATGAAGATTTTTTGCGCATTTTCGTCTCAATATAAACAACTATCAAGTTTCGTTAATTTTTTTTGTTTGATTTCGTATTAATACTTAATTATTATTGATAAGCGATATGAAAAACCCTGAAATAACTAAAAATAAAGTGTTTAGTGAGTCGAAATGTTTTGCGCCTTTTAGTCTCAATATATAAGAAACTATCAAGTTTCGTCAATTTTTTTTTGTTTGATTTCATATTAATACTTACTGATTATTGATCAGCGATATTAAAAACCCTCAAATAACTAAAAATAAAGTGTTTTGTGACTTGAAGATTTTTTGCGCATTTTCGTCTCAATATAAACAACTATCAAGTTTCGTCAATTTTTTTTGTTTGATTTCGTATTAATACTTAATTATTATTGATAAGCGATATTAAAAATCCTGAAATAACTAAAAAAAAGTGTTAAGTGAGTCGAAATTTTTAGCGCCTTTTAGTCTCAATATATAAGAAACTATCAAGTTTCGTCAACTTTTTAATACTTACTGATTATTGATCAGCGATATAAAAAACCCTCAAATAACTAAAAATAAAGTGTTTTGTGACTTGAAGATTTTTTGCGCATTTTCGTCTCAATATAAACAACTATCAAGTTTCGTCAATTTTTTTTTGTTTGATTTCGTATTAATACTTAATTATTATTGATAAGCGATATTAAAAATCCTGAAATAACTAAAAAAAAGTGTTTAGTGAGTCGAAATTTTTAGCGCCTTTTAGTCTCAATATATAAGAAACTATCAAGTTTCGTCAACTTTTTAATACTTACTAATTATTGATCAGCGATATAAAAAACCCTCAAATAACTAAAAATAAAGTGTTTTGTGACTTAAAAATTTATCGCGCATTTTCGTCTCAATATAAACAACTATCAGGTTTCGTTAATTTTTTTTTGTTTGATATCATTTTAATACTTACTGATTATTGATCAGCGATAACAAAAACCCTCAAATAACTTAAAATAAAGTGTTTTGTGAGTCTAAAATTTTTTGCGCCTTTTTGTCTCAATATATAAGACACTATCAAGTTTCGTCAATTATTTTTGGTTTGATTTCATATTAATACTTACTGATTATTGATCAGCGATATTAAAAACCCTCAAATAACTAAAAATAAAGTGTTTTGTGACTTGAAGATTTTTTGCGCATTTGTGTCTCAATATAAACAACTATCAAGTTTCGTCAATTTTTTTTTGTTTGATTTCGTATTAATACTTAATTATTATTGATAAGCGATATTAAAAACCCTGAAATAACTAAAAATAAAGTGTTTAGTGAGTCGAAATTTTTAAGCGCCTTTTAGTCTCAATATATCAGAAACTGTCAAGTTTCGTCAACTTTTTAATACTTTCTGATTATTGATCAGCGATATAAAAAACCCTCAAATAACTAAAAATAAAGTGTTTTGTGAGTCGAAATTTTTTTGCGCCTTTTTGTCTCTATATATAAGACACTATCAAGTTTCGTCAATTTTTTTTTGTTTGATTTCATATAAATACTTAATTATTATTAATAAGCGATATTAAAAACCCTGAAATAACTAAAAATAAAGTGTTTAGTGAGTCGAAATTTTTAGCGCCTTTTAGTCTCAATATATCAGAAACTATCAAGTTTCGTCAACTTTTTAATACTTACTGATTATTGATCAGCGATATAAAAAACCCTCAAATAACTAAAAATAAAGTGTTTTGTGAGTCTAAAATTTTTGGCGCTTTTTGTCTCAATATATAAGAAACTATCAAGTTTCGTCAATTTTTTTTGTTTGATTTCATATTAATACTTACTGATTATTGATCAGCGATATTAAAAACCCTCAAATAACTAAAAATAAAGTGTTTTGTGAGTTGAAAATTTTTTGCGAATTTTAGTCTCAATATAAACAACTATCAAGTTTCGTCAATTTTTTTTGTTTGATTTCATATTTATACTTACTTATTATTGATAAGCGATAGTAAAAACCCTCAAATAACTTAAAATAAAGTGTCTTGTGAGTCGAAATTTTTTGGCGCCCTTTAGTCTCAATATATAAGAAACTATCAAGTTTCGTCAATTTTTTTTGTTTGATTTCATATTAATACTTACTGATTATTGATCAGCGATATTAAAAACCCTCAAATAACTAAAAATAAAGTGTTTTGTGAGTTGAAAATTTTTTGCGAATTTTAGTCTCAATATAAACAACTATCAAGTTTCGTCAATTTTTTTTGTTTGATTTCATATTAATACTTACTGATTATTGATCAGCGATATTAAAAACTCTCAAATAACTAAAAATTAAGTGTTTTGTGGGTCGAATTTTTTCTGCGCCTTTTAGTCTCAATATAAAAGACACTATTAAGTTTCGTCAATTTTTTTTTCTTTGATTTGATATTAATACTTTCTGATTATTGATCAGCGATATTTAAAACCCTCAAATAACTAAAAATAAAGTGTTTTGTGAGTCGAAATTTTTTTCGCCTTTTAGTCTCAATATATAAGAAACTATCAAGTTTCGTCAATTTTTTTTCGTTTGATTTCATATTAATACTTACTGATTATTAATCAGCGATATTAAAAACCCTCAAATAACTAAAAATAAAGTGTTTTGTGAGTCGAAATTTTTTGGCGCCTTTTGGTCTCAATATATAAGAAACTATCAAGTTTCGTCAATTTTTTTTGTTTGATTTCATATTAATACTTACTGATTATTGATCAGCGATATTAAAAACCCTGAAATAACTAAAAATAAAGTGTTTTGTGAGTTGAAAAATTTTTGCGAATTTTCGTCTCAATATAAACAACTATCAAGTTTCGTCAATTTTTTTTGTTTGATTTCATATTCATACTTACTGATTATTGATCAGCGATATTAAAAACCCTCAAATAACTAAAAATGAAGTGTTTTGTGAGTTGAATTTTTTTTGGCGCATTTTCGTCTCAATATAAACAACTATCAAGTTTCGTCAATTTTTTTTGTTTGATATCATATTAATACTTACTGATTATTGATCCGCGATATTAAAAACCCTCAAATAACTAAAAATAAAGTGTTTTGTGAGTCGAAATTTTTTTGCGCCTTTTTGTCTCAATATATAAGACACTATCAAGTTTAGTCAATTTTTTTTGTTTGATTTCATATTAATACTAACTGATTATTGATCAGCGATATTAAAAACCCTCAAATAACTAAAAATAAAGTGTTGTGTGAGTTGAAAATTTTTTGCGTCTTTAAATCTCAATATATAAGACACTATCAAGTTTCGTCAATTTTTTTTTGTTTGATTTCATATTAATACTTACTGATTATTGATCAGCGATATTAAAACCCTCAAATAACTAAAAAAAAAAGTGTTTTGTGAGTTGAAAATTTTTTGCGCCTTTTAATCTCAATATAAACAAATATCAAGTTTCCTCAATTTTTTTTTGTTTGATTTCATATTAATACTTACTGATTATTGATCAGCGATATTAAAAACCCTCAAATAACTAAAAATAAAGTGTTTTGTGAGTCGAAATTTTTTTGCGCCTTTTTGTCTCAATATATAAGACACTATCAAGTTTAGTAAATTTTTTTTGTTTGATTTCATATTAATACTAACTGGATATTGATCAGCGATATTAAAAACCCTCAAATAACTAAAAATAAAGTGTTGTGTGAGTTGAAAATTTTTTGCGTCTTTAAATCTCAATATATAAGACACTATCAAGTTTCGTCAATTTTTTTTTGTTTGATTTCATATTAATACTTACTGATTATTGATCAGCGATATTAAAAACCCTCAAATAACTAAAAAAAAAAGTGTTTTGTGAGTTGAAAATTTTTTGCGCCTTTTAATCTCAATATAAACAAATATCAAGTTTCCTCAATTTTTTTTTGGTTGATTTCATATTTATACTTATTGTTGATAAGCGATAATAAAAACCCTCAAATAACTAAAAATAAAGTGTTTTGTGAGTCAAAATTTTTTTAGCGCATTTTTGTCTCAATCTATCCAATTTCGTCAATTTTTTTTTGTTTGATATCATATTAATACTTACTGATAATTGATCAGCGATATTAAAAACCCTCAAATAACTAAAAATAAAGTGTTTTATGAGCCAAAAATTTTTTGCGCCTTTTTGTCTCAATATATAAGACACTATCAAGTTTCGTCAATTTTTTTTTGTTTGATTTCATATTAATACTTACTGATTATTGATCAGCGATATTAAAAACCCTCAAATAACTAAAAATGAAGTGTTTTGTGAGTTGAATTTTTTTTGCGCATTTTCGTCTCAATATAAACAACTATCAAGTTTCGTCAATTTTTTTTGTTTGATTTCATATTTATACTTACTCATTTTTGATAAGCGATAGTAAAAACCCTCAAATAACTAAAAATAAAGTGTTTTGTGAGTCGAAATTTTTTGGCGCCCTTTAGTCTCAATATATAAGAAACTATCAAGTTTCGTCAATTGTTTTTGTTTGATTTCATATTAATACTTACTGATTATTGATCAGCGATATAAAAAACCCTCAAATAACTATAAATAAAGTGTTTCGTGAGTCGAATTTTTTTTGCGAAAATTTCATCTCAATATAAACAACTATCAAGTTTCGTCAATTTTTTTTGTTTGATTTCATATTTATACTTACTTATTATTGATAAGCGATATTAAAAACCCTCAAATAACTAAAAATAAAGTGTTTTGTGAGTTGAAATTTTTTTGCGCATTTTAGTCTCAATATTTAAGACACTATCAAGTTTCGTCAATTTTTTTTTGTTTGATATCATATTAATACTTACTGATTATTTATCAGCGATATTAATAACCCTCAAATAACTAAAAATAAAGTGTTTTGTGAGTTGAAATTTTTTTTGCGAATTTTCGTCTCAATATAAACAACTATCAAGTTTCGTCAATTTTTTTTGTTTGATTTCATATTTAAACTTACTTATTATTGATAAGCGATAGTAAAAACCCTCAAATAACTAAAAATAAAGTGTTTTGTGAGTTGAAAGTTTTTTGCGAATTTTCGTCTCAATATAAACAACTATCAAGTTTCGTCAATTTTTTTTGTTTGATTTCATATTAATACTTACTGATTATTGATAAGCGATATTTAAAACCCTGAAATAACTAAAAATAAAGTGTTTTGTGAGTTGAAAATTTTTTGCGCCTTTAATCTCAATATATAAGAAACTATCAAGTTTCGTCAACTTTTTTTTTGTTTGATTTCATATTAATACTTACTGATTATTGATCAGCGATATTAAAAACCCTCAAATAACAAAAAAATGAAGTGTCTTGTGAGTCGAAAATTTTTTGCGCCTTTTCGTCTCAATATAAACAACTATCAAGTTTCGTCAATTTTTTTTGTTTGATATCATTTTAATACTTACTGATTATTGATCAGCGATATTAAAAACCCTCAAATAACTAAAAATAAAGTGTTTTGTGACATGAAGATTTTTTGCGCATTTTCGTCTCAATATAAACAACTATCAAGTTTCGTCAATTTTTTTTGTTTGATTTCGTATTAATACTTAATTATTATTGATAAGCGATATTAAAAACCCTGAAATAACTAAAAAAAAGTGTTAAGTGAGTCGAAATTTTTAGCGCCTTTTAGTCTCAATATATAAGAAACTATCAAGTTTCGTCAACTTTTTAATACTTACTGATTATTGATCAGCGATATAAAAAACCCTCAAATAACTAAAAATAAAGTGTTTTGTGAGTCGAAAATTTTTTGAGCCTTTTTGTCTCAATATATAAGACAATATCAAGTTTCGTCAATTTTTTTTGTTTGATTCCGTATTAATACTTAATTATTATTGATAAGCGATATTAAAAACCATGAAATAACTAAAAATAAAGTGTTTTGTGAGTTGAAAATTTTTATCGCATTTTTGTCTCAATATAACTATCAAGTTTCGTCAATTTTTTTTGTTTGATTTCATATTAATACTTACTGATTATTGATCAGCGATATTAAAAACCCTCAAATAACTAAAAATAAAGTGTTTTGTGAGTCGAAAATTTTTTGCGCCTTTTTGTCTCAATATATAAGACAATATCAAGTTTCGTCAATTTTTTTTGTTTGATTTCGTATTAATACTTGATTATTATTGATAAGCGATGTTAAAAACCCTGAAATAACTAAAAATAAAGTGGTAAGTGCGTCGAAATTGTTTGCGGCTTTTAGTCTCAATATATAAGAAACTATCAAGTTTAGTCAATTTTTTTTGTTTGATTTCATATTAATACTTACTGATTATTGATCAGCGATATTAAAAACCCTCAAATAACTAAAAATAAAGTGTTTTGTGAGTTGAAAATTTTTTGCGCTATTTACTCTCACTATATAAGACATTATCAAGTTTCGTCAATTTTTTTTTGTTTGATTTCATATTTATACTTACTGATTATTGATCAGCGATATTAAAAACCCTCAAATAACTTAAAATAAAGTGTCTTGTGAGTTGAAATTTTTTTGCGCATTTTCGTCTCAATATAAACAACTATCAAGTTTCGTCAATTTTTTTTTGTTTGATATCATATTAATACTTACTGATTATTGATCAGCGATATTAAAAACCCTCAAATAACTAAAAATAAAGTGTCTTGTGAGTTGAAATTTTTTTGCGCATTTTCGTCTCAATATAAACAACTATCAAGTTTCGTCAATTTTTTTGTTTGATTTCGTATTAATACTTAATTATTATTGATAAGCGATATTAAAAACCCTGAAATAACTAAAAATAAAGTGTTTTATGAGTCGAAATTTTTAGCGCCTTTTAGTCTCAATATATAAGAAACTTTCAAGTTTCGTCAACTTTTTTTTTGTTTGATTTCATATTAATACTTACTGATTATTGATCAGCGATATTAAAAACCCTGAAATAACTAAAAATAAAGTGTTTTGTGAGTCGAAATTTTTAGCGCCTTTTAGTCTCAATATATAAGAAACTATCAAGTTTCGTCAACTTTTTTTTTGTTTGATTTCATATTAATACTTACTGATTATTGATCAGCGATATTAAAAACCCTCAAATAACAAAAAAATGAAGTGTCTTGTGAGTCGAAAATTTTTTGCGCCTTTTCGTCTCAATATATAAGACACTATCAAGTTTCGTCATTTTTTTTTGTTTGATTTCATATTAAGACTTACTGATTATTGATCAGCGATATAAAAAACCCTCAAATAACTAAAAATAAAGTGTTTTGTGAGTTGAAAATTTTTTGCGCATTTTAGTCTCAATATATAAGACACTATCAAGTTTCGTAATTTTTTTTTGTTTGATTTCATATTAATACTTACTGATTATTTATCAGCGATATTAAAATCCCTCAAATAACTTTTCATTTTCACACATTTTCGTCTCAATATAAACAACTATCAAGTTTCGTCAATTTTTTTTGTTTGATTTCGTATTAATACTTAATTATTATTGATAAGCGATATTAAAAACCCTGAAATAACTAAAAATAAAGTGTTTTGTGAGTCGAAATTTTTAGCGCCTTTTAGTCTCAATATATAAGAAACTATCAAGTTTCGTCAACTTTTTTTTTGTTTGATTTCATATTAATACTTACTGATTATTGATCAGCGATATTAAAAACCCTGAAATAACTAAAAATAAAGTGTTTTGTGAGTCGAAATTTTTAGCGCCTTTTAGTCTCAATATATAAGAAACTATCAAGTTTCGTCAACTTTTTTTTTGTTTGATTTCATATTAATACTTACTGATTACTGATCAGCGATATTAAAAACCCTCAAATAACAAAAAAATAAAGTGTCTTGTGAGTTGAAATTTTGAAATAACTAAAAATAAAGTGTTTTGTGAGTCGAAATTTTTAGCGCGTTTTAGTCTCAATATATAAGAAACTATCAAGTTTCGTCAACTTTTTTTTTGTTTGATTTCATATTAATACTTACTGATTACTGATCAGCGATATTAAAAACCCTCAAATAACAAAAAAATAAAGTGTCTTGTGAGTTGAAATTTTTTTGCGCATTTTCGTCTCAATATAAACAACTTTCAAGTTTCTTCAATTTTTTTTTGGTGGATATCATATTAATACTTACTGATTATTGATCAGCGATATTAAAAACCGTCAAATAACTAAAAATAAAGTGTTTTGTGAGTCGAAAATTTTTTGCGCCTTTTCGTCTCAATATATAAGACACTATCAAGTTTCGTCATTTTTTTTTGTTTGATTTCATATTAAGACTTACTGATTATTGATCAGCGATATTAAAAACCCTCAAATAACTTAAAATAAAGTGTTTTGTGAGTTGAAAATTTTTTGCGCATTTTAGTCTCAATATATAAGACACTATCAAGTTTCGTCATTTTTTTTTTGTTTGATTTTATATTAATACTTACTGATTATTGATCAGCGATAATAAAAACCCTCAAATAACTAAAAATAAAAAGTTTTGTGAGTAGAATATTTTTTGCGAATTTTCGTCTCAATATAAACAACTATCAAGTTTCGTCAATTTTTTTTGTTTGATTTCATATTAATATTTACTAATAATTGATCAGCGATATTAAAAAACCTCAAATAACTAAAAATAAAGTGTTTTGTGAGTTGAAAATTTTTTGCGCCTTTTAATCTCAATATATAAGACACTATCAAGTTTCATCAATTTTTTTTTGTTTGATTTCGAAAATTTTTTGCGCATTTTCGTCTCAATATAAACAACTATCAAGTTTCGACAATTTTTTTTGTTTGATTTCGTATTAATACTTAATTATTATTGATAAGCGATATGAAAAACCCTGAAATAACTAAAAATAAAGTGTTTAGTGAGTCGAAATTTTTTGCGCATTTTAGTCTTAATATATAAGAAACTATCAAGTTTCGTAAATTTTTTTTTGTTTGATTTCATATTAATACTTACTGATTATTGATCAGCGATATGAAAAACCCTCAAATAACTAAAAATAAAGTGTTTTGTGACTTGAAAATTTTTCGCGCATTTTCGTCTCAATATAAACAACTATCAAGTTTCGTTAATTTTTTTTTGTTTGATATCATTTTAATACTTACTGATTATTGATCAGCGATATCAAAAACCCTCAAATAACTTAAAATAAAGTGTCTTGTGAGTCGAAAATTTTTTGCGCCTTTTCGTCTCAATATATAACACACTATCAAGTTTCGTCATTTTTTTTTGTTTGATTTCATATTAAGACTTACTGATTATTGATCAGCGATATAAAAAACCCTCAAATAACTAAAAATAAAGTGTTTTGTGAGTTGAATATTTTTTGCGAATTTTCGTCTCAATATGAACAACTATCAAGTTTCGTCAATTTTTTTTGTTTGATTTCATATTAATACTTACTAATAATTGATCAGCGATATTAAAAAACCTCAAATAACTAAAAATAAAGTGTTTTGTGAGTTGAAAATTTTTTGCGCCTTTTAATCTCAATATATAAGACACTATCAAGTTTCATCAATTTTTTTTTTTTGATTTCGAAAAATTTTTGCGCATTTTCGTCTCAATATAAACAACTATCAAGTTTCGTCAATTTTTTTTGTTTGATTTCGTATTAATACTTAATTATTATTGATAAGCGATATGAAAAACCCTGAAATAACTAAAAATAAAGTGTTTAGTGAGTCGAAATTTTTTGCGCCTTTTAGTCTCAATATATAAGAAACTATCAAGTTTCGTCAATTTTTTTTTGTTTGATTTCATATTAATACTTACTGATTATTGATCAGCGATATTAAAAACCCTCAAATAACTAAAAATAAAGTGTTTTGTGACTTGAAAATTTTTCGCGCATTTTCGTCTCAATATAAACAACTATCAAGTTTCGTCAATTTTTTTTGTTTGATATCATTTTAATACTTACTGATTATTGATCAGCGATATTAAAAACCCTCAAATAACTAAAAATAAAGTGTTTTGTGACATGAAGATTTTTTGCGCATTTTCGTCTCAATATAAACAACTATCAAGTTTCGTTAATTTTTTTTGTTTGATTTCGTATTAATACTTAATTATTATTGATAAGCGATATGAAAAACCCTGAAATAACTAAAAATAAAGTGTTTAGTGAGTCGAAATGTTTTGTTGAAAATTTTTTGCGCTATTTACTCTCACTATATAAGACATTATCAAGTTTCGTCAATTTTTTTTTGTTTGATTTCATATTTATACTTACTGATTATTGATCAGCGATATTAAAAACCCTCAAATAACTTAAAATAAAGTGTCTTGTGAGTTGAAATTTTTTTGCGCATTTTCGTCTCAATATAAACAACTATCAAGTTTCGTCAATTTTTTTTTGTTTGATATCATATTAATACTTACTGATTATTGATCAGCGATATAAAAAACCCTCAAATAACTAAAAATAAAGTGTTTTGTGAGTCCAAAATTTTTTGCGCCTTTTTGTCTCAATATATAAGACACTATCAAGTTTCGTCAACTTTTTTTTTGTTTGATTTCATATTTATTCTTACTGATTATTGATCAGCGATATTAAAAACCCTCAAATAACTTAAAATAAAGTGTCTTGTGAGTTGAAATTTTTTTGCGCATTTTCGTCTCAATATAAACAACTATCAAGTTTCGTCAATTTTTTTTTGTTTGATATCATATTAATACTTACTGATTATTGATCAGCGATATTAAAAACCCTCAAATAACTAAAAATAAAGTGTCTTGTGAGTTGAAATTTTTTTGCGCATTTTCGTCTCAATATAAACAACTATCAAGTTTCGTCAATTTTTTTGTTTGATTTCGTATTAATACTTAATTATTATTGATAAGCGATATTAAAAACCCTGAAATAACTAAAAATAAAGTGTTTTATGAGTCGAAATTTTTAGCGCCTTTTAGTCTCAATATATAAGAAACTTTCAAGTTTCGTCAACTTTTTTTTTGTTTGATTTCATATTAATACTTACTGATTATTGATCAGCGATATTAAAAACCCTGAAATAACTAAAAATAAAGTGTTTTGTGAGTCGAAATTTTTAGCGCCTTTTAGTCTCAATATATAAGAAACTATCAAGTTTCGTCAACTTTTTTTTTGTTTGATTTCATATTAATACTTACTGATTATTGATCAGCGATATTAAAAACCCTCAAATAACAAAAAAATGAAGTGTCTTGTGAGTCGAAAATTTTTTGCGCCTTTTCGTCTCAATATATAAGACACTATCAAGTTTCGTCATTTTTTTTTGTTTGATTTCATATTAAGACTTACTGATTATTGATCAGCGATATAAAAAACCCTCAAATAACTAAAAATAAAGTGTTTTGTGAGTTGAAAATTTTTTGCGCATTTTAGTCTCAATATATAAGACACTATCAAGTTTCGTCATTTTTTTTTTGTTTGATTTCATATTAATACTTACTGATTATTTATCAGCGATATTAAAATCCCTCAAATAACTTTTCATTTTCACACATTTTCGTCTCAATATAAACAACTATCAAGTTTCGTCAATTTTTTTTGTTTGATTTCGTATTAATACTTAATTATTATTGATAAGCGATATTAAAAACCCTGAAATAACTAAAAATAAAGTGTTTTGTGAGTCGAAATTTTTAGCGCCTTTTAGTCTCAATATATAAGAAACTATCAAGTTTCGTCAACTTTTTTTTTGTTTGATTTCATATTAATACTTACTGATTATTGATCAGCGATATTAAAAACCCTGAAATAACTAAAAATAAAGTGTTTTGTGAGTCGAAATTTTTAGCGCCTTTTAGTCTCAATATATAAGAAACTATCAAGTTTCGTCAACTTTTTTTTTGTTTGATTTCATATTAATACTTACTGATTACTGATCAGCGATATTAAAAACCCTCAAATAACAAAAAAATAAAGTGTCTTGTGAGTTGAAATTTTGAAATAACTAAAAATAAAGTGTTTTGTGAGTCGAAATTTTTAGCGCGTTTTAGTCTCAATATATAAGAAACTATCAAGTTTCGTCAACTTTTTTTTTGTTTGATTTCATATTAATACTTACTGATTACTGATCAGCGATATTAAAAACCCTCAAATAACAAAAAAATAAAGTGTCTTGTGAGTTGAAATTTTTTTGCGCATTTTCGTCTCAATATAAACAACTTTCAAGTTTCTTCAATTTTTTTTTGGTGGATATCATATTAATACTTACTGATTATTGATCAGCGATATTAAAAACCGTCAAATAACTAAAAATAAAGTGTTTTGTGAGTCGAAAATTTTTTGCGCCTTTTCGTCTCAATATATAAGACACTATCAAGTTTCGTCATTTTTTTTTGTTTGATTTCATATTAAGACTTACTGATTATTGATCAGCGATATTAAAAACCCTCAAATAACTTAAAATAAAGTGTTTTGTGAGTTGAAAATTTTTTGCGCATTTTAGTCTCAATATATAAGACACTATCAAGTTTCGTCATTTTTTTTTTGTTTGATTTTATATTAATACTTACTGATTATTGATCAGCGATAATAAAAACCCTCAAATAACTAAAAATAAAAAGTTTTGTGAGTAGAATATTTTTTGCGAATTTTCGTCTCAATATAAACAACTATCAAGTTTCGTCAATTTTTTTTGTTTGATTTCATATTAATATTTACTAATAATTGATCAGCGATATTAAAAAACCTCAAATAACTAAAAATAAAGTGTTTTGTGAGTTGAAAATTTTTTGCGCCTTTTAATCTCAATATATAAGACACTATCAAGTTTCATCAATTTTTTTTTGTTTGATTTCGAAAATTTTTTGCGCATTTTCGTCTCAATATAAACAACTATCAAGTTTCGACAATTTTTTTTGTTTGATTTCGTATTAATACTTAATTATTATTGATAAGCGATATGAAAAACCCTGAAATAACTAAAAATAAAGTGTTTAGTGAGTCGAAATTTTTTGCGCATTTTAGTCTTAATATATAAGAAACTATCAAGTTTCGTAAATTTTTTTTTGTTTGATTTCATATTAATACTTACTGATTATTGATCAGCGATATGAAAAACCCTCAAATAACTAAAAATAAAGTGTTTTGTGACTTGAAAATTTTTCGCGCATTTTCGTCTCAATATAAACAACTATCAAGTTTCGTTAATTTTTTTTTGTTTGATATCATTTTAATACTTACTGATTATTGATCAGCGATATCAAAAACCCTCAAATAACTTAAAATAAAGTGTCTTGTGAGTCGAAAATTTTTTGCGCCTTTTCGTCTCAATATATAACACACTATCAAGTTTCGTCATTTTTTTTTGTTTGATTTCATATTAAGACTTACTGATTATTGATCAGCGATATAAAAAACCCTCAAATAACTAAAAATAAAGTGTTTTGTGAGTTGAATATTTTTTGCGAATTTTCGTCTCAATATAAACAACTATCAAGTTTCGTCAATTTTTTTTGTTTGATTTCATATTAATACTTACTAATAATTGATCAGCGATATTAAAAAACCTCAAATAACTAAAAATAAAGTGTTTTGTGAGTTGAAAATTTTTTGCGCCTTTTAATCTCAATATATAAGACACTATCAAGTTTCATCAATTTTTTTTTTTTGATTTCGAAAAATTTTTGCGCATTTTCGTCTCAATATAAACAACTATCAAGTTTCGTCAATTTTTTTTGTTTGATTTCGTATTAATACTTAATTATTATTGATAAGCGATATGAAAAACCCTGAAATAACTAAAAATAAAGTGTTTAGTGAGTCGAAATTTTTTGCGCCTTTTAGTCTCAATATATAAGAAACTATCAAGTTTCGTCAATTTTTTTTTGTTTGATTTCATATTAATACTTACTGATTATTGATCAGCGATATTAAAAACCCTCAAATAACTAAAAATAAAGTGTTTTGTGACTTGAAAATTTTTCGCGCATTTTCGTCTCAATATAAACAACTATCAAGTTTCGTCAATTTTTTTTGTTTGATATCATTTTAATACTTACTGATTATTGATCAGCGATATTAAAAACCCTCAAATAACTAAAAATAAAGTGTTTTGTGACATGAAGATTTTTTGCGCATTTTCGTCTCAATATAAACAACTATCAAGTTTCGTTAATTTTTTTTGTTTGATTTCGTATTAATACTTAATTATTATTGATAAGCGATATGAAAAACCCTGAAATAACTAAAAATAAAGTGTTTAGTGAGTCGAAATGTTTTGCGCCTTTTAGTCTCAATATATAAGAAACTATCAAGTTTCGTCAATTTTTTTTTGTTTGATTTCATATTAATACTTACTGATTATTGATCAGCGATATTAAAAACCCTCAAATAACTAAAAATAAAGTGTTTTGTGACTTGAAGATTTTTTGCGCATTTTCGTCTCAATATAAACAACTATCAAGTTTCGTCAATTTTTTTTGTTTGATTTCGTATTAATACTTAATTATTATTGATAAGCGATATTAAAAATCCTGAAATAACTAAAAAAAAGTGTTAAGTGAGTCGAAATTTTTAGCGCCTTTTAGTCTCAATATATAAGAAACTATCAAGTTTCGTCAACTTTTTAATACTTACTGATTATTGATCAGCGATATAAAAAACCCTCAAATAACTAAAAATAAAGTGTTTTGTGACTTGAAGATTTTTTGCGCATTTTCGTCTCAATATAAACAACTATCAAGTTTCGTCAATTTTTTTTTGTTTGATTTCGTATTAATACTTAATTATTATTGATAAGCGATATTAAAAATCCTGAAATAACTAAAAAAAAGTGTTTAGTGAGTCGAAATTTTTAGCGCCTTTTAGTCTCAATATATAAGAAACTATCAAGTTTCGTCAACTTTTTAATACTTACTAATTATTGATCAGCGATATAAAAAACCCTCAAATAACTAAAAATAAAGTGTTTTGTGACTTAAAAATTTATCGCGCATTTTCGTCTCAATATAAACAACTATCAGGTTTCGTTAATTTTTTTTTGTTTGATATCATTTTAATACTTACTGATTATTGATCAGCGATAACAAAAACCCTCAAATAACTTAAAATAAAGTGTTTTGTGAGTCTAAAATTTTTTGCGCCTTTTTGTCTCAATATATAAGACACTATCAAGTTTCGTCAATTATTTTTGGTTTGATTTCATATTAATACTTACTGATTATTGATCAGCGATATTAAAAACCCTCAAATAACTAAAAATAAAGTGTTTTGTGACTTGAAGATTTTTTGCGCATTTGTGTCTCAATATAAACAACTATCAAGTTTCGTCAATTTTTTTTTGTTTGATTTCGTATTAATACTTAATTATTATTGATAAGCGATATTAAAAACCCTGAAATAACTAAAAATAAAGTGTTTAGTGAGTCGAAATTTTTAAGCGCCTTTTAGTCTCAATATATCAGAAACTGTCAAGTTTCGTCAACTTTTTAATACTTTCTGATTATTGATCAGCGATATAAAAAACCCTCAAATAACTAAAAATAAAGTGTTTTGTGAGTCGAAATTTTTTTGCGCCTTTTTGTCTCTATATATAAGACACTATCAAGTTTCGTCAATTTTTTTTTTGTTTGATTTCATATAAATACTTAATTATTATTAATAAGCGATATTAAAAACCCTGAAATAACTAAAAATAAAGTGTTTAGTGAGTCGAAATTTTTAGCGCCTTTTAGTCTCAATATATCAGAAACTATCAAGTTTCGTCAACTTTTTAATACTTACTGATTATTGATCAGCGATATAAAAAACCCTCAAATAACTAAAAATAAAGTGTTTTGTGAGTCTAAAATTTTTGGCGCTTTTTGTCTCAATATATAAGAAACTATCAAGTTTCGTCAATTTTTTTTGTTTGATTTCATATTAATACTTACTGATTATTGATCAGCGATATTAAAAACCCTCAAATAACTAAAAATAAAGTGTTTTGTGAGTTGAAAATTTTTTGCGAATTTTAGTCTCAATATAAACAACTATCAAGTTTCGTCAATTTTTTTTGTTTGATTTCATATTTATACTTACTTATTATTGATAAGCGATAGTAAAAACCCTCAAATAACTTAAAATAAAGTGTCTTGTGAGTCGAAATTTTTTGGCGCCCTTTAGTCTCAATATATAAGAAACTATCAAGTTTCGTCAATTTTTTTTGTTTGATTTCATATTAATACTTACTGATTATTGATCAGCGATATTAAAAACCCTCAAATAACTAAAAATAAAGTGTTTTGTGAGTTGAAAATTTTTTGCGAATTTTAGTCTCAATATAAACAACTATCAAGTTTCATCAATTTTTTTTGTTTGATTTCATATTAATACTTACTGATTATTGATCAGCGATATTAAAAACTCTCAAATAACTAAAAATTAAGTGTTTTGTGGGTCGAATTTTTTCTGCGCCTTTTAGTCTCAATATAAAAGACACTATTAAGTTTCGTCAATTTTTTTTTCTTTGATTTGATATTAATACTTTCTGATTATTGATCAGCGATATTTAAAACCCTCAAATAACTAAAAATAAAGTGTTTTGTGAGTCGAAATTTTTTTCGCCTTTTAGTCTCAATATATAAGAAACTATCAAGTTTCGTCAATTTTTTTTCGTTTGATTTCATATTAATACTTACTGATTATTAATCAGCGATATTAAAAACCCTCAAATAACTAAAAATAAAGTGTTTTGTGAGTCGAAATTTTTTGGCGCCTTTTGGTCTCAATATATAAGAAACTATCAAGTTTCGTCAATTTTTTTTTGTTTGATTTCATATTAATACTTACTGATTATTGATCAGCGATATTAAAAACCCTGAAATAACTAAAAATAAAGTGTTTTGTGAGTTGAAAAATTTTTGCGAATTTTCGTCTCAATATAAACAACTATCAAGTTTCGTCAATTTTTTTTGTTTGATTTCATATTCATACTTACTGATTATTGATCAGCGATATTAAAAACCCTCAAATAACTAAAAATGAAGTGTTTTGTGAGTTGAATTTTTTTTGGCGCATTTTCGTCTCAATATAAACAACTATCAAGTTTCGTCAATTTTTTTTGTTTGATATCATATTAATACTTACTGATTATTGATCCGCGATATTAAAAACCCTCAAATAACTAAAAATAAAGTGTTTTGTGAGTCGAAATTTTTTTGCGCCTTTTTGTCTCAATATATAAGACACTATCAAGTTTAGTCAATTTTTTTTGTTTGATTTCATATTAATACTAACTGATTATTGATCAGCGATATTAAAAACCCTCAAATAACTAAAAATAAAGTGTTGTGTGAGTTGAAAATTTTTTGCGTCTTTAAATCTCAATATATAAGACACTATCAAGTTTCGTCAATTTTTTTTTGTTTGATTTCATATTAATACTTACTGATTATTGATCAGCGATATTAAAACCCTCAAATAACTAAAAAAAAAAGTGTTTTGTGAGTTGAAAATTTTTTGCGCCTTTTAATCTCAATATAAACAAATATCAAGTTTCCTCAATTTTTTTTTGGTTGATTTCATATTTATACTTATTGTTGATAAGCGATAATAAAAACCCTCAAATAACTAAAAATAAAGTGTTTTGTGAGTCAAAATTTTTTTAGCGCATTTTTGTCTCAATCTATCCAATTTCGTCAATTTTTTTTTGTTTGATATCATATTAATACTTACTGATAATTGATCAGCGATATTAAAAACCCTCAAATAACTAAAAATAAAGTGTTTTATGAGCCAAAAATTTTTTGCGCCTTTTTGTCTCAATATATAAGACACTATCAAGTTTCGTCAATTTTTTTTTGTTTGATTTCATATTAATACTTACTGATTATTGATCAGCGATATTAAAAACCCTCAAATAACTAAAAATGAAGTGTTTTGTGAGTTGAATTTTTTTTGCGCATTTTCGTCTCAATATAAACAACTATCAAGTTTCGTCAATTTTTTTTGTTTGATTTCATATTTATACTTACTCATTTTTGATAAGCGATAGTAAAAACCCTCAAATAACTAAAAATAAAGTGTTTTGTGAGTCGAAATTTTTTGGCGCCCTTTAGTCTCAATATATAAGAAACTATCAAGTTTCGTCAATTGTTTTTGTTTGATTTCATATTAATACTTACTGATTATTGATCAGCGATATAAAAAACCCTCAAATAACTATAAATAAAGTGTTTCGTGAGTCGAATTTTTTTTGCGAAAATTTCATCTCAATATAAACAACTATCAAGTTTCGTCAATTTTTTTTGTTTGATTTCATATTTATACTTACTTATTATTGATAAGCGATATTAAAAACCCTCAAATAACTAAAAATAAAGTGTTTTGTGAGTTGAAATTTTTTTGCGCATTTTAGTCTCAATATTTAAGACACTATCAAGTTTCGTCAATTTTTTTTTGTTTGATATCATATTAATACTTACTGATTATTTATCAGCGATATTAATAACCCTCAAATAACTAAAAATAAAGTGTTTTGTGAGTTGAAATTTTTTTTGCGAATTTTCGTCTCAATATAAACAACTATCAAGTTTCGTCAATTTTTTTTGTTTGATTTCATATTTAAACTTACTTATTATTGATAAGCGATAGTAAAAACCCTCAAATAACTAAAAATAAAGTGTTTTGTGAGTTGAAAGTTTTTTGCGAATTTTCGTCTCAATATAAACAACTATCAAGTTTCGTCAATTTTTTTTGTTTGATTTCATATTAATACTTACTGATTATTGATAAGCGATATTTAAAACCCTGAAATAACTAAAAATAAAGTGTTTTGTGAGTTGAAAATTTTTTGCGCCTTTAATCTCAATATATAAGACACTATCAAGTTTCGTCAATTTTTTTTTGTTTGATTTCATATTAATACTTACTGATTATTGATCAGCGATATTAAAAACCCTCAAATAACTCAAAATAAAGTGTTTTGTGAGTTAAAATTTTTAGCGCCTTTTAGTCTCAATATATAAGAAACTATCATGTCTCGTCAATTTTTTTTGTTTGATTTCATATTAATACTTACTGATATGAAATCAAACAAAAAAAATTGACGAGACTTCATAATAATTTAATAAATTAATAAATTAATTAATTTATAATAATAATTAATTAATTTATAATTAATAATTAATTATTTAATTAATTAATATTTTAATTAATTAATAAACTTTTTTGCGCGTTTTCGTCTCAATATAAACAACTATCAAGTTTCGTCAATTTTTTTTTGTTTGATCTCGTTTTAATACTTTCTGATTATTGATCAGCGATATTAAAAACCCTCAAATAACTAAAAATAAGGTGTTTCGTACGTCGAAATTTTTTTGCGCCTTTTAGTCTCAATATATGACACTATCAAGTTTCGTCAATTTTTTTTTGTTTGATTTGATATTAATACTTTCTGCTTATTGATCAGCGATATTAAAAACCCTCAATTAACTAAAAATAAATTGTTTTGTGAGTTGAAATTTTTTGGCGCCTTTTTGTCTCAATAAATAAGACACTATCAAGTTTCGTCAATTTTTTTTTGTTTGATTTAATATTAATACTTTCTGATAATTGATCAGCGATATTAAAAACCCTCAAATAACTAAAAATAAAGTGTTTTGTGAGTTGAAAATTTTTTGCGAATTTTAGTCTCAATATATAAGAAACTCAAGTTTCGTCACTTTTTTTTGTTTGATTTCATATTAATACATACAGATTATTGATCAGCGATATTTAAAACCCTCAAATATATAAAAATAAAGTGTTTTGTGAGTCGAAATTTTTCTCGCCTGTTAGTCTCAATATATAAGAAACTATCAAGTTTCGTAAATTTTTTTTTGTTTGATTTCATATTAATACTTACTTATTGATCAGCGATATTAAAAACCTTCAAATAACTAAAAATAAAGTGTTTTGTGAGTTGAAAATTTTTTGCGCATTTTAGTCTCAATATATAAAAAAATATCAAGTTTCGTCAATTTTTTTTGTTTGATTTCATATTAATACTTACTGATTATTGATCAGCGATATTAAAAACCCTCAAATTACTAAAAATCAGTGTTTTGTGAGTCGAAATTTTTTTGCGCTTTTTAGTCTCAATATATAAGACACTATTAAGTTTCGTCAATTTTTTTTTCTTTGATTTGATATTAATACTTTCTGATTATTCATCAGCGATATTAAAAACCCTCAAATAACCAAAAATAAAGTATTTTGTGAGTCGAAATTTTTTTGCGCCTTTAAGTCTCAATATATAAGAAACTATCAAGTTCCGTCAATTTTTTTTTGTTTGATATCATATTAATACTTACTGATAATTGATCAGCGATATTAAAAACCCTCAAATAACTAAAAATAAAGTGTTTTATGAGCCAAAAATTTTTTGCGCCTTTTTGTCTTAATATATAAGACACTATCAAGTTTCGTCAATTTTTTTTTGTTTGATTTCATATTAATACTTACTGATTATTGATCAGCGATATTAAAAACCCTCAAATAACTAAAAATAAAGTGTTTTGTGAGTTGAAAATTTTTTGCGCTATTTACTCTCACTATATAAGACACTATCAAGTTTCGTCAATTTTTTTTTGTTTGATTTCATATTAATACTTACTGATTATTGATCAGCGATATTAAAAACCCTCAAATAACTAAAAATGAAGTGTTTTGTGAGTTGAATTTTTTTCGCGCATTTTCGTCTCAATATAAACAACTATCAAGTTTCGTCAATTTTTTTTTGTTTGATATCATATTAATACTTACTGATTATTGATCAGCGATATAAAAAACCCTCAAATAACTAAAAATGAAGTGTTTTGTGAGTCTAAAATTTTTTGCGCCTTTTTGTCTCAATATATAAGAAACTATCAAGTTTCGTCAATTTTTTTTGTTTGATTTCATATTAATACATACAGATTATTGATCAGCGATATTTAAAACCCTCAAATAACTAAAAATTAAGTGTTTTGTGACTTGAAAATTTTTCGCGCATTTTCGTCTTAATATAAACAACTATCAAGTTTTGTCATTTTTTTTTGTTTGATATCATTTTAATACTTACTGATTATTGATCAGCGATATAAAAAACCCTCAAATAACTAAAAATAAAGTGTTTTGTGAGTCGAAAATTTTTTGCACCTTTTTGTCTCAATATATAAGACACTATCAAGTTAAGTCATTTTTTTTTTGTTTGATTTCATATTAATACTTTCCGATTATTGATCAGCGATATTAAAAACCCTAAAATAACTCAAAATAAAGTGTTTTGTGAGTTGAAATTTTTTACGCCTTTTAGTCTCAATATACAAGACACTATCAAGTTTCGTCAATTTTTTTTGGTTTGATCTCGTTTAAATACTTACTGATTATTGATGAGCGATATAAAAAACCCTCAAATAACTATAAATAAAGTGTTTCGTGAGTCGAAATTTTTTTGCGAATTTTCGTCTCAATATAAAAAACTATCAAGTTTCGTCAATTTTTTTTGTTTGATTTCATATTTATACTTACTTATTATTGATAAGCGATAGTAAAAACCCTCAAATAACTAAAAATAAAGTGTTTTGTAAGTTGAAAATTTTTTGCGCCTTTAAGTCTATATATATAAGACACTATCAAGTTTCGTCAATTTTTTTTTGTTTGATTTCATATTAATACTTACTAATTATTGATCAGCGATATTAAAAACCCTCAAATAACTTAAAATAAAGTGTTTTGTGAGTTGAAATTTTTTTGCGCATTTTAGTCTCAATATATAAGACACTATCAAGTTTCGTCAATTTTTTTTTGTTTGATATCATATTAATACTTACTGATTATTGATCAGCGATATAAAAAACCCTCTAATAACTATAAATAAAGTGTTTCGTGAGTCGAATTTTTTTTGCGAATTTTCGTTTCAATATAAACAACTATCAAGTTTCGTCAATTTTTTTTGTTTGATTTCATATTTATACTTACTTATTATTGATAAGCGATAGTAAAAACCCTCAAATAACTAAAAATAAAGTGTTTTGTAAGTTGAAAATTTTTTGCGCCTTTTAGTCTATATATATAAGACACTATCAAGTTTCGTCAATTTTTTTTTGTTTGATTTCATATTAATACTTACTAATTATTGATCAGCGATATTAAAAACCCTCAAATAACTAAAAATAAAGTGTTTTGTGAGTTGAAACTTTTTTGCGCATTTTAGTCTCAATATATAAGACACTATCAAGTTTCGTCAATTTTTTTTTGTTTGATATCATATTAATACTTACTGATTATTTATCAGCGATATTAAAAACCCTCAAATAACTAAAAATAAAGTGTTTTGTGAGTTGAAATTTTTTTTGCGAATTTTCGTCTCAATATAAACAACTATCAAGTTTCGTCAATTTTTTTTGTTTGATTTCATATTTATACTTACTTATTATTGATAAGCGATAGTAAAAACCCTCAAATAACTAAAAATAAAGTGTTTTGTGAGTTGAAAATTTTTTGCGCCTTTAATCTCAATATATAAGACACTATCAAGTTTCGTCAATTTTTTTTGTTTGATTTCATATTAATACTTACTGATATGAAATCAAACAAAAAAAAATGACGAGACTTCATAATAATTTAATAAATTAATAAATTAATTTATTTATAATAATAATTAATTAATTTATAATTAATAATTAAATATTTAATTAATTAATTAATTAATATTTTAATTAATTAATAAACTTTTTTGCGCGTTTTCGTCTCAATATAAACAACTATCAAGTTTCGTCAATTTTTTTTTGTTTGATCTCGTTTTAATACTTTCTGATTATTGATCAGCGATATTAAAAACCCTCAAATAACTAAAAATAAAGTGTTTTGTGAGTCGAAATTTTTTTGCGCCTTTGAGTCTCAATATATGACACTATCAAGTTTCGTCAATTTTTTTTTGTTTGATTTGATATTAATACTTTCTGATTATTGATCAGCGATATTAAAAACCCTCAAATAACTAAAAATAAATTGTTTTGTGAGTTGAAATTTTTTGGCGCCTTTTTGTCTCAATAAATAAGACACTATCAAGTTTCGTCAATTTTTTTTTGTTTGATTTAATATTAATACTTTCTGATAATTGATCAGCGATATTAAAAACCCTCAAATAACTAAAAATAAAGTGTTTTGTGAGTTGAAATTTTTTTGCGCCTGTTAGTCTCAATATATAAGAAACTATCAAGTTTCGTAAATTTTTTTTTGTTTGATTTCATATTAATACTTACTGATTATTGATCAGCGATATTAAAAACCTTCAAATAACTAAAAATAAAGTGTTTCGTGAGTCGAAATTTTTTTGCGAATTTTCGTCTCAATATAAACAACTATCAAGTTTCGTCAATTTTTTTTGTTTGATTTCATATTTATACTTACTTATTATTGATAAGCGATAGTAAAAACCCTCAAATAACTAAAAATAAAGTGTTTTGTAAGTTGAAAATTTTTTGCGCCTTTTAGTCTATATATATAAGACACTATCAAGTTTCGTCAATTTTTTTTTTGTGTGATTTCATATAAATACTTACTAATTATTGATCAGCGATATTAAAAACCCTCAAATAACTAAAAATAAAGTGTTTTGTGAGTTGAAATTTTTTTTGCGAATTTTCGTCTCAATATAAACAACTATCAAGTTTCGTCAATTTTTTTTGTTTGATTTCATATTTATACTTACTTATTATTGATAAGCGATAGTAAAAACCCTCAAATAACTAAAAATAAAGTGTTTTGTGAGTTGAAAGTTTTTTGCGAATTTTCGTCTCAATATAAACAACTATCAAGTTTCGTCAATTTTTTTTGTTTGATTTCATATTAATACTTACTGATTATTGATCAGCGATATTAAAAACCCTGAAATAACTAAAAATAAAGTGTTTTGTGAGTTGAAAATTTTTTGCGCCTTTAATCTCAATATATAAGACACTATCAAGTTTCGTCAATTTTTTTTTGTTTGATTTCATATTAATACTTACTGATTATTATTCAGCGATATTAAATTTTTTTTGTTTGATTTCATATTAATACTGACTGATTATTGATAAGCGATATTAAAAACCATCAAATAACTCAAAATAAAGTGTTTTGTGAGTTGAAATTTTTTGCGCCTTTTAGTCTCAATATATAAGAATTTATCAAGTCTCGTCAATTTTTTTTGTTTGATTTCATATTAATACTTACTGATATGAAATCAAACAAAAAAAAATTGACGAGACTTGAAAATAATTTAATAAATTTATAAATTAATTAATAAATAATAATAATTATCTAGTTAATAATTAAAAATTAAATAATTAATTAATGAATTAATTAATAATTTAATTAATTAGTAAATTTTTTTGCGCGTTTTCGACTTAATATAAACAACTATCAAGTTTCGTCAATTTTTTTTGTTTGATCTCGTTATAATACTTACTGATTTGATCAGCTATATTAAAAACCCTCAAATAACTAAAAATAAGGTGTTTCGTGCGTCGAAATTTTTTTGCGCCTTTTAGTCTCAATATTTAAGACACTATCAAGTTTCGTCAATTTTTTTTTGTTTGATATCATATTAATACTTACTGATTATTTATCAGCGATATTAATAACCCTCAAATAACTAAAAATAAAGTGTTTTGTGAGTTGAAATTTTTTTTGCGAATTTTCGTCTCAATATAAACAACTATCAAGTTTCGTCAATTTTTTTTGTTTGATTTCATATTTATACTTACTTATTATTGATAAGCGATAGTAAAAACCCTCAAATAACTAAAAATAAAGTGTTTTGTAAGTTGAAAATTTTTTGCGCCTTTAAGTCTATATATATAAGACACTATCAAGTTTCGTCAATTTTTTTTTGTTTGATTTCATATTAATACTTACTAATTATTGATCAGCGATATTAAAAACCCTCAAATAACTTAAAATAAAGTGTTTTGTGAGTTGAAATTTTTTTGCGCATTTTAGTCTCAATATATAAGACACTATCAAGTTTCGTCAATTTTTTTTTGTTTGATATCATATTAATACTTACTGATTATTGATCAGCGATATAAAAAACCCTCTAATAACTATAAATAAAGTGTTTCGTGAGTCGAATTTTTTTTGCGAATTTTCGTTTCAATATAAACAACTATCAAGTTTCGTCAATTTTTTTTGTTTGATTTCATATTTATACTTACTTATTATTGATAAGCGATAGTAAAAACCCTCAAATAACTAAAAATAAAGTGTTTTGTAAGTTGAAAATTTTTTGCGCCTTTTAGTCTATATATATAAGACACTATCAAGTTTCGTCAATTTTTTTTTGTTTGATTTCATATTAATACTTACTAATTATTGATCAGCGATATTAAAAACCCTCAAATAACTAAAAATAAAGTGTTTTGTGAGTTGAAAATTTTTTGCGCATTTTAGTCTCAATATATAAGACACTATCAAGTTTCGTCAATTTTTTTTTGTTTGATTTGATATAATACTTTCTGATTATTGATCAGCGATATTAAAAACCCTCAAATAACTAAAAATAAATTCTTTTGTGAGTTGAAATTTTTTGGCGCCTTTTTGTCTCAAGAAATAAGACACTTTTAAGTTTCGTCAATTTTTTTTTGTTTGATTTGATATTAATACTTTCTGATAATTGATAAGCGATATTAAAAACCCTTATAACTAAAAATTAGGTGGTTTGTGAGTTGAAATTTTTTTGAGCATTTTCGTCTCAATATAACTATCAAGTTTCGTCATTTTTTTTTGTTTGATTTCATATTAATACTTACTGATTATTGATCAGCGATATTAAAAACCCTCAAATAACTAAAAATAAAGTGTTTTGTGAGTTGAAAATTTTTTGCGCTATTTACTCTCACTATATAAGACATTATCAAGTTTCGTCAATTTTTTTTTGTTTGATTTCATATTAATACTTACTGATTATTGATCAGCGATATTAAAAACCCTCAAATAACTAAAAATAAAGTGTTGTGTGAGTCGAAATTTTTTTGCGCCTTTTAATCTCAATATATAAGACACTATTAAGTTTCGTCAATTTTTTTTTCTTTGATTTGATATTAATACTTTCTGATTATTGATCAGCGATATTTAAAAAGCTCAAATAACTAAAAATAAAGTATTTTGTGAGTCGAAATTTTTTTGCGCCTTTTAGTCTCAATATATAAGAAACTATCAAGTTTCGTCAATTTTTTTTTGTTTGATATCATATTAATACTAACTGATAATTGATCAGCGATATAAAAAACCCTCAAATAACTAAAAATAAAGTGTTTTGTGAGTTGAAAGTTTTTTGCGCATTTTCGTCTCAATATAAACAACTATCAAGTTTCGTCATTTTTTTTTGTTTGATTTCGTATTAATACTTAATTATTATTGATAAGCGATATTAAAAACCCTGAAATAACTAAAAATAAAGTGTTTAGTGAGTTGAAATTTTTAGCGCCTTTTAGTCTCAATATATCAGAAACTATCAAGTTTCGTCAACTTTTTAATACTTACTGATTATTGATTAGCGATATAAAAAACCCTCAAATAACTAAAAATAAAGTGTTTAGTGAGTCGAAAATTTATCGCGCATTTTCGTCTCAATACAAACAACTATCAAGTTTCGTCAATTTTTTTTTGTTTGACATCATTTTAATACTAACTGATTATTGATCAGCGATATTAAAAACCCTCAAATAACTAAAAATAAAGTGTTTTGTGACTTGAAATTTTTTTGCGCATTTTCGTCTCAATATAAACAACTATCAAGTTTCGTAAATTTTTTTTGTTTGATTTCGTATTAATACTTAATTATTATTGATAAGCGATATTAAAAACCCTGAAATAACTAAAAATAAAGTGTTTTGTGAGTCGAAATTTTTAGCGCCTTTTAGTCTCAATATATAAAAACTATCAAGTTTCGTCAACTTTTTTTTTGTTTGATTTCATATTAATACTTACTGATTATTGATCAGCGATATTTAAAACCCTCAAATAACTAAAAATAAAGTGTTTTGTAAGTTGAAAATTTTTTGCGAATTTTCGTCTCAATATAAACAACTATCAAGTTTCGTCAATTTTTTTGTTTGATTTCATATTTATACTTACTCATTATTGATAAGCGATAGTAAAAACCCTCAAATAACTAAAAATAAAGTGTTTTGTAAGTCGAAATTTTTTGGCGCCCTTTAGTCTCAATATATAAGAAACTATCAAGTTTCGTCAATTTTTTTTTGTTTTATTTTATAATAATACTTACTGATTATTGATCAGCGATATTAAAAACCCTCAAATAACTAAAAATAAAGTGTTGTGTGAGTCGAAATTTTTTTGCGCCTTTTAATCTCAATATATAAGACACTATTAAGTTTCGTCAATTTTTTTTTCTTTGATTTGATATTAATACTTTCTGATTATTGATCAGCGATATTTAAAAAGCTCAAATAACTAAAAATAAAGTATTTTGTGAGTCGAAATTTTTTTGCGCCTTTTAGTCTCAATATATAAGAAACTATCAAGTTTCGTCAATTTTTTTTTGTTTGATATCATATTAATACTAACTGATAATTGATCAGCGATATTAAAAACCCTCAAATAACTAAAAATAAAGTGTTTTATGAGTTGAAAATTTTTTGCGAATTTTAGTCTCAATATAAACAACTATCAAGTTTCGTCAATTTTTTTTGTTTGATTTCATATTAATACTTACTGATTATTGATCAGCAATATTAAAAACCCTCAAATAACTAAAAATTAAGTGTTTTGTGAGTCGAAATTTTTTGGCGCCCTTTAGTCTCAATATATAAGAAACTATCAAGTTTCGTCAATTGTTTTTGTTTGATTTCATATTAATACTTACTGATTATTGATCAGCGATATTAAAAACCCTCAAATAACTAAAAATAAAGTGTTTTGTGAGTTGAAAATTTTTTGCGGATTTTAGTCTCAATATAAACAACTATCAAGTTTCGTCAATTTTTTTTGTTTGATTTCATATTAATACTTACTGATTATTGATCAGCGATATTAAAAACCCTCAAATAACTAAAAATTAAGTGTTTTGTGTGTCGAAAATTTTTTGCGCCTTTTAGTCTCAATATATAAGACACTATTAAGTTTCGTCAATTTTTTTTTCTTTGATTTGATATTAATACTTTCTGATAATTGATCAGCGATATTAAAAACCCTCAAATAACTTAAAATAAAGTATTTTGTGAGTCGAAATTTTTTGCGAATTTTCGTCTCAATATAAACAACTATCAAGTTTCGTCAATTTTTTTTGTTTGATTTCATATTTATACTTACTCATTTTTGATAAGCGATAGTAAAAACCCTCAAATAACTAAAAATAAAGTGTTTTGTGAGTTGAAAATTTTTTGCGAATTTTAGTCTCAATATAAACAACTATCAAGTTTCGTCAATTTTTTTTGTTTGATTTCATATTAATACTTACTGATAATTGATCAGCGATATTAAAAACCCTCAAATAACTAAAAATTAAGTGTTTTGTGTGTCGAAAATTTTTTGCGCCTTTTAGTCTTAATATATAAGACACTATCAAGATTCGTCAAATTTTTTTTGTTTGATTTCATATTAATACTTACTGATTATTGATCAGCGATATTAAAAACCCTTAAATAACTGAAAATAAAGTGTTTTGTGAGTCGAAAATTTTTTGCGCCGTTTCGTCTCAATATATGAGACTATAGTGTTTCGTTAATTTTTTTTTTGTTTGATTTCATATTAATACTGACTGATTATGGATCAGCGATATTAAAAACTCTCAAATAACTTAAAATAAAGGGTTTTGTGAGTTGAAAATTTTTTGCGCATTTTCGTCTCAATATATAAGACACTATCAAGTTTCGTCATTTTTTTTTTGTTTGATTTCATATTAATACTTACTGATTATTGATCAGCGATATTAAAAACCCTCAAATAACTAAAAATAAAGTGTTTTGTGAGTTGAAAATTTTTTGCGAATTTTCGTCTTAATATAAACAACTATCAAGTTTCGTCAATTTTTTTTGTTTGATTTCATATTTATACTTACTCATTTTTGATAAGCGATAGTAAAAACCCTCAAATAACTAAAAATAAAGTGTTTTGTGAGTCGAAATTTTTTGGCGCCCTTTAGTCTCAATATATAAGAAACTATCAAGTTTCGTCAATTGTTTTTGTTTGATTTCATATTAATACTTACTGATTATTGATCAGCGATATTAAAAACCCTCAAATAACTAAAAATAAAGTGTTTTGTGAGTTGAAAATTTTTTGCGAATTTTAGTCTCAATATAAACAACTATCAAGTTTCGTCAATTTTTTTTGTTTGATTTCATATTAATACCTACTGATTATTGATCAGCGATATTAAAAACCCTCAAATAACTAAAAATTAAGTGTTTTGTGTGTCGAAAATTTTTTGCGCCTTTTAGTCTCAATATATAAGACACTATTAAGTTTCGTCAATTTTTTTTTCTTTGATTTAATATTAATACTTTCTGATAATTGATCAGCGATATTAAAAACCCTCAAATAACTAAAAATAAAGTATTTTGTGAGTCGAAATTTTTTTCGCCTTTTAGTCTCAATATATAAGAAACTATCAAGTTTCGTCAATTTTTTTTTGTTTGATTTCATATTAATACTTACTGATTATTGATCAGCGATATTAAAAACCCTCAAATAACTAAAAATAAAGTGTTTTGTGAGTTGAAAATTTTTTGCGAATTTTCGTCTCAATATAAACAACTATCAAGTTTCGTCAATTTTTTTTGTTTGATTTCATATTTATACTTACTCATTTTTGATAAGCGATAGTAAAAACCCTCAAATAACTAAAAATAAAGTGTTTTGTGAGTCGAAATTTTTTGGCGCCCTTTAGTCTCAATATATAAGAAACTATCAAGTTTCGTCAATTGTTTTTGTTTGATTTCATATTAATACTTACTGATTATTGATCAGCGATATAAAAAACCCTCAAATAAATAAAAATAAATTGTTTTGTGAGTTGAAAATTTTTTGCGAATTTTAGTCTCAATATAAACAACTATCAAGTTTCGTCAATTTTTTTTGTTTGATTTCATATTAATACTTACTGATTATTGATCAGCGATATTGAAAACCCTCAAATAACTAAAAATTAAGTGTTTTGTGTGTCGAAAATTTTTTGCGCCTTTTAGTCTCAATATATAAGACACTATTAAGTTTCGTCAATTTTTTTTTCTTTGATTTGATATTAATACTTTCTGATAATTGATCAGCGATATTTAAAACCCTCAAATAACTAAAAATAAAGTGTTTTGTGAGTCGAAATTTTTTTCGCCTTTTAGTCTCAATATATAAGAAACTATCAAGTTTCGTCAATTTTTTTTTGTTTGATTTCATATTAATACTTACTGATTATTGATCAGCGATATTAAAAACCCTCAAATAACTAAAAATAAAGTGTTTTGTGAGTCGAAATTTTTTGGCGCCTTTTGGTCTCAATATATAAAAAACTATCAAGTTTCGTCATTTTTTTTTGTTTGATTACATATTAATACTTACTGATTATTGATCAGCGATATTAAAAACCCTCAAATAACTAAAAATAAAGTGTTTTGTGAGTTGAAAATTTTTTGCGAATTTTAGTCTCAATATAAACAACTATCAAGTTTCGTCAATTTTTTTTGTTTGATTTCATATTAATACTTACTGATTATTGATCAGCGATATTAAAAACCCTCAAATAACTAAAAATTAAGTGTTTTGTGTGTCGAAAATTTTTTGCGCCTTTTAGTCTCAATATATAAGACACTATTAAGTTTCGTCAATTTTTTTTTCTTTGATTTGATATTAATACTTTCTGATAATTGATCAGCGATATTAAAAACCCTCAAATAACTAAAAATAAAGTATTTTGTGAGTCGAAATTTTTTGCGAATTTTCGTCTCAATATAAACAACTATCAAGTTTCGTCAATTTTTTTTGTTTGATTTCATATTTATACTTACTCATTTTTGATAAGCGATAGTAAAAACCCTCAAATAACTAAAAATAAAGTGTTTTGTGAGTCGAAATTTTTTGGCGCCCTTTAGTCTCAATATATAAGAAACTATCAAGTTTCGTCAATTGTTTTTGTTTGATTTCATATTAATACTTACTGATTATTGATCAGCGATATTAAAAACCCTCAAATAACTAAAAATAAAGTGTTTTGTGAGTTGAAAATTTTTTGCGAATTTTAGTCTCAATATAAACAACTATCAAGTTTCGTCAATTTTTTTTGTTTGATTTCATATTAATACTTACTGATTATTGATCAGCGATATTAAAAACCCTCAAATAACTAAAAATTAAGTGTTTTGTGTGTCGAAAATTTTTTGCGCCTTTTAGTCTCAATATATAAGACACTATTCAGTTTCGTCAATTTTTTTTTCTTTGATTTGATATTAATACTTTCTGATAATTGATCAGCGATATTTAAAACCCTCAAATAACTAAAAATAAAGTATTTTGTGAGTCGAAATTTTTTTGCGCCCTTTAGTCTCAATATATAAGAAACTATCAAGTTTCGTCAATTGTTTTTGTTTGATTTCATATTAATACTTACTGATTATTGATCAGCGATATTAAAAACCCTCAAATAACCAAAAATAAAGTGTTTTGTGAGTCGAAATTTTTTGGCGCCTTTTGGTCTCAATATATAAGAAACTATCAAGTTTCGTCATTTTTTTTTGTTTGATTACATATTAATACTTACTGATTATTGATCAGCGATATTAAAAACCCTCAAATAACTAAAAATAAAGTGTTTTGTGAGTTGAAAATTTTTTGCGAATTTTAGTCTCAATATAAACAACTATCAAGTTTCGTCAATTTTTTTTGTTTGATTTCATATTTATACTTACTCATTTTTGATAAGCGATAGTAAAAACCCTCAAATAACTTAAAATAAAGTGTTTTGTGAGTCGAAATTTTTTGGCGCCCTTTAGTCTCAATATATAAGAAACTATCAAGTTTCGTCAATTGTTTTTGTTTGATTTCATATTAATACTTACTGATTATTGATCAGCGATATTAAAAACCCTCAAATAACTAAAAATAAAGTGTTTTGTGAGTCGAAATTTTTTGGCGCCCTTTAGTCTCAATATATAAGAAACTATCAAGTTTCGTCAATTGTTTTTGTTTGATTTCATATTAATACTTACTGATTATTGATCAGCGATATTAAAAACCCTCAAATAACTAAAAATAAAGTGTTTTGTGAGTTGAAAATTTTTTGCGAATTTTAGTCTCAATATAAACAACTATCAAGTTTCGTCAATTTTTTTTGTTTGATTTCATATTAATACTTACTGATTATTGATCAGCGATATTAAAAACCCTCAAATAACTAAAAATTAAGTGTTTTGTGTGTCGAAAATTTTTTGCGCCTTTTAGTCTCAATATATAAGACACTATTAAGTTTCGTCAATTTTTTTTTCTTTGATTTGATATTAATACTTTCTGATAATTGATCAGCGATATTTAAAACCCTCAAATAACTAAAAATAAAGTGTTTTGTGAGTCGAAATTTTTTTCGCCTTTTAGTCTCAATATATAAGAAACTATCAAGTTTCGTCAATTTTTTTTTGTTTGATTTCATATTAATACTTACTGATTATTGATCAGCGATATTAAAAACCCTCAAATAACTAAAAATAAAGTGTTTTGTGAGTCGAAATTTTTTGGCGCCTTTTGGTCTCAATATATAAGAAACTATCAAGTTTCGTCATTTTTTTTTGTTTGATTACATATTAATACTTACTGATTATTGATCAGCGATATTAAAAACCCTCAAATAACTAAAAATAAAGTGTTTTGTGAGTTGAAAAGTTTTTGCGAATTTTAGTCTCAATATAAACAACTATCAAGTTTCGTCAATTTTTTTTGTTTGATTTCATATTAATACTTACTGATTATTGATCAGCGATATTAAAAACCCTCAAATAACTAAAAATTAAGTGTTTTGTGTGTCGAAAATTTTTTGCGCCTTTTAGTCTCAATATATAAGACACTATTAAGTTTCGTCAATTTTTTTTTCTTTGATTTGATATTAATACTTTCTGATAATTGATCAGCGATATTAAAAACCCTCAAATAACTAAAAATAAAGTATTTTGTGAGTCGAAATTTTTTGCGAATTTTCGTCTCAATATAAACAACTATCAAGTTTCGTCAATTTTTTTTGTTTGATTTCATATTTATACTTACTCATTTTTGATAAGCGATAGTAAAAACCCTCAAATAACTAAAAATAAAGTGTTTTGTGAGTTGAAAATTTTTTGCGAATTTTAGTCTCAATATAAACAACTATCAAGTTTCGTCAATTTTTTTTGTTTGATTTCATATTAATACTTACTGATTATTGATCAGCGATATTAAAAACCCTCAAATAACTAAAAATTGAGTGTTTTGTGTGTCGAAAATTTTTTGCGCCTTTTAGTCTCAATATATAAGACACTATTCAGTTTCGTCAATTTTTTTTTCTTTGATTTGATATTAATACTTTCTGATAATTGATCAGCGATATTAAAAACCCTCAAATAACTAAAAATAAAGTATTTTGTGAGTCGAAATTTTTTTGCGCCTTTTAGTCTCAATATATAAGAAACTATCAAGTTTCGTCAATTTTTTTTGTTTGATTAAATATTAATACATACAGATTATTGATCAGCGATATTTAAAACCCTCAAATAACTAAAAATAAAGTGTTTTGTAAGTCGAAATTTTTTTCGCCTTTTAGTCTCAATATATAAGAAACTATCAAGTTTCGTCAATTTTTTTTTGTTTGATTTCATATTAATACTTACTGATTATTGATCAGCGATATTAAAAACCCTCAAATAACTAAAAATAAAGTGTTTTGTGAGTCGAAATTTTTTGGCGCCTTTTGGTCTCAATATATAAGAAACTATCAAGTTTCGTCATTTTTTTTTGTTTGATTACATATTAATACTTACTGATTATTGATCAGCGATATACAAAACCCTCAAATAACTAAAAATAAAGTGTTTTGTGAGTTGAAAATTTTTTGCGAATTTTCGTCTCAATATAAACAACTATCAAGTTTCGTCAATTTTTTTGTTTGATTTCATATTTATACTTACTCATTATTGATAAGCGATAGTAAAAACCCTCAAATAACTAAAAATAAAGTGTTTTGTGAGTTGAAATTTTTTTGCGAATTTTCGTCTCAATATAAACAACTATCAAGTTTCGTCAATTTTTTTTGTTTGATTTCATATTAATACTTATTGTTGATAAGCGATAATAAAAACCCTCAAATAACTAAAAATAAAGTGTTTTGTAAGTCGAAATTTTTTTAGCGCATTTTTGTCTCAATATAAACAACTATCCAATTTCGTCAATTTTTTTTTGTTTGATATCATATTAATACTTACTGATAATTGATCAGCGATATTAAAAACCCTCAAATAACTAAAAATAAAGTGTTTTATGAGCCAAAAATTTTTTGCGCTTTTTGTCTCAATATATAAGACACTTTCAAGTTTCGTCATTTTTTTTTGTTTGATTACATATTAATACTTACTGATTATTGATCAGCGATATTAAAAACCCTCAAATAACTAAAAATAAAGTGTTTTGTAAGTTGAAAATTTTTTGCGAATTTTCGTCTCAATATAAACAACTATCAAGTTTCGTCAATTTTTTTGTTTGATTTCATATTTATACTTACTCATTATTGATAAGCGATAGTAAAAACCCTCAAATAACTAAAAATAAAGTGTTTTGTAAGTCGAAATTTTTTGGCGCCCTTTAGTCTCAATATATAAGAAACTATCAAGTTTCGTCAATTTTTTTTTGTTTTATTTTATAATAATACTTACTGATTATTGATCAGCGATATTAAAAACCCTCAAATAACTAAAAATAAAGTGTTGTGTGAGTCGAAATTTTTTTGCGCCTTTTAATCTCAATATATAAGACACTATTAAGTTTCGTCAATTTTTTTTTCTTTGATTTGATATTAATACTTTCTGATTATTGATCAGCGATATTAAAAACCCTCAAATAACTAAAAATAAAGTATTTTGTGAGTCGAAATTTTTTTGCGCCTTTTAGTCTCAATATATAAGAAACTATCAAGTTTCGTCAATTTTTTTTTGTTTGATATCATATTAATACTTACTGATAATTGATCAGCGATATTAAAAACCCTCAAATAACTAAAAATAAAGTGTTTTATGAGCCAAAAATTTTTTGCGCCTTTTTGTCTCAATATATAAGACACTATCAAGTTTCGTCAATTTTTTTTTGTTTGATTTCATATTAATACTTACTGATTATTGATCAGCGATATTAAAAACCCTCAAATAACTAAAAATGAAGTGTTTTGTGAGTTGAATTTTTTTTGCGCATTTTCGTCTCAATATAAACAACTATCAAGTTTCGTCAATTTTTTTTTGTTTGATATCATATTAATACTTACTGATTATTGATCAGCGATATAAAAAACCCTCAAATAACTAAAAATGAAGTGTTTTGTGAGTCTAAAATTTTTTGCGCCTTTTTGTCTCAATATATAAGAAACTATCAAGTTTCGTCAATTTTTTTTGTATATTTCAAAAAATTCTTACTGATTATTGATCAGCGATATTAAAAACCCTCAAATAACTAAAAATAAAGTGTTTTGTGAGTTGAAAATTTTTTGCGAATTTTCGTCTCAATATAAACAACTATCAAGTTTCGTCAATTTTTTTTTGTTTGATTTCATATTTATACTTACTTATTATTGATAAGCGATAGTAAAAACCCTCAAATAACTAAAAATAAAGTGTCTTGTGAGTCGAAATTTTTTGGCGCCCTTTAGTCTCAATATATAAGAAACTATCAAGTTTCGTCAATTGTTTTTGTTTGATTTCATATTAATACTTACTGATTATTGATCAGCGATATTAAAAACCCTCAAATAACTAAAAATAAAGTGTTTTGCGAGTTCAATATTTTTGCGAATTTTAGTCTCAATATAAACAACTATCAAGTTTCATCAATTTTTTTTTGTTTGATTTCATATTTATACTTACTTATTATTGATAAGCGATAGTAAAAACCCTCAAATAACTAAAAATAAAGTGTCTTGTGAGTCGAAATTTTTTGGCGCCCTTTAGTCTCAATATATAAGAAACTATCAAGTTTCGTCAATTTTTTTTGTTTGATTTCATATTAATACTTACTGATTATTGATCAGCGATATTAAAAACCCTCAAATTACTAAAAATTAAGTGTTTTGTGAGTCGAAATTTTTTTGCGCCTTTTAGTCTCAATATATAAGACACTATTAAGTTTCGTCAATTTTTTTTTCTTTGATTTGATATTAATACTTTCTGATAATTGATCAGCGATATTAAAAACCCTCAAATAACTAAAAATAAAGTATTTTGTGAGTCGAAATTTTTTTGCGTTTTTTAGTCTCAATATATAAGAAACTTTCAAGGTTCGTCAATTTTTTTTGTTTGATTACATATTAATACATACAGATTATTGATCAGCGATATTTAAAACCCTCAAATAACTAAAAATAAAGTGTTTTTTGAGTCGAAATTTTTTTCGCCTTTTAGTCTCAATATATAAGAAACTATCAAGTTTCGTCAATTTTTTTTTGTTTGATTTCATATTAATACATACTGATTATTGATCAGCGATATTAAAAACCCTCAAATAACTAAAAATAAAGTGTTTTGTGAGTCGAAATTTTTTGGCGCCTTTTGGTCTCAATATATAAGAAACTATCAAGTTTCGTCATTTTTTTTGTTTGATTACATATTAATACTTACTGATTATTGATCAGCGATATTAAAAACCCTCAAATAACTAAAAATAAAGTGTTTTGTGAGTTGAAAATTTTTTGCGAATTTTCGTCTCAATATAAACAACTATCAAGTTTCGTCAATTTTTTTGTTTGATTTCATATTTATACTTACTCATTATTGATAAGCGATAGTAAAAACCCTCAAATAACTAAAAATAAAGTGTTTTGTAAGTCGAAATTTTTTGGCGCCCTTTAGTCTCAATATATAAGAAACTATCAAGTTTCGTCAATTTTTTTTGTTTGATTTCATATTAATACTTACTGATTATTGATCAGCGATATTAAAAACCCTCAAATAACTAAAAATTAAGTGTTTTGTGAGTCGAAATTTTTTTGCGCCTTTTAGTCTCAATTTATAAGAAACTATCAAGTTTCGTCAATTTTTTTTTGTTTTATTTTATAATAATACTTACTGATTATTGATCAGCGATATTAAAAACCCTCAAATAACTAAAAATAAAGTGTTGTGTGAGTCGAAATTTTTTTGCGCCTTTTAATCTCAATATATAAGACACTATTAAGTTTCGTCAATTTTTTTTTCTTTAATTTGATATTAATACTTTCTGATTATTGATCAGCGATATTTAAAACCCTCAAATAACTAAAAATAAAGTATTTTGTGAGTCGAAATTTTTTTGCGCCTTTAAGTCTCAATATATAAGAAACTATCAAGTTTCGTCAATTTTTTTTGTTTGATTTTATATTAATACATACAGATTATTGATCAGCGATATTTAAAACCCTCAAATATCTAAAAATAAAGTGTTTTGTGAGTCAAAATTTTTCTCGCCTTTTAGTCTCAATATATAAGAAACTATCAAGTTTCGTCAATTTTTTTTGTTTGATTTCATATTAATACATACAGATTATTGATCAGCGATATTAAAAACCCTCAAATAACTAAAAATAAAGTGTTTTGTGAGTTGAAATTTTTTATCGCACTTTTGTCTCAATATAACTATCAAGTTTCGTCAATTTTTTTTGTTTGATTTCATATTAATACTTACTGATTATTGATCAGCGATATTAAAAACCCTCAAATAACTAAAAATAAAGTGTTTTGTGAGTTGAAATTTTTTTGCGAATTTTCGTCTCAATATAAACAACTATCAAGTTTCGTCAATTTTTTTTGTTTGATTTCATATTTATACTTACTTATTATTGATAAGCGATAGAAAAACCCACAAATAACAAAAAATTAAGTGTTTTGTGAGTCGAAATTTTTTGGCGCCCTTTAGTCTCAATATATAAGAAACTATCAAGTTTCGTCAATTTTTTTTGTGTGATTTCATATTAATACTTACTGATTATTGATCAGCGATATTAAAAACCCTCAAATAACTAAAAATAAAGTGTTTTGTGAGTTGAAAATTTTTGGCGCTATTTAGTCTCACTATATAAGACATTATCAAGTTTCGTCAATTTTTTTTTGTTTGATTTCATATTTATACTTACTTATTATTGATCAGCGATATTAAAAACCCTCAAATAACTAAAAATAAAGTGGTTTGTGAGTTGAAATTTTTTTGAGCATTTTCGTCTCAATATAACTATCAAGTTTCGTCATTTTTTTTTGTTTGATTTCATATTAATACTTACTGATTATTAATCAGCGATATTGAAAACCCTCAAAAAACTAAAAATAAAGTGTTTTGGGAGTTGAAAATTTTTTGCGAATTTTCGTCTCAATATAAACAACTATCAAGTTTCGTCAATTTTTTTTGTTTGATTTCATATTTATACTTACTTATTATTGATAAGCGATAGTAAAAACCCTCAAATAACTAAAAATAAAGTGTTTTGTGAGTCGAAAATTTTTTGCGCCTTTTTGTCTCAATATATAAGACACTATCAAGTTTAGTCAATTTTTTTTTCTTTAATTCGATATTAATACTTTCTGATTATTGATCAGCGATATTAAAAACCCTCAAATAACTAAAAATAAAGTATTTTGTGAGTCGAAATTTTTTTGCGCCTTTTAGTCTCAATATATAAGAAACTATCAAGTTTCGTCAATTTTTTTTGTTTGATTTCATATTAATACATACAGATTATTGATCAGCGATATTTAAAACCCTCAAATATCTAAAAATAAAGTGTTTTGTGAGTCGAAATTTTTCTCGCCTTTTAGTCTCAATATATAAGAAACTATCAAGTTTCGTCAATTTTTTTTTGTTTGATTTCATATTTATACTTACTTATTATTGATCAGCGATATTAAAAACCCTCAAATAACTAAAAATAAAGTGGTTTGTGAGTTGAAATTTTTTTGAGCATTTTCGTCTCAATATAACTATCAAGTTTCGTCATTTTTTTTTGTTTGATTTCATATTAATACTTACTGATTATTGATCAGCGATATTAAAAACCTTGAAATAACTAAAAATAAAGTGTTTTGTGAGTTGAAAATTTTTTGCTCCTTTAATCTCAATATATAAGACACTATCAAGTTTCGTCAATTTTTTTTTGTTTGATTTCATATTAATACTTACTGATTATTGATCAGCGATATTAAAAACCCTCAAATAACAAAAAATTAAGTGTTTTGTGAGTCGAAATTTTTTGGCGCCTTTTGGTCTCAATATATAAGAAACTATCAAGTTTCGTCATTTTTTTTTGTTTGATTACATATTAATACTTACTGATTATTGATCAGCGATATTTAAAACCCTCAAATAACTAAAAATAAAGTGTTTGGTGAGTTGAAAATTTTTTGCGAATTTTCGTCTCAATATAAACAACTATCAAGTTTCGTCAATTTTTTTGTTTGATTTCATATTTATACTTACTCATTATTGATAAGCGATAGTAAAAACCCTCAAATAACTTAAAATAAAGTGTTTTGTAAGTCGAAATTTTTTGGCGCCCTTTAGTCTCAATATATAAGAAACTATCAAGTTTCGTCAATTTTTTTTGTTTGATTTCATATTAATACTTACTGATTATTGATCAGCGATATTAAAAACCCTCAAATAACTAAAAATTAAGTGTTTTGTGAGTCGAAATTTTTTTGCGCCTTTTAATCTCAATATATAAGAAACTATCAAGTTTCGTCAATTTTTTTTTGTTTTATTTTATAATAATACTTACTGATTATTGATCAGCGATATTAAAAACCTCAAATAACTAAAAATTAAGTGTTGTGTGAGTCGAAATTTTTTTGCGCCTTTTAATCTCAATATATAAGACACTATTAAGTTTCGTCAATTTTTTTTTCTTTGATTTGATATTAATACTTTCTGATTATTGATCAGCGATATTAAAAACCCTCAAATAACTAAAAATAAAGTATTTTGTGAGTCGAAATTTTTTTGCGCCTTTTAGTCTCAATATATAAGAAACTATCAAGTTTCGTCAATTTTTTTTTTGTTTGATATCATATTAATACTTACTGATAATTGATCAGCGATATTAAAAACCCTCAAATAACTAAAAATAAAGTGTTTTATAAGCCAAAATTTTTTTGCGCCTTTTTGTCTCAATATATAAGACACTATCAAGTTTCGTCAATTTTTTTTTGTTTGATTTCATATTAATACTTACTGATTATTGATCAGCGATATTAAAAACCCTCAAATAACTAAAAATGAAGTGTTTTGTGAGTTGAATTTTTTTTGCGCATTTTCGTCTCAATATAAACAACTATCAAGTTTCGTCAATTTTTTTTTGTTTGATATCATATTAATACTTACTGATTATTGATCAGCGATATAAAAAACCCTCAAATAACTAAAAATGAAGTGTTTTGTGAGTCTAAAATTTTTTGCGCCTTTTTGTCTCAATATATAAGAAACTATCAAGTTTCGTCATTTTTTTTTGTTTGATTTCATATAAATACTTACTGATTATTGATCAGGGATATTAAAAACCCTCAAATAACTAAAAATAAAGTGTTTTGTGAGTTGAAAATTTTTTGCGAATTTTCGTCTCAATATAAACAACTATCAAGTTTCGTCAATTTTTTTTGTTTGATTTCATATTTATACTTACTCATTTTTGATAAGCGATAGTAAAAACCCTCAAATAACTAAAAATAAAGTGTTTTGTGAGTCGAAATATTTTGGCGCCCTTTAGTCTCAATATATAAGAAACTATCAAGTTTCGTCAATTGTTTTTGTTTGATTTCATATTAATACTTACTGATTATTGATCAGCGATATTAAAAACCCTCAAATAACTAAAAATAAAGTGTTTTGTGAGTTCAATATTTTTGCGAATTTTAGTCTCAATATAAACAACTATCAAGTTTCGTCAATTTTTTTTGTTTGATTTCATATTTATACTTACTCATTTTTGATAAGCGATAGTAAAAACCCTCAAATAACTAAAAATAAAGTGTTTTGTGAGTCGAAATTTTTTGGCGCCCTTTAGTCTCAATATATAAGAAACTATCAAGTTTCGTCAATTTTTTTTGTTTGATTTCATATTAATACTTACTGATTATTGATCAGCGATATTAAAAACCCTCAAATAACTAAAAATAAAGTGTTGTGTGAGTCGAAATTTTTTTGCGCCTTTTAATCTCAATATATAAGACACTATTAAGTTTCGTCAATTTTTTTTTCTTTGATTTGATATTAATTCTTTCTGATTATTGATCAGCGATATTAAAAACCCTCAAATAACTAAAAATAAAGTATTTTGTGAGTCGAAATTTTTTTGCGCCTTTTAATCTCAATATATAAGACACTATTAAGTTTCGTCAATTTTTTTTCTTTGATTTGATATTAATACTTTCTGATTATTGATCAGCGATATTAAAAACCCTCAAATAACTAAAAATAAAGTGTTTTGTGAGTTCAATATTTTTGCGAATTTTAGTCTCAATATAAACAACTATCAAGTTTCGTCAATTTTTTTTTGTTTGATTTCATATTTATACTTACTTCTTATTGATAAGCGATAGTAAAAACCCTCAAATAACTAAAAATAAAGTGTCTTGTGAGTCGAAATTTTTTGGCGCCCTTTAGTCTCAATATATAAGAAACTATCAAGTTTCGTCAATTTTTTTTGTTTGATTTCATATTAATACTTACTGATTATTGATCAGCGATATTAAAAACCCTCAAATTACTAAAAATTAAGTGTTTTGTGAGTCGAAATTTTTTTGCGCCTTTTAGTCTCAATATATAAGACACTATTAAGTTTCGTCAATTTTTTTTTCTTTGATTTGATATTAATACTTTCTGATAATTGATCAGCGATATTAAAAACCCTCAAATAACTAAAAATAAAGTATTTTGTGAGTCGAAATTTTTTTGCGTTTTTAAGTCTCAATATATAAGAAACTATCAAGTTTCGTCAATTTTTTTTGTTTGATTACATATTAATACATACAGATTATGATCAGCGATATTTAAAACCCTCAAATAACTAAAAATAAAGTGTTTTGTGAGTCGAAATTTTTTTTCGCCTTTTAGTCTCAATATATAAGAAACTATCAAGTTTCGTCAATTTTTTTTTGTTTGATTTCATATTACTACTTACTGATTATTGATCAGCGATATTAAAAACCCTCAAATAACTAAAAATAAAGTGTTTTGTGAGTTGAAAATTTTTTGCGAATTTTCGTCTCAATATAAACAACTATCAAGTTTCGTCAATTTTTTGTTTGATTTCATATTTATACTTACTCATTATTGATAAGCGATAGTAAAAACCCTCAAATAACTAAAAATAAAGTGTTTTGTAAGTCGAAATTTTTTGGCGCCCTTTAGTCTCAATATATAAGAAACTATCAAGTTTCGTCAATTTTTTTTGTTTGATTTCATATTAATACTTACTGATTATTGATCAGCGATATTAAAAACCGTCAAATAACTAAAAATAAAGTGTTGTGTGAGTCGAAATTTTTTTGCGCCTTTTAATCTCAATATATAAGACACTATTAAGTTTCGTCAATTTTTTTTTCTTTGATTTGATATTAATACTTTCTGATTATTGATCAGCGATATTAAAAACCCTCAAATAACTAAAAATAAAGTATTTTGTGAGTCGAAATTTTTTTGCGCCTTTTAGTCTCAATATATAAGAAACTATCAAGTTTCGTCAATTTTTTTTGTTTGATTTCATATTAATACATACAGATTATTGATCAGCGATATTTAAAACCCTCAAATATCTAAAAATAAAGTGTTTTGTGAGTCGAAATTTTTCTCGCCTTTTAGTCTCAATATATAAGAAACTATCAAGTTTCGTCAATTTTTTTTTGTTTGATTTCATATTAATACTTACTGATTATTGATCAGCGATATAAAAAACCCTCAAATAACTATAAATAAAGTGTTTCGTGAGTCGAAATTTTTTTGCGAATTTTCGTCTCAATATAAACAACTATCAAGTTTCGTCAATTTTTTTTGTTTGATTTCATATTTATACTTACTTATTATTGATAAGCGATAGTAAAAACCCTCAAATAACTAAAAATAAAGTGTTTTGTAAGTTGAAAATTTTTTGCGCCTTTTTGTCTCAATATATAAGACACTATCAAGTTTCGTCAATTTTTTTTTGTTTGATTTCATATTAATACTTACTGATTATTGATCAGCGATATAAAAAACCCTCAAATAACTATAAATAAAGTGTTTCGTGAGTCGAAATTTTTTTGCGAATTTTCGTCTCAATATAAACAACTATCAAGTTTCGTCAATTTTTTTGTTTGATTTCATATTTATACTTACTCATTATTGATAAGCGATAGTAAAAACCCTCAAATAACTAAAAATAAAGTGTTTTGTAAGTCGAAATTTTTTGGCGCCCTTTAGTCTCAATATATAAGAAACTATCAAGTTTCGTCAATTTTTTTTGTTTGATTTCATATTAATACTTACTGATTATTGATCAGCGATATTAAAAACCCTCAAATAACTAAAAATTAAGTGTTTTGTGAGTCGAAATTTTTTTGCGCCTTTTAGTCTCAATTTATAAGAAACTATCAAGTTTCGTCAATTTTTTTTGTTTTATTTTATAATAATACTTACTGATTATTGATCAGCGATATTAAAAACCCTCAAATAACTAAAAATAAAGTGTTGTGTGAGTCGAAATTTTTTTGCGCCTTTTAATCTCAATATATAAGACACTATTAAGTTTCGTCAATTTTTTTTTCTTTAATTTGATATTAATACTTTCTGATTATTGATCAGCGATATTTAAAACCCTCAAATAACTAAAAATAAAGTATTTTGTGAGTCGAAATTTTTTTGCGCCTTTAAGTCTCAATATATAAGAAACTATCAAGTTTCGTCAATTTTTTTTGTTTGATTTCATATTAATACATACAGATTATTGATCAGCGATATTTAAAACCCTCAAATATCTAAAAATAAAGTGTTTTGTGAGTCAAAATTTTTTTCGCCTTTTAGTCTCAATATATAAGAAACCTATCAAGTTTCGTCAATTTTTTTTTGTTTGATTTCATATTAATACTTACTGATTATTGATCAGCGATATTAAAAACCCTCAAATAACTAAAAATAAAGTGTTTTGTGAGTTGAAATTTTTTTGCGAATTTTCGTCTCAATATAAACAACTATCAAGTTTCGTCAATTTTTTTGTTTGATTTCATATTTATACTTACTTATTATTGATAAGCGATAGAAAAACCCACAAATAACAAAAAATTAAGTGTTTTGTGAGTCGAAATTTTTGGCGCCCTTTAGTCTCAATATATAAGAAACTATCAAGTTTCGTCAATCTTTTTTGTGTGATTTCATATTAATACTTACTGATTATTGATAAGCGATAGTAAAAACCCTCAAATAACTAAAAATAAAGTGTTTTGTGAGTTGAAAATTTTTTGCTCATTTTAGTCTCAATATATAAGACACTATCAAATTTCGTCAATTTTTTTTGTTTGATTTCATATTTATACTTACTAATTATTGATCAGCGATATTAAAAACCCTCAAATAACTAAAAATAAAGTATTTTGTGAGTCGAAATTTTTTTGCGCCTTTTAGTCTCAATATATAAGAAACTATCAAGTTTCGTCAATTTTTTTTGTTTGATTTCATATTAATACATACAGATTATTGATCAGCGATATTTAAAACCCTCAAATATCTAAAAATAAAGTGTTTTGTGAGTCGAAATTTTTCTCGCCTTCTAGTCTCAATATATAAGAAATTATCAAGTTTCGTCAATTTTTTTTTGTTTGATTTCATATTAATACTTACTGATTATTTATCAGCGATATTAAAAACCCTCAAATAACTAAAAATAAAGTGTTTTGTGAGTTGAAAATTTTTTGCTCATTTTAGTCTCAATATATAAGACACTATCAAATTTCGTCAATTTTTTTTGTTTGATTTCATATTAATACTTACTGATTATTGATCAGCGATATAAAAAACCCTCAAATAACTATAAATAAAGTGTTTCGTGAGTCGAATTTTTTTTGCGAATTTTCGTCTCAATATAAACAACTATCAAGTTTCGTCAATTTTTTTTTTGTTTGATTTCATATTAATACTTACTAATTATTGATCAGCGATATTAAAAACCCTCAAATAACTAAAAATAAAGTGTTTTGTGAGTTGAATGTTTTTTGCGAATTTTCGTCTCAATATAAACAAATAACCCTCAAATAACTAAAAATAAAGTGTTTTGTGAGTCGAAATTTTTTGGCGCCCTTTAGTCTCAATATATAAGAAACTATCAAGTTTCGTCAATTTTTTTTGTTTGATTTCATATTAATACTTAGATTTCATATTAATATTAATACTTACTGATCAATAATCAATTGATCAGCGATATTAAAAACCCTCAAATAACTAAAAATTAAGTGTTTTGTGAGTCGAAATTTTTTTGCGCCTTTTAATCTCAATATATAAGAAACTATCAAGTTTCGTCAATTTTTTTTGTTTTATTTTATAATAATACTTACTGATTATTGATCAGCGATATTAAAAACCCTCAAATAACTAAAAATAAAGTATTTTGTGAGTCGAAATTTTTTTGCGCCTTTTAGTCTCAATATATAAGAAACTATCAAGTTTCGTCAATTTTTTTTGTTTGATTTCATATAAATACTTACTGATTATTGATCAGGGATATTAAAAACCCTCAAATAACTAAAAATAAAGTGTTTTGTGAGTTGAAAATTTTTTGCGAATTTTCGTCTCAATATAAACAACTATCAAGTTTCGTCAATTTTTTTTGTTTGATTTCATATTTATACTTACTCATTTTTGATAAGCGATAGTAAAAACCCTCAAATAACTAAAAATAAAGTGTTTTATGAGCCAAAAATTTTTTGCGCCTTTTTGTCTCAATATATAAGACACTATCAAGTTTCGTCAATTTTTTTTGTTTGATTTCATATTAATACTTACTGATTATTGATCAGCGATATTAAAAACCCTCAAATAACTAAAAATGAAGTGTTTTGTGAGTTGAATTTTTTTTGCGCATTTTCGTCTCAATATAAACAACTATCAAGTTTCGTCAATTTTTTTTTGTTTGATATCATATTAATACTTACTGATTATTGTTCAGCGATATAAAAAACCCTCAAATAACTAAAAATGAAGTGTTTTGTGAGTCTAAAATTTCTTGCGCCTTTTTGTCTCAATATATAAGAAACTATCAAGTTTCGTCAATTTTTTTTGTTTGATTTCATATAAATACTTACTGATTATTGATCAGGGATATTAAAAACCCTCAAATAACTAAAAATAAAGTGTTTTGTGAGTTGAAAATTTTTTGCGAATTTTCGTCTCAATATAAACAACTATCAAGTTTCGTCAATTTTTTTTGTTTGATTTCATATTTATACTTACTCATTTTTGATAAGCGATAGTAAAAACCCTCAAATAACTAAAAATAAAGTGTTTTGTGAGTCGAAATTTTTTGGCGCCCTTTAGTCTCAATATATAAGAAACTATCAAGTTTCGTCAATTGTTTTTGTTTGATTTCATATTAATACTTACTGATTATTGATCAGCGATATTAAAAACCCTCAAATTACTAAAAATTAAGTGTTTTGTGAGTCGAAATTTTTTTGCGCCTTTTAGTCTCAATATATAAGACACTATTAAGTTTCGTCAATTTTTTTTCTTTGATTTGATATTAATACATTCTGATAATTGATCAGCGATATTAAAAACCCTCAAATAACTAAAAATAAAGTATTTTGTGAGTCGAATTTTTTTTGCGTTTTTTAGTCTCAATATATAAGAAACTATCAAGTTTCGTCAATTTTTTTTGTTTGATTACATATTAATACATACAGATTATTGATCAGCGATATTTAAAACCCTCAAATAACTAAAAATAAAGTGTTTTGTGAGTCGAAATTTTTTTCGCCTTTTAGTCTCAATATATAAGAAACTATCAAGTTTCGTCAATTTTTTTTTGTTTGATTTCATATTAATACTTACTGATTATTGATCAGCGATATTAAAAACCCTCAAATAACTAAAAATAAAGTGTTTTGTGAGTCGAAATTTTTTGGCGCCTTTTGGTCTCAATATATAAGAAACTATCAAGTTTCGTCATTTTTTTTGTTTAATTACATATTAATACTTACTGATTATTGATCAGCGATATTAAAAACCCTCAAATAACTAAAAATAAAGTGTTTTGTGAGTTGAAAATTTTTTGCGAATTTTCGTCTCAATATAAACAACTATCAAGTTTCGTCAATTTTTTTGTTTGATTTCATATTTATACTTACTCATTATTGATAAGCGATATTAAAAACCCTCAAATAACTAAAAATAAAGTGTTTTGTAAGTCGAAATTTTTTGGCGCCCTTTAGTCTCAATATATAAGAAACTATCAAGTTTCGTCAATTTTTTTTGTTTGATTTCATATAAATACTTACTGATTATTGATCAGCGATATTAAAAACCCTCAAATAACTAAAAATTAAGTGTTTTGTGAGTCGAAATTTTTTTGCGCCTTTTAGTCTCAATATATAAGAAACTATCAAGTTTCGTCAATTTTTTTTTGTTTTATTTTATAATAATACTTACTGATTATTGATCAGCGATATTAAAAACATTCAAATAACTAAAAATAAAGTGTTGTGTGAGTCGAAATTTTTTTGCGCCTTTTAATCTCAATATATAAGACACTATTAAGTTTCGTCAATTTTTTTTTCTTTAATTTGATATTAATACTTTCTGATTATTGATCAGCGATATTAAAAACCCTCAAATAACTAAAAATAAAGTATTTTGTGAGTCGAAATTTTTTTGCGCCTTTTAGTCTCAATATATAAGAAACTATCAAGTTTCGTCAATTTTTTTTGTTTGATTTCATATTAATACATACAGATTATTGATCAGCGATATTTAAAACCCTCAAATATCTAAAAATAAAGTGTTTTGTGAGTCGAAATTTTTCTCGCCTTTTAGTCTCAATATATAAGAAACTATCAAGTTTCGTCAATTTTTTTTTGTTTGATTTCATATTAATACTTACTGATTATTGATCAGCGATATTAAAAACCCTCAAATAACAAAAAATTAAGTGTTTTGTGAGTCGAAATTTTTTGGCGCCCTTTAGTCTCAATATATAAGAAACTATCAAGTTTCGTCAATTTTTTTTGTTTGATTTCATATTAATACTTACTGATTATTGATCAGCGATATAAAAAACCCTCAAATAACTAAAAATAAAGTGTTTTGTGAGTTGAAAATTTTTTGCGAATTTTCGTCTCAATATAAACAACTATCAAGTTTCGTCAATTTTTTTTTGTTTGATTTCATATTAATACTTACTGATTATTAATCTCAAATAACTAAAAATTAAGTGTTTTGTGAGTTGAAATTTTTTTGCGAATTTTCGTCTCAATATAAGCAACTATCAAGTTTCGTCAATTTTTTTTTGTTTGATTTCATATTAATACTTACTGATTATTGATCAGCGATATTAAAAACCCTCAAATAACTAAAAATTAAGTGTTTTGTGAGTCGAAATTTTTCTCGCCTTTTAGTCTCAATATATAAGAAACTATCAAGTTTCGTCAATTTTTTTTTGTTTGATTTCATATTAATACTTACTGATTATTGATCAGCGATATTAAAAACCCTCAAATAACTAAAAATAAAGTGTTTTGTGAGTTGAAAATTTTTTGCGCATTTTAGTCTCAATATATTAGGTCCCCACATACGAAACCGGCGTTTTGCCGTACTGGCAACTTTGATCTCAAATATCTTCTCTTTGGTTAGAAATTTCAAATTCAAATTTATACAGCTATTTACTCAAGTATTTGTGTTTCGAAAATTATAATTCATTTGTTTTTTCCTCAATTGTTTTTTTTCTTTGCGTCACTCAGTTTACAAAATGGAAAACTTGAAATATCGCGTTATTTACGAGTACGAGTTCCACCGTGGCACCAGTGCTGCAGAAACGGCTCGAAGGATTAATGATGTGTATGGCGACGGTGCCGCAAAAGAAAACACAGTGCGTTTTTGGTTCCAACGTTTTCGTTCTGGAAATTTCGACCTGCAGAACAAGCCCTGTGGAGAAAGTTGATAATGAAGAATTGAAGGCTATTGTGGAAGCGGATCCATCGCAAACCACGTCCGAGTTAGCTGCAGGCTGCGGTGTTAGTGATAAAACTGTTTTAATCCACTTGAAGCAAATTGGGAAGGTGAAAAAGCTTGAAAGGTGGGTACCTCACGAATTGAGTGAAGCAAATCAACAAACGCGCGTTGACTGCTGCGTTGCATTACTCAACCGGCACAATAATGAAGGGATTTTGAATCGAATCATTACCTGTGATGAAAAGTGGATCCTGTATGATAATCGGAAGCGCTCATCGCAATGGCTGAACCCTGCCGAACCAGCCAAACCATGCCCCAAGCGAAAATTGACTCCAAAAAAGTTACTTGTGAGCGTTTGGTGCACTAGTGCTGGTGTCGTTCACTACAGCTTTCTTAAATCTGGCCAGACGATTACGGCAGATGTCTATTGTCAGCAACTGCAAACCATGATGGAAAAGCTAGCTGCTAAACAACCGAGGCTGGTTAATCGCTCTAGGCCACTGCTGCTTCATGATAACGCTAGACCACACACTGCACAACAGACGGCTACCAAATTAGAAGAGCTTCAATTGGAATGTCTAAGACATCCACCGTACTCTCCGGACCTTGCCCCAACAGATTACTATTTTTTTCGAAATTTGGATAACTTCTTGCAAGGGAAAAAATTCAACTCCGATGGGGCAGTCGAAACCGACTTCAAAGATTTTATTGATTCCTGTTCGAATGGTTTTTTTAGTAAAGGGATCGATGAACTACCTATGAGATGGCAAAAGTGCATAGATAGCAATGGTACATACTTTGATTAAATAAAAATATTATATTAAAAAAAAATCAACTTTATGTTCCTCCCAAACAAAACGCCAATTTCACATGTAACGACCCAATATAAGACACTATCAAATTTCGTCAAGTTTTTTTGTTTGATTTCATATTAATACTTACTGATTATTGATCAGCGATATTAAAAACCCTCAAATAACTAAAAATTAAGTGTTTTGTGACTTGAAAATTTTTCGCGCATTTTCGTCTTAATATAAACAACTATCAAGTTTTGTCATTTTTTTTTGTTTGATATCATTTTAATACTTACTGATTATTGATCAGCGATATAAAAAACCCTCAAATAACTAAAAATTAAGTGTTTTGTGAGTCGAAAATTTTTTGCGCCTTTTTGTCTCAATATATAAGACACTATCAAGTTAAGTCATTTTTTTTTTGTTTGATTTCATATTAATACTTTCCGATTATTGATCAGCGATATTAAAAACCCTAAAATAACTCAAAATAAAGTGTTTTGTGAGTTGAAATTTTTTTGCGCCTTTTAGTCTCAATATATAAGAAACTATCAAGTTTCGTAATTTTTTTTTTGTATGATTTCATATTAATACTTACTGATTATTGATCAGCGATATTAAAAACCCTCAAATAACTTAAAATAAAGTGTTTTGTGAGTTGAAATTTTTTTGCGCATTTTAGTCTCAATATATAAGAAACTATCAAGTTTCGTCAATTTTTTTTGTTTGATTTCATATTAATACATACAGATTATTGATCAGCGATATTTAAAACCCTCAAATATCTAAAAATAAAGTGTTTTGTGAGTCGAAATTTTTCTCGCCTTTTAGTCTCAATATATAAGAAACTATCAAGTTTCGTCAATTTTTTTTTGTTTGATTTCATATTAATACTTACTGATTATTGATCAGCGATATTAAAAACCCTCAAATAACTAAAAATAAAGTGTTTTGTGAGTCGAAATTTTTTGGCGCCTTTTGGTCTCAATATATAAGAAACTATCAAGTTTCGTCATTTTTTTTTGTTTGATTTCATATTAATACTTACTGATTATTGATCAGCGATATAAAAAACCTTCAAATAACTAAAAATAAAGTGTTTTGTGAGTTGAAAATTTTTTGCGAATTTTCGTCTCAATATAAACAACTATCAAGTTTCGTCAATTTTTTTTTGTTTGATTTCATATTAATACTTACTGATTATTGATCAGCGATATAAAAAAACCCTCAAATAACTAAAAATTAAGTGTTTTGTGAGTCGAAATTTTTTGCGCCTTTTAGTCTCAATATATAAGAAACTATCAAGTTTCGTCAATTTTTTTTGTTTGATTTCATATTAATACATACAGATTATTGATCAGCGATATTTAAAACCCTCAAATATCTAAAAATAAAGTGTTTTGTGAGTCGAAATTTTTCTCGCCTTTTAGTCTCAATATATAAGAAACTATCAAGTTTCGTCAATTTTTTTTTGTTTGATTTCATATTAATACTTACTGATTATTGATCAGCGATATTAAAAACCCTCAAATAACTAAAAATAAAGTGTTTTGTGAGTCGAAATTTTTTGGCGCCTTTTGGTCTCAATATATAAGAAACTATCAAGTTTCGTCATTTTTTTTTGTTTGATTTCATATTAATACTTACTGATTATTGATCAGCGATATAAAAAACCTTCAAATAACTAAAAATAAAGTGTTTTGTGAGTTGAAATTTTTTTGCGAATTTTCGTCTCAATATAAGCAACTATCAAGTTTCGTCAATTTTTTTTTGTTTGATTTCATATTAATACTTACTGATTATTGATCAGCGATATTAAAAACCCTCAAATAACTAAAAATTAAGTGTTTTGTGAGTCGAAATTTTTCTCGACTTTTAGTCTCAATATATAAGAAACTATCAAGTTTCGTCAATTTTTTTTTGTTTGATTTCATATTAATACTTACTGATTATTGATCAGCGATATTAAAAACCCTCAAATAACTAAAAATAAAGTGTTTTGTGAGTTGAAAATTTTTTGCGCATTTTAGTCTCAATATATAAGACACTATCAAATTTCGTCAAGTTTTTTTGTTTGATTTCATATTAATACTTACTGATTATTGATCAGCGATATTAAAAACCCTCAAATAACTAAAAATTAAGTGTTTTGTGACTTGAAAATTTTTCGCGCATTTTCGTCTTAATATAAACAACTATCAAGTTTTGTAATTTTTTTTTGTTTGATATCATTTTAATACTTACTGATTATTGATCAGCGATATAAAAAACCCTCAAATAACTAAAAATTAAGTGTTTTGTGAGTCGAAAATTTTTTGCGCCTTTTTGACTCAATATATAAGACACTATCAAGTTAAGTCATTTTTTTTTTGTTTGATTTCATATTAATACTTTCCGATTATTGATCAGCGATATTAAAAACCCTAAAATAACTCAAAATAAAGTGTTTTGTGAGTTGAAATTTTTTTGCGCCTTTTAGTCTCAATATATAAGAAACTATCAAGTTTCGTAATTTTTTTTTTGTATGATTTCATATTAATACTTACTGATTATTGATCAGCGATATTAAAAACCCTCAAATAACTTAAAACAAAGTGTTTTGTGAGTTGAAATTTTTTTGCGCATTTTAGTCTCAATATTAAAGAAACTATCAAGTTTCGTCAATTTTTTTTTGTTTGATTTGATATTAATACTTTCTGATAATTGATCAGCGATATTAAAAACCCTCAAATAACTAAAAATAAAGTGTTTTGTGAGTTGAAATTTTTTTGCGCCTTTTAGTCTCAATATATAAGAAACTATCAAGTTTCGTAATTTTTTTTTTGTATGATTTCATATTAATACTTACTGATTATTGATCAGCGATATTAAAAACCCTCAAATAACTTAAAATAAAGTGTTTTGTGAGTTGAAATTTTTTACGCCTTTTAGTCGCAATATACAAGACACTATCAAGTTTCGTCAATTTTTTTTTGTTTGATCTCGTTTAAATACTTACTGATTATTTATCAGCGATATAAAAAACCTTCAAATAACTAAAAATAAAGTGTTTCGTGAGTCGAAATTTTTTTGCGCATTTTAGTCTCAATATTAAAGAAACTATCAAGTTTCGTCAATTTTTTTTTGTTTGATTTGATATTAATACTTTCTGATAATTGATCAGCGATATTAAAAACCCTCAAATAACTAAAAATAAAGTGTTTTGTGAGTTGAAATTTTTTTGCGCCTTTTAGTCTCAATATATAAGAAACTATCAAGTTTCGTAAATTTTTTTTGTTTGATTTCATATTAATACTGACTGATTATTGATCAGCGATATTAAAAACCCTCAAATAACTCAAAATAAAGTGTTTTGTGAGTTGAAATTTTTTGCGCCTTTTAGTCTCAATATATAAGAATTTATCAAGTCTCGTCAATTTTTTTTGTTTGATTTCATATTAATACTTACTGATATGAAATCAAACAAAAAAAAATTGACGAGACTTGAAAATAATTTAATAAATTAATAAATTAATTAATAAATAATAATAATTAATTTGTTAATAATTAATAATTAATTAATTAATTAATTAATTAATAAATAATTTAATTAATTAGTAAATTTTTTTGCGCGTTTTCGACTTAATATAAACAACTATCAAGTTTCGTCAATTTTTTTTTGTTTGATCTCGTTATAATACTTACTGATTTGATCAGCTATATTAAAAACCCTCAAATAACTAAAAATAAGGTGTTTTGTGAGTCGAATTTTTTTGGCGCCCTTTAGTCTCAATATATAAGACACTCAAGTTTCGTCAATTTTTTTTTGTTTGATTTAATATTAATACTTTCTGATTATTGATCAGCGATATTAAAAACCCTCAAATAACTAAAAATAAAGTGTTTTGTGAGTCGAAATTTTTTGGCGCCCTTTAGTCTCAATATATAAGACACTCAAGTTTCGTCAATTTTTTTTTGTTTGATTTAATATTAATACTTTCTGATTATTGATCATCGATATTAAAAACCCTCAAATAACTAAAAATAAAGTGTTTTGTGAGTCGAAATTTTTTTGCGCCTTTTAGTCTCAATATTAAAGAAACTATCAAGTTTCGTCAATTTTTTTTGTTTGATTTCATATTTATACTTACTTATTATTGATAAGCGATAGAAAAACCCACAAATAACAAAAAATTAAGTGTTTTGTGAGTCGAAATTTTTTGGCGCCCTTTAGTCTCAATATATAAGACACTCAAGTTTCGTCAATTTTTTTTTGTTTGATTTAATATTAATACTTTCTGATTATTGATCAGCGATATTAAAAACCCTCAAATAACTAAAAATAAAGTGTTTTGTGAGTCGAAATTTTTTGGCGCCCTTTAGTCTCAATATATAAGACACTCAAGTTTCGTCAATTTTTTTTTGTTTGATTTAATATTAATACTTTCTGATTATTGATCATCGATATTAAAAACCCTCAAATAACTAAAAATAAAGTGTTTTGTGAGTCGAAATTTTTTTGCGCCTTTTAGTCTCAATATTAAAGAAACTATCAAGTTTCGTCAATTTTTTTTGTTTGATCTCGTTTTAATACTTACTGATTATTGATCAGCGATATTAAAAACCCTCAAATAATTAAAAATAAAGTGTTTCGTGAGTCGAAATTTTTTTGCGCCTTTTAGTCTCAATATATGACACTATCAAGTTTCGTCAATTTTTTTTTTTGTTTGATTTGATATTAATACTTACTGATTATTGATCAGCGATATTAAAAACCCTCAAATAACTTAAAATTAAGTGTTTTGTGTGTCGAAATTCAATGGCGCCTTATAGTCTCAATCTATAAGAAACTATCAAGTTTCGTCAATTTTTTTTTGATTGATTTGATATTAATACTTTCCGATTATTGATCAGCGATATAAAAAATCCTCAAATAACTCAAAATAAAGTGTTTTGTGAGTTGAAATTTTTTGCGCCTTTTAGTCTTAATATATAAGACACTATCAAGTTTCGTAAATTTTTTTTTGTTTGATTTGATATTAATACTTTCTGATTATTGATCCGCGATATAAAAAACCCTCAAATAACTAAAAATAAAGTGTTTCGTGAGTCGAAATTTTTTTGCGAATTTTCGTCTCAATATAAACTATCAAGTTTCGTCAATTTTTTTTGTTTGATTTCATATTAATACTTACTGATTATTGTTCAGCGATATTAAAAACCCTCAAATAACTAAAAATTAAGTGTTTTGCGAGTCGAAATTTTTTTGCGCCTTTTAGTCTCAATATATAAAAAACTATCAAGTTTCGTAAATTTTTTTTTGTTTGATTTCATATTAATACTTACTGATTATTGATCAGCGATATAAAAAACCCTCTAATAACTAAAAATAAAGTGTTTTGGGAGTCGAAATTTTTTGGCGCCCTTTAGTCTCAATATATAAGAAACTATCAAGTTTCGTCATTTTTTTTGTTTGATTTCATATAAATACTTACTGATTATTGATCAGCGATATTAAAAACCCTCAAAAAACTAAAAATTAAGTGTTTTGTGAGTCGAATTTTTTTTGCGCCTTTTAGTCTCAATATATAAGACACTATCAAGTTTCGTCAATTTTTTTTTGTTTGATTTGATATTAATACTTTCTGATTATTGATCAGCGATATTAAAAACCCTCAAATAACTAAAAATAAAGTGTTTCGTGAGTCGAAATTTTTTTGCGAATTTTCGTCTCAATATAAACTATCAAGTTTCGTCAATTTTTTTTGTTTGATTTCATATTAATACTTACTGATTATTGTTCAGCGATATTAAAAACCCTCAAATAACTAAAAATTAAGTGTTTTGCGAGTCGAAATTTTTTTGCGCCTTTTAGTCTCAATATATAAAAAACTATCAAGTTTCGTTAATTTTTTTTTGTTTGATTTCATATTAATACTTCCTGATTATTGATCAGCGATATACAAAACCCTCAAATAACTAAAAATAAAGTGTTTTGGGAGTCGAAATTTTTTACGCCTTTTAGTCTCAATATACAAGACACTATCAAGTTTCGTCAATTTTTTTGTTTGATTTCATATAAATACTTACTGATTATTGATCAGCGATATTAAAAACCCTCAAATAACTTAAAATTAAGTGTTTTGTGAGTTGAAATTTTTTGGCGCCTTTTTGTCTCAATAAATAAGACACTATCAAGTTTCGTCAATTTTTTTTTGTTTGATTTGATATTAATACTTTCTGATAATTGATCAGCGATATTAAAAACCCTCAAATAACTAAAAATAAAGTGTTTTGTCAGTCGAAATTTTTTTGCGCCTTTTAGTCTCAATATATAAGAAACTATCAAGTTTCGTAAATTTTTTTTTGTTTAATTTCATAAAAATACTTACTGATTATTGATCAGCGATATAAAAAACCCTCAAATAACTAAAAATAAATTGTTTTGTGAGTTGAAATTTTTTGGCGCCTTTTTGTCTCAATAAATAAGACACTATCAAGTTTCGTCAATTTTTTTTTGTTTGATTTGATATTAATACTTTCTGATAATTGATCAGCGATATTAAAAACCCTCAAATAACTAAAAATAAAGTGTTTTGTGAGTTGAAATTTTTTTGCGCCGGTTAGTCTCAATATATAAGAAACTATTAAGTTTCGTACATTTTTTTTTGTTTAATTTCATATTAATACTTACTGATTATTGATCAGCGATATTAAAAACCTATAAATACCTTAAAATTAAGTGTTTTGTGAGTTGAAATTTTTTACGCCTTTTAGTCTCAATATACAAGACACTATCAAGTTTCGTCAATTTTTTTTTGTTTGATCTCGTTTAAATACTTACTGATTATTGATCAGCGATATAAAAAAACCCTCAAATAACTAGAAATGAAGTGTTTCGTGAGTCGAAAATTTTTTGCGCCTTTTAGTCTCAATATATGACACTATCAAGTTTCGTCAATTTTTTTTTGTTTGATTTGATATAAATACTTTCTGATTATTCATCAGCGATATTAAAAACCATCAAATAACTAAAAATAAATTGTTTTGTGAGTTGAAATTTTTTGGCGCCTTTAAGTCTCAATATATAAGAAACTATCAAGTTTCGTAATTTTTTTTTTGTTTGATTTGATATTAATACTTTCTGATTATTGATCAGCGATATTAAAAACCCTCAAATAACTAAAAATAAAGTGTTTTGTGAGTCGAAATTTTTTGGCGCCCTTTAGTCTCAATATATAAGACACTCAAGTTTCGTCAATTTTTTTTTGTTTGATTTAATATTAATACTTTCTGATTATTGATCATCGATATTAAAAACCCTCAAATAACTAAAAATAAAGTGTTTTGTGAGTCGAAATTTTTTTGCGCCTTTTAGTCTCAATATTAAAGAAACTATCAAGTTTCGTCAATTTTTTTTGTTTGATCTCGTTTTAATACTTACTGATTATTGATCAGCGATATTAAAAACCCTCAAATAATTAAAAATAAAGTGTTTCGTGAGTCGAAATTTTTTTGCGCCTTTTAGTCTCAATATATGACACTATCAAGTTTCGTCAATTTTTTTTTTGTTTGATTTGATATTAATACTTACTGATTATTGATCAGCGATATTAAAAACCCTCAAATAACTTAAAATTAAGTGTTTTGTGTGTCGAAATTCAATGGCGCCTTATAGTCTCAATCTATAAGAAACTATCAAGTTTCGTCAATTTTTTTTTGTTTGATTTGATATTAATACTTTCCGATTATTGATCAGCGATATAAAAAATCCTCAAATAACTCAAAATAAAGTGTTTTGTGAGTTGAAATTTTTTGCGCCTTTTAGTCTCAATATATAAGACACTATCAAGTTTCGTCAATTTTTTTTTGTTTGATTTGATATTAATACTTTCTGATTATTGATCAGCGATATTAAAAACCCTCAAATAACTAAAAATAAAGTGTTTCGTGAGTCGAAATTTTTTTGCGAATTTTCGTCTCAATATAAACTATCAAGTTTCGTCAATTTTTTTTGTTTGATTTCATATTAATACTTACTGATTATTGTTCAGCGATATTAAAAACCCTCAAATAACTAAAAATTAAGTGTTTTGCGAGTCGAAATTTTTTTGCGCCTTTTAGTCTCAATATATAAAAAACTATCAAGTTTCGTTAATTTTTTTTTGTTTGATTTCATATTAATACTTCCTGATTATTGATCAGCGATATACAAAACCCTCAAATAACTAAAAATAAAGTGTTTTGGGAGTCGAAATTTTTTACGCCTTTTAGTCTCAATATACAAGACACTATCAAGTTTCGTCAATTTTTTTGTTTGATTTCATATAAATACTTACTGATTATTGATCAGCGATATTAAAAACCCTCAAATAACTTAAAATTAAGTGTTTTGTGAGTTGAAATTTTTTGGCGCCTTTTTGTCTCAATAAATAAGACACTATCAAGTTTCGTCAATTTTTTTTTGTTTGATTTGATATTAATACTTTCTGATAATTGATCAGCGATATTAAAAACCCTCAAATAACTAAAAATAAAGTGTTTTGTCAGTCGAAATTTTTTTGCGCCTTTTAGTCTCAATATATAAGAAACTATCAAGTTTCGTAAATTTTTTTTTGTTTAATTTCATAAAAATACTTACTGATTATTGATCAGCGATATAAAAAACCCTCAAATAACTAAAAATAAATTGTTTTGTGAGTTGAAATTTTTTGGCGCCTTTTTGTCTCAATAAATAAGACACTATCAAGTTTCGTCAATTTTTTTTTGTTTGATTTGATATTAATACTTTCTGATAATTGATCAGCGATATTAAAAACCCTCAAATAACTAAAAATAAAGTGTTTTGTGAGTTGAAATTTTTTTGCGCCGGTTAGTCTCAATATATAAGAAACTATTAAGTTTCGTACATTTTTTTTTGTTTAATTTCATATTAATACTTACTGATTATTGATCAGCGATATTAAAAACCTATAAATACCTTAAAATTAAGTGTTTTGTGAGTTGAAATTTTTTACGCCTTTTAGTCTCAATATACAAGACACTATCAAGTTTCGTCAATTTTTTTTTGTTTGATCTCGTTTAAATACTTACTGATTATTGATCAGCGATATAAAAAAACCCTCAAATAACTAGAAATGAAGTGTTTCGTGAGTCGAAAATTTTTTGCGCCTTTTAGTCTCAATATATGACACTATCAAGTTTCGTCAATTTTTTTTTGTTTGATTTGATATAAATACTTTCTGATTATTCATCAGCGATATTAAAAACCATCAAATAACTAAAAATAAATTGTTTTGTGAGTTGAAATTTTTTGGCGCCTTTAAGTCTCAATATATAAGAAACTATCAAGTTTCGTAATTTTTTTTTTGTTTGATTTGATATTAATACTTTCTGATTATTGATCAGCGATATAAAAAACCCTCAAATAACTAAAAATAAAGTGTTTCGTGAGTCGAAATTTTTTTGCGAATTTTCGTCTCAATATAAACAACTATCAAGTTTCGTCAATTTTTTTTGTTTGATTTCATATTAATACTTACTGATTATTGTTCAGCGATATTAAAAACCCTCAAATAACTAAAAATTAAGTGTTTTGCGAGTCGAAATTTTTTTGCGCCTTTAAGTCTCAATATATAAAAAACTATCAAGTTTCGTAAATTTTTTTTTGTTTGATTTCATATTAATACTTACTGATTATTGATCAGCGATATACAAAACCCTCAAATAACTTAAAATAAAGTGTTTTGGGAGTCGAAATTTTTTGGCGCCCTTTAGTCTCAATATATAAGAAACTATCAAGTTTCGTCATTTTTTTTGTTTGATTTCATATAAATACTTATTGATTATTGATCAGCGATATTTAAAACCCTCAAATAACTAAAAATTAAGTGTTTTGTGAGTCGAAATTTTTTTGCGCCTTTTAGTCTCAATATATGACACTATAAAGTTTCGTCAATTTTTTTTTGTTTGATTTTATATTAATACTTTCTGATTATTGATCAGCGATATTAAAAACCCTCAAATAACTAAAAATAAAGTGTTTTGTCAGTCGAAATTTTTTTGCGCCTTTTAGTCTCAATATATAAGAAACTATCAAGTTTCGTCAATTTTTTTTTGTTTAATTTCATAAAAATACTTACTGATTATTGATCAGCGATATAAAAAACCCTCAAATAACTAAAAATAAATTGTTTTGTGAGTTGAAATTTTTTGGCGCTTTTAAGTCTCAATATATAAGAAACTATCAAGTTTCGTAATTTTTTTTTTGTTTGATTTGATATTAATACTTTCTGATTATTGATCAGCGATATTAAAAACCCTCAAATAACTAAAAATAAAGTGTTTTGTGAGTCGAAATTTTTTTGCGCCTTTTAGTCTCAATATATAAGAAACTATCAAGTTTCGTCAATTTTTTTTTGTTTAATTTCATAAAAATACTTACTGATTATTGATCAGCGATATTAAAAACCCTGAAATAACTAAAAATAAAGTGTTTTGTGTGTCGAAATTTTATGGCGCCTTATAGTCTCAATCTATAAGAAACTATCAAGTTTCGTCAATTTTTTTTTGTTTGATTTGATATTCATACTTTCCGATTATTGATCAGCGATATAAAAAACCCTCAAATAACTCAAAATAAAGTGTTTTGTGAGTTGAAATTTTTTGCGCCTTTTAGTCTCAATATATAAGAAACTATCAAGTTTTGTCAATTTTTTTTCTTTGATTTGATATTAATACTTTCTGATTATTGATCAGCGATATTAAAAACCCTCAAATAACTAAAAATAAAGTGTTTTGTGAGTCGAAATTTTTTTGCGCCTTTTAGTTTCAATATTAAAGAAACTATCAAGTTTCGTCAATTTTTTTTGTTTGATCTCGTTTTAATACTTACTGATTATTGATCAGCGATATTAAAAACCCTCAAATAATTAAAAATAAAGTGTTTCGTGAGTCGAAATTTTTTTGCGCCTTTTAGTCTCAATATATGACACTATCAAGTTTCGTCAATTTTTTTTTGTTTGATTTGATATTAATACTTACTGATTATTGATCAGCGATATTAAAAACCCTCAAATAACTTAAAATAAAGTGTTTTGTGAGTTGAAATTTTTTACGCCTTTTAGTCTCAATATACAAGACACTATCAAGTTTCGTCAATTTTTTTTTGTTTGATCTCGTTTAAATACTTACTGATTATTGATCAGCGATATTAAAAACCCTCAAATAACTAAAAATAAAGTGTTTTGTGAGTCGAAATTTTTTTGCGCTTTTTAGTCTCAATATATAAGATACTATCAAGTTTCGTCATTGTTTTTTTGTTTGATTTGATATTAATACTTTCTGATTATTGATCAGCGATATAAAAAACCCTCAATTAACTAAAAATAAAGTGTTTTGTGAGTTGAATTTTTTTGCGCCTTTTAGTCTTAATATATTAGAAACTATCAAGTTTCGTAAATTTTTTTTTTTGTTTAATTTCATATTAATACTTACTGATTATTGATCAGCGATATTAAAAACCCTCAAATAACTAAAAATAAAGTGTTTTGTGAGTCGAAATTTTCTTGCGCTTTTTAGTCTCAATATATAGGGATGCGCAGCTCATTGGCATCCAGAACTGGCGAACAGCAGCACAGGACCGCCAGTCATGGAGGCGTGCTTTAAGGGAGGCCAAGACCCGACCTGGGTTGTAGAGCCATTGTTGATTGATTGATATAAGAAACTATCAAGTTTCGTCAATTTTTTTTTGTTTAATTTCATAAAAATACTTACTGATTATTGATCAGAGATATTAAAAACCCTCAAATAACTTAAAATTAAGTGTTTTGTGTGTCGAAATTTTATGGCGCCTTATAGTCTTAATCTATAAGAAACTATCAAGTTTCGTCAATTTTTTTTTGTTTGATTTGATATTAATACTTTCCGATTATTGATCAGCGATATAAAAAACCCTCAAATAACTCAAAATAAAGTGTTTTGTGAGTTGAAATTTTTTGCGCCTTTTAGTCTCAATATATAAGACACTATCAAGTTTCGTAAATTTTTTTTTGTTTGATTTGATATTAATACTTTCTGATTATTGATCCGCGATATAAAAAACCCTCAAATAACTAAAAATAAAGTGTTTCGTGAGTCGAAATTTTTTTGCGAATTTTCGTCTCAATATAAACTATCAAGTTTCGTCAATTTTTTTTGTTTGATTTCATATTAATACTTACTGATTATTGATCAGCGATATTAAAAACCCTCAAATAACTAAAAATAAAGTGTTTTGTGAGTCGAAATTTTCTTGCGCTTTTTAGTCTCAATATATAAGAAACTATCAAGTTTCGTCAATTTTTTTTTGTTTAATTTCATAAAAATACTTACTGATTATTGATCAGAGATATTAAAAACCCTCAAATAACTTAAAATTAAGTGTTTTGTGTGTCGAAATTTTATGGCGCCTTATAGTCTTAATCTATAAGAAACTATCAAGTTTCGTCAATTTTTTTTTGTTTGATTTGATATTAATACTTTCCGATTATTGATAAGCGATATAAAAAACCCTCAAATAACTCAAAATAAAGTGTTTTGTGAGTTGAAATTTTTTGCGCCTTTTAGTCTCAATATACAAGACACTATCAAGTTTCGTCAATTTTTTTTTGTTTGATCTCGTTTAAATACTTACTGATTATTGATCAGCGATATAAAAAAACCCTCAAATAACTAGAAATGAAGTGTTTCGTGAGTCGAAAATTTTTTGCGCCTTTTAGTCTCAATATATGACACTATCAAGTTTCGTCAATTTTTTTTTGTTTGATTTGATATAAATACTTTCTGATTATTCATCAGCGATATTAAAAACCATCAAATAACTAAAAATAAATTGTTTTGTGAGTTGAAATTTTTTGGCGCCTTTAAGTCTCAATATATAAGAAACTATCAAGTTTCGTAATTTTTTTTTTGTTTGATTTGATATTAATACTTTCTGATTATTGATCAGCGATATAAAAAACCCTCAAATAACTAAAAATAAAGTGTTTCGTGAGTCGAAATTTTTTTGCGAATTTTCGTCTCAATATAAACAACTATCAAGTTTCGTCAATTTTTTTTGTTTGATTTCATATTAATACTTACTGATTATTGTTCAGCGATATTAAAAACCCTCAAATAACTAAAAATTAAGTGTTTTGCGAGTCGAAATTTTTTTGCGCCTTTAAGTCTCAATATATAAAAAACTATCAAGTTTCGTAAATTTTTTTTTGTTTGATTTGATATTAATACTTACTGATTATTGATCAGCGATATACAAAACCCTCAAATAACTTAAAATAAAGTGTTTTGGGAGTCGAAATTTTTTGGCGCCCTTTAGTCTCAATATATAAGAAACTATCAAGTTTCGTCATTTTTTTTGTTTGATTTCATATAAATACTTATTGATTATTGATCAGCGATATTTAAAACCCTCAAATAACTAAAAATTAAGTGTTTTGTGAGTCGAAATTTTTTTGCGCCTTTTAGTCTCAATATATGACACTATAAAGTTTCGTCAATTTTTTTTTGTTTGATTTGATATTAATACTTTCTGATTATTGATCAGCGATATTAAAAACCCTCAAATAACTAAAAATAAAGTGTTTTGTCAGTCGAAATTTTTTTGCGCCTTTTAGTCTCAATATATAAGAAACTATCAAGTTTCGTCAATTTTTTTTTGTTTAATTTCATAAAAATACTTACTGATTATTGATCAGCGATATAAAAAACCCTCAAATAACTAAAAATAAATTGTTTTGTGAGTTGAAATTTTTTGGCGCTTTTAAGTCTCAATATATAAGAAACTATCAAGTTTCGTAATTTTTTTTTTGTTTGATTTGATATTAATACTTTCTGATTATTGATCAGCGATATTAAAAACCCTCAAATAACTAAAAATAAAGTGTTTTGTGAGTCGAAATTTTTTTGCGCCTTTTAGTCTCAATATATAAGAAACTATCAAGTTTCGTCAATTTTTTTTTGTTTAATTTCATAAAAATACTTACTGATTATTGATCAGCGATATTAAAAACCCTGAAATAACTAAAAATAAAGTGTTTTGTGTGTCGAAATTTTATGGCGCCTTATAGTCTCAATCTATAAGAAACTATCAAGTTTCGTCAATTTTTTTTTGTTTGATTTGATATTCATACTTTCCGATTATTGATCAGCGATATAAAAAACCCTCAAATAACTCAAAATAAAGTGTTTTGTGAGTTGAAATTTTTTGCGCCTTTTAGTCTCAATATATAAGAAACTATCAAGTTTTGTCAATTTTTTTTCTTTGATTTGATATTAATACTTTCTGATTATTGATCAGCGATATTAAAAACCCTCAAATAACTAAAAATAAAGTGTTTTGTGAGTCGAAATTTTTTTGCGCCTTTTAGTTTCAATATTAAAGAAACTATCAAGTTTCGTCAATTTTTTTTGTTTGATCTCGTTTTAATACTTACTGATTATTGATCAGCGATATTAAAAACCCTCAAATAATTAAAAATAAAGTGTTTCGTGAGTCGAAATTTTTTTGCGCCTTTTAGTCTCAATATATGACACTATCAAGTTTCGTCAATTTTTTTTTGTTTGATTTGATATTAATACTTACTGATTATTGATCAGCGATATTAAAAACCCTCAAATAACTTAAAATAAAGTGTTTTGTGAGTTGAAATTTTTTACGCCTTTTAGTCTCAATATACAAGACACTATCAAGTTTCGTCAATTTTTTTTTGTTTGATCTTGTTTAAATACTTACTGATTATTGATCAGCGATATTAAAAACCCTCAAATAACTAAAAATAAAGTGTTTTGTGAGTCGAAATTTTTTTGCGCTTTTTAGTCTCAATATATAAGATACTATCAAGTTTCGTCATTGTTTTTTTGTTTGATTTGATATTAATACTTTCTGATTATTGATCAGCGATATAAAAAACCCTCAATTAACTAAAAATAAAGTGTTTTGTGAGTTGAATTTTTTTGCGCCTTTTAGTCTTAATATATTAGAAACTATCAAGTTTCGTAAATTTTTTTTTTTGTTTAATTTCATATTAATACTTACTGATTATTGATCAGCGATATTAAAAACCCTCAAATAACTAAAAATAAAGTGTTTTGTGAGTCGAAATTTTCTTGCGCTTTTTAGTCTCAATATATAAGAAACTATCAAGTTTCGTCAATTTTTTTTTGTTTAATTTCATAAAAATACTTACTGATTATTGATCAGAGATATTAAAAACCCTCAAATAACTTAAAATTAAGTGTTTTGTGTGTCGAAATTTTATGGCGCCTTATAGTCTTAATCTATAAGAAACTATCAAGTTTCGTCAATTTTTTTTTGTTTGATTTGATATTAATACTTTCCGATTATTGATCAGCGATATAAAAAACCCTCAAATAACTCAAAATAAAGTGTTTTGTGAGTTGAAATTTTTTGCGCCTTTTAGTCTCAATATATAAGACACTATCAAGTTTCGTAAATTTTTTTTTGTTTGATTTGATATTAATACTTTCTGATTATTGATCCGCGATATAAAAAACCCTCAAATAACTAAAAATAAAGTGTTTCGTGAGTCGAAATTTTTTTGCGAATTTTCGTCTCAATATAAACTATCAAGTTTCGTCAATTTTTTTTGTTTGATTTCATATTAATACTTACTGATTATTGATCAGCGATATTAAAAACCCTCAAATAACTAAAAATAAAGTGTTTTGTGAGTCGAAATTTTCTTGCGCTTTTTAGTCTCAATATATAAGAAACTATCAAGTTTCGTCAATTTTTTTTTGTTTAATTTCATAAAAATACTTACTGATTATTGATCAGAGATATTAAAAACCCTCAAATAACTTAAAATTAAGTGTTTTGTGTGTCGAAATTTTATGGCGCCTTATAGTCTTAATCTATAAGAAACTATCAAGTTTCGTCAATTTTTTTTTGTTTGATTTGATATTAATACTTTCCGATTATTGATAAGCGATATAAAAAACCCTCAAATAACTCAAAATAAAGTGTTTTGTGAGTTGAAATTTTTTGCGCCTTTTAGTCTCAATATATAAGACACTATCAAGTTTCGTAAATTTTTTTTTGTTTGATTTGATATTAATACTTTCTGATTATTGATCCGCGATATAAAAAACCCTCAAATAACTAAAAATAAAGTGTTTCGTGAGTCGAAATTTTTTTGCGAATTTTCGTCTCAATATAAACTATCAAGTTTCGTCAATTTTTTTTGTTTGATTTCATATTAATACTTACTGATTATTGTTCAGCGATATTAAAAACCCTCAAATAATTAAAAATTAAGTGTTTTGCGAGTCGAAATTTTTTTGCGCCTTTTAGTCTCAATATATAAAAAACTATCAAGTTTCGTAAATTTTTTTTTGTTTGATTTCATATTAATACTTACTGATTATTGATCAGCGATATAAAAAACCCTCAAATAACTAAAAATAAAGTGTTTTGGGAGTCGAAATTTTTTGGCGCCCTTTAGTTTCAATATATAAGAAACTATCAAGTTTCGTCATTTTTTTTGTTTGATTTCATATAAATACTTACTGATTATTGATCAGCGATATTAAAAACCCTCAAATAACTAAAAATTAAGTGTTTTGTGAGTCGAAATTTTTTTGCGCCTTTTAGTCTCAACATATAAGACACTATCAAGTTTCGTCAATTTTTTTTTGTTTGATTTGATATTAATACTTTCTGATTATTGATCAGCGATATTAAAAACCCTCAAATAACTAAAAATAAAGTGTTTTGTCAGTCGAAATTTTTTTGCGCCTTTTAGTCTCAATATATAAGAAACTATCAAGTTTCGTCAATTTTTTTTGTTTGATTTCATATTAATACTTACTGATTATTGTTCAGCGATATTAAAAACCCTCAAATAACTAAAAATTAAGTGTTTTGCGAGTCGAAATTTTTTTGCGCCTTTTAGTCTCAATATATAAAAAACTATCAAGTTTCGTAAATTTTTGTTTGTTTGATTTGATATTAATACTTTCTGATAATTGATCAGCGATATTAAAAACCCTCAAATAACTAAAAATAAAGTGTTTTGTGAGTTGAAATTTTTTTGCGCCTGTTAGTCTCAATATATAAGAAACTATCAAGTTTCGTACATTTTTTTTTGTTTGATTTCATATTAATACTTACTGATTATTGATCAGCGATATTAAAAACCCTCAAATAACTAAAAATAAAGTGTTTTGTGAGTTGAAATTTTTTTGCGCCGGTTAGTCTCAATATATAAGAAACTATTAAGTTTCGTACATTTTTTTTTGTTTAATTTCATATTAATACTTACTGATTATTGATCAGCGATATTAAAAACCTATAAATACCTTAAAATTAAGTGTTTTGTGAGTTGAAATTTTTTACGCCTTTTAGTCTCAATATACAAGACACTATCAAGTTTCGTCAATTTTTTTTTGTTTGATCTCGTTTAAATACTTACTGATTATTGATCAGCGATATAAAAAAACCCTCAAATAACTAGAAATGAAGTGTTTCGTGAGTCGAAAATTTTTTGCGCCTTTTAGTCTCAATATATGACACTATCAAGTTTCGTCAATTTTTTTTTGTTTGATTTGATATAAATACTTTCTGATTATTCATCAGCGATATTAAAAACCATCAAATAACTAAAAATAAATTGTTTTGTGAGTTGAAATTTTTTGGCGCCTTTAAGTCTCAATATATAAGAAACTATCAAGTTTCGTAATTTTTTTTTTGTTTGATTTGATATTAATACTTTCTGATTATTGATCAGCGATATTAAAAACCCTCAAATAACTAAAAATAAAGTGTTTCGTGAGTCGAAATTTTTTTGCGAATTTTCGTCTCAATATAAACAACTATCAAGTTTCGTCAATTTTTTTTGTTTGATTTCATATTAATACTTACTGATTATTGTTCAGCGATATTAAAAACCCTCAAATAACTAAAAATTAAGTGTTTTGCGAGTCGAAATTTTTTTGCGCCTTTAAGTCTCAATATATAAAAAACTATCAAGTTTCGTAAATTTTTTTTGTTTGATTTCATATTAATACTTACTGATTATTGATCAGCGATATACAAAACCCTCAAATAACTTAAAATAAAGTGTTTTGGGAGTCGAAATTTTTTGGCGCCCTTTAGTCTCAATATATAAGAAACTATCAAGTTTCGTCATTTTTTTTGTTTGATTTCATATAAATACTTATTGATTATTGATCAGCGATATTTAAAACCCTCAAATAACTAAAAATTAAGTGTTTTGTGAGTCGAAATTTTTTTGCGCCTTTTAGTCTCAATATATGACACTATCAAGTTTCGTCAATTTTTTTTTGTTTGATTTGATATTAATACTTACTGATTATTGATCAGCGATATTAAAAACCCTCAAATAACTTAAAATAAAGTGTTTTGTGAGTTGAAATTTTTTACGCCTTTTAGTCTCAATATACAAGACACTATCAAGTTTCGTCAATTTTTTTTTGTTTGATCTCGTTTAAATACTTACTGATTATTGATCAGCGATATTAAAAACCCTCAAATAACTAAAAATAAAGTGTTTTGTGAGTCGAAATTTTTTTGCGCTTTTTAGTCTCAATATATAAGATACTATCAAGTTTCGTCATTGTTTTTTTGTTTGATTTGATATTAATACTTTCTGATTATTGATCAGCGATATAAAAAACCCTCAATTAACTAAAAATAAAGTGTTTTGTGAGTTGAATTTTTTTGCGCCTTTTAGTCTTAATATATTAGAAACTATCAAGTTTCGTAAATTTTTTTTTTTGTTTAATTTCATATTAATACTTACTGATTATTGATCAGCGATATTAAAAACCCTCAAATAACTAAAAATAAAGTGTTTTGTGAGTCGAAATTTTCTTGCGCTTTTTAGTCTCAATATATAAGAAACTATCAAGTTTCGTCAATTTTTTTTTGTTTAATTTCATAAAAATACTTACTGATTATTGATCAGAGATATTAAAAACCCTCAAATAACTTAAAATTAAGTGTTTTGTGTGTCGAAATTTTATGGCGCCTTATAGTCTTAATCTATAAGAAACTATCAAGTTTCGTCAATTTTTTTTTGTTTGATTTGATATTAATACTTTCCGATTATTGATCAGCGATATAAAAAACCCTCAAATAACTCAAAATAAAGTGTTTTGTGAGTTGAAATTTTTTGCGCCTTTTAGTCTCAATATATAAGACACTATCAAGTTTCGTAAATTTTTTTTTGTTTGATTTGATATTAATACTTTCTGATTATTGATCCGCGATATAAAAAACCCTCAAATAACTAAAAATAAAGTGTTTCGTGAGTCGAAATTTTTTAGCGAATTTTCGTCTCAATATAAACTATCAAGTTTCGTCAATTTTTTTTGTTTGATTTCATATTAATACTTACTGATTATTGATCAGCGATATTAAAAACCCTCAAATAACTAAAAATAAAGTGTTTTGTGAGTCGAAATTTTCTTGCGCTTTTTAGTCTCAATATATAAGAAACTATCAAGTTTCGTCAATTTTTTTTTGTTTAATTTCATAAAAATACTTACTGATTATTGATCAGAGATATTAAAAACCCTCAAATAACTTAAAATTAAGTGTTTTGTGTGTCGAAATTTTATGGCGCCTTATAGTCTTAATCTATAAGAAACTATCAAGTTTCGTCAATTTTTTTTTGTTTGATTTGATATTAATACTTTCCGATTATTGATAAGCGATATAAAAAACCCTCAAATAACTCAAAATAAAGTGTTTTGTGAGTTGAAATTTTTTGCGCCTTTTAGTCTCAATATATAAGACACTATCAAGTTTCGTAAATTTTTTTTTGTTTGATTTGATATTAATACTTTCTGATTATTGATCCGCGATATAAAAAACCCTCAAATAACTAAAAATAAAGTGTTTCGTGAGTCGAAATTTTTTTGCGAATTTTCGTCTCAATATAAACTATCAAGTTTCGTCAATTTTTTTTGTTTGATTTCATATTAATACTTACTGATTATTGATCAGCGATATTAAAAACCCTCAAATAACTAAAAATAAAGTGTTTTGTCAGTCGAAATTTTTTTGCGCCTTTTAGTCTCAATATATAAGAAACTATCAAGTTTCGTCAATTTTTTTTGTTTGATTTCATATTAATACTTACTGATTATTGTTCAGCGATATTAAAAACCCTCAAATAACTAAAAATTAAATGTTTTGCGAGTCGAAGTTTTTTTGCGCCTTTTAGTCTCAATATATAAAAAACTATCAAGTTTCGTAAATTTTTTTTTGTTTGATTTGATATTAATACTTTCTGATAATTGATCAGCGATATTAAAAACCCTCAAATAACTAAAAATAAAGTGTTTTGTGAGTTGAAATTTTTTTGCGCCTGTTAGTCTCAATATATAAGAAACTATCAAGTTTCGTACATTTTTTTTTGTTTGATTTCATATTAATACTTACTGATTATTGATCAGCGATATAAAAAACCCTCAAATAACTAGAAATGAAGTGTTTCGTGAGTCGAAATTTTTTTGCGCCTTTTAGTCTCAATATATGACACTATCAAGTTTCGTCAATTTTTTTTTGTTTGATTTGATATAAATACTTTCTGATTATTCATCAGCGATATTAAAAACCGTCAAATAACTAAAAATAAATTGTTTTGTGAGTTGAAATTTTTTGGCGCCTTTAAGTCTCAATATATAAGAAACTATCAAGTTTCGTAATTTTTTTTTGTTTGATTTGATATGAATACTTTCTGATTATTGATCAGCGATATTAAAAACCCTCAAATAACTAAAAATAAAGTGTTTTGTGAGTCGAAATTTTTTTGCGCCTTTTAGTCTCAATATATAAGAAACTATCAAGTTTCGTCAATTTTTTTTTGTTTAATTTCATAAAAATACTTACTGATTATTGATCAGTGATATTAAAAACCCTGAAATAACTAAAAATAAAGTGTTTTGTGTGTCGAAATTTTATGGCGCCTTATAGTCTCAATCTATAAGAAACTATCAAGTTTCGTCAATTTTTTTTTGTTTGATTTGATATTCATACTTTCCGATTATTGATCAGCGATATAAAAAACCCTCAAATAACTCAAAATAAAGTGTTTTGTGAGTTGAAATTTTTTGCGCCTTTTAGTCCCAATATATAAGACACTCAAGTTTCGTCAATTTTTTTTTGTTTGATTTAATATTAATACTTTCTGATTATTGATCAGCGATATTAAAAACCCTCAAATAACTAAAAATAAAGTGTTTTGTTAGTTGAAATTTTTTTGCGCGTTTTCGTCTCAAAATAAACAACAATCAAGTTTCGTCAATTTTTTTTTGTTTGATGTCGTTTTAATACTTACTGATTATTGATCAGCGATATTAAAAACCCTCAAATAACTCAAAATAAAGTGTTTTGTGAGTCGAAATTTTTTGGTGCCTTTAAGTCTCAATATATAAAAAACTATCAAGTTTCGTCAATTTTTTTTGTTTGATTTCATATTAATACTTACTGATTATTGATCAGCGATATTAAAAACCCTCAAATAACTAAAAATTAAGTGTTTTGCGAGTCGAAATTTTTTTGCGCCTTTTAGTCTCAATATATAAAAAACTATCAAGTTTCGTAAATTTTTTTTTGTTTGATTTCATATTAATACTTACTGATTATTGATCAGCGATATAAAAAACCCTCAAATAACTAAAAATAAAGTGATTTGTGAGTCGAAATTTTATGGCGCCTTTTAGTCTCAATTTTAAAGAAACTATCAAGTTTCGTCAATTTTTTTTGTTTGATCTCGTTTTAATACTTACTGATTATTGATCAGCGATATTAAAAACCCTCAAATAATTAAAAATAAAGTGTTTCGTGAGTCGAAATTTTTTTGTGCCTTTTAGTCTCAATATATGACACTATCAAGTTTCGTAAATTTTTTTTTGTTTGATTTGATATTAATTCTTTCTGATTATTGATCAGCGATATTAAAAACCCTCAAATAACTAAAAATAAAGTGTTTTGTGAGTCGAAATTTTTTTGCGCTTTTTAGTCTCAATATATAAGAAACTATCAAGTTTCGTCATTGTTTTTTTGTTTGATTTGATATTAATACTTTCTGATTATTGATCAGCGATATAAAAAACCCTCAAATAATTAAAAATAAAGTGTTTTGTGAGTTGAATTTTTTTTGCGCCTTTTAGTCTGAATATATTAGAAACTATCAAGTTTCGTAAATTTTTTTTTGTTTAATTTCATATTAATACTTACTGATTATTGATCAGCGATATTAAAAACCCTCAAATAATTAAAAATAAAGTGTTTCGTGAGTCGAAATTTTTTTGCGCCTTTTAGTCTCAATATATGACACTATCAAGTTTCGTCAATTTTTTTTGTGTTATTTCATATTAATACTTACTGATTATTGATCAGCGATATAAAAAACCCTCAAATAATTAAAAATAAAGTGTTTTGTGAGTTGAAATTTTTTGCGCCTTTTAGTCTCAATATATAAGACATTCAAGTTTCGTCAATTTTTTTTTGTTTGATTTAATATTAATACTTACTGATTATTGATCAGCGATATTAAAAACCCTCAAATAACTAAAAATAAAGTGTTTTGTGAGTCGAAATTTTTTTGCGCTTTTTAGTCTCAATATATAAGAAACTATCAAGTTTCGTCATTGTTTTTTTGTTTGATTTGATATTAATACTTTCTGATTATTGATCAGCGATATTAAAAACCCTCAAATAACTAAAAATAAAGTGTTTTGTGAGTCGAAATTTTTTTGCGCTTTTTAGTCTCAATATATAAGAAACTATCAAGTTTCGTCAATTTTTTTTTGTTTAATTTCATAAAAATACTTACTGATTATTGATCAGCGATATTAAAAACCCTCAAATAACTAAAAATAAAGTGTTTTGTGAGTCGAAATTTTTTTGCGCTTTTTAGTCTCAATATATAAGAAACTATCAAGTTTCGTCATTGTTTTTTTGTTTGATTTGATATTAATACTTTCTGATTATTGATCAGCGATATAAAAAACCCTCAAATAATTAAAAATAAAGTGTTTTGTGAGTTGAATTTTTTTTGCGCCTTTTAGTCTGAATATATTAGAAACTATCAAGTTTCGTAAATTTTTTTTTTGTTTAATTTCATATTAATACTTACTGATTATTGATCAGCGATATTAAAAACCCTCAAATAATTAAAAATAAAGTGTTTCGTGAGTCGAAATTTTTTTGTGCCTTTTAGTCTCAATATATGACACTATCAAGTTTCGTCAATTTTTTTTTGTTTGATTTGATATTAATACTTTCTGATTATTGATCAGCGATATTAAAAACCCTCAAATAACTAAAAATAAAGTGTTTTGTGAGTCGAAATTTTTTTGCGCTTTTTAGTCTCAATATATAAGAAACTATCAAGTTTCGTCAATTTTTTTTTGTTTAATTTCATAAAAATACTTACTGATTATTGATCAGCGATATTAAAAACCCTCAAATAACTTAAAATTAAGTGTTTTGTGTGTCGAAATTTTATGGCGCCTTATAGTCTCAATCTATTAGAAACTATCAAGTTTCGTCAATTTTTTTTTGTTTGATTTGATATTAATACTTTCTGATTATTGATCAGCGATATTAAAAACCCTCAAATAACTAAAAATAAAGTGTTTTGTGAGTCGAAATTTTTTTGCGCTTTTTAGTCTCAATATATAAGAAACTATGAAGTTTCGTAAATTTTTTTCTGTTTAATTTCATATTAATACTTACTGATTATTGATCAGCGATATAAAAAACCCTCAAATAACTCAAAATAAAGTGTTTTGTGAGTCGAATTTTTTTGGCGCCTTTTAGTCTCAATATATAAAAAACTATCAAGTTTCGTCAATTTTTTTTGTTTGATTTCATATTAATACTTACTGATTATTGTTCAGCGATATTAAAAACCCTCAAATAACTAAAAATTAAGTGTTTTGCGAGTCGAAATTTTTTTGCGCATTTTAGTCTCAATATATAAAAAACTATCAAGTTTCGTAAATTTTTTTTTGTTTGATTTCATATTAATACTTACTGATTATTGATCAGCGATATAAAAAACCCTCAAATAACTAAAAATAAAGTGTTTTGGGAGTCGAAATTTTTTGGCGCCATTTAGTCTCAATATATAAGAAACTATCAAGTTCTGTCAATTTTTTTGTTTGATTTCATATAAATAATTACTGATTATTTATTGATCAGCGATATTAAAAACCCTCAAATAACTAAAAATTAAGTGTTTTGTGAGTCGAAAATTTTTTGCGCCTTTTTGTCTCAATATATGAGACAATATCAAGTTTCGTCAATTTTTTTTGTTTGATTTCATAAATACTTACTGATTATTGATCAGCGATATTAAAAACCCTCAAATAACTAAAAATTAAGTGTTTTGTGAGTTGAAAATTTTTATCGCATTTTCGTCTCAATATAACTATCAAGTTTCGTCATTTTTTTTTGTTTGATTTCATATTAATACTTACTGATTATGGATCAGCGATATTAAAAACCCTCAAATAACTAAAAATAAAGTGTTTTGTGACTTGAAAATTTCTTGCGCATTTTCGTCTCAATATGAACAACTATCAAGTTTCGTCAATTTTTTTTTTGTTTGATTTCATATTTATACTAACTGATTATTGATCAGCGATATTAAAAACCCTCAAATAACTAAACATAAAGTGTTTTTTGAATCGAATTTTTTTGGCGCCTTTTAGTCTCAATATATAAGAAACTATCAAGTTTCGTCAATTTTTTTTGTTTGATTTCATATTAATACTTACAGATTATTGATCAGCGATATTAAAAACCCTCAAATAACTAAAAATAAAGTGTTTTGTGAGTTGAAAATTTTTTGCGCTATTAAGTCTGACTATATAAGACGCCGATATCTATATCGATATCTATAAAAACAAACAACTATCAAGTTTCTTCAATTTTTTTTTGTTTGATATCATATTAATACTTACTGATTATTGATCAGCGATATAAAAAACCCTCAAATAACTAAAAATAAAGTGTTTTGTGAGTCGAAAATTTTTTGCGCCTTTTTGTCTCAATATATAAGACAATATCAAGTTTCGTCAATTTTTTTGGTTTGATTTCATAAATACTTACTGATTATTGATCAGCGATATTAAAAACCCTCAAATTACTAAAAATAAAGTGTTTTGTGAGTTGAAAATTTTTTGCGCTTATTAGTCTGACTATATAAGACATTATCAAGTTTCGTCAATTTTTTTTTGTTTGATTTCATATTTATACTTACTGATTATTGATCAGCAATATTAAAAACCCTCAAATAACTAAAAATTAAGTGTTTTGTGAGTTGAAAATTTTTATCGCATTTTCGTCTCAATACAACTATCAAGTTTCGTCATTTTTTTTTGTTTGATTTCATATTAATACTTACTGATTATTGATCAGCGATATTTAAAACCCTCAAATAACTAAAAATAAAGTGTTTTGTGAGTTCAAAAATTTTTGCGCATTTTCGTCTCAATATATAAGAAACTATCAAGTTTCGTCAATTTTTTTTTGCTTGATTTTATATTTATACTTACTGATTATTGATCAGCGATATTAAAAACCCTCAAATAACTAAAAATAAAGTGTTTTGTGAGTTGAAAATTTTTTGCGCTATTTAGTCTGACTATATAAGACATTATCAAGTTTCGTCATTTTTTTTTTGCTTGATTTCATATTTATACTTACTGATTATTGATCAGCGATATTAAAAACCCTCAAATAACTAAAAATAAATTGTTTTGTGAGTTGAAAATTTTTTGAGTATTTTCGTTTCAATATAAACAACTATCAAGTTTCGTCAATTTTTTTTGTTTGATTTCGTATTAATACTTAATTATTATTGATAAGCGATATTAAAAACCCTGAAATACCTAAAAATAAAGTGTTAAGTGAGTCGAAATTTTTTGCGCCTTTTAGTCTCAATATATAAGAAACTATCAAGTTTCGTAAATTTTTTTTTGTTTGATTTGATATTAATACTTTCTGATTATTGATCCGCGATATAAAAAACCCTCAAATAACTAAAAATAAAGTGTTTCGTGAGTCGAAATTTTTTTGCGAATTTTCGTCTCAATATAAACTATCAAGTTTCGTCAATTTTTTTTGTTTGATTTCATATTAATACTTACTGATTATTGATCAGCGATATTAAAAACCCTCAAATAACTAAAAATAAAGTGTTTTGTCAGTCGAAATTTTTTTGCGCCTTTTAGTCTCAATATATAAGAAACTATCAAGTTTCGTCAATTTTTTTTGTTTGATTTCATATTAATACTTACTGATTATTGTTCAGCGATATTAAAAACCCTCAAATAACTAAAAATTAAATGTTTTGCGAGTCGAAGTTTTTTTGCGCCTTTTAGTCTCAATATATAAAAAACTATCAAGTTTCGTAAATTTTTTTTTGTTTGATTTGATATTAATACTTTCTGATAATTGATCAGCGATATTAAAAACCCTCAAATAACTAAAAATAAAGTGTTTTGTGAGTTGAAATTTTTTTGCGCCTGTTAGTCTCAATATATAAGAAACTATCAAGTTTCGTACATTTTTTTTTGTTTGATTTCATATTAATACTTACTGATTATTGATCAGCGATATTAAAAACCCTCAAATAACTTAAAATTAAGTGTTTTGTGAGTTGAAATTTTTTACGCCTTTTAGTCTCAATATACAAGACACTATCAAGTTTCGTCAATTTTTTTTTTGTTTGATCTCGTTTAAATACTTACTGATTATTGATCAGCGATATAAAAAACCCTCAAATAACTAGAAATGAAGTGTTTCGTGAGTCGAAATTTTTTTGCGCCTTTTAGTCTCAATATATGACACTATCAAGTTTCGTCAATTTTTTTTTGTTTGATTTGATATAAATACTTTCTGATTATTCATCAGCGATATTAAAAACCGTCAAATAACTAAAAATAAATTGTTTTGTGAGTTGAAATTTTTTGGCGCCTTTAAGTCTCAATATATAAGAAACTATCAAGTTTCGTAATTTTTTTTTGTTTGATTTGATATGAATACTTTCTGATTATTGATCAGCGATATTAAAAACCCTCAAATAACTAAAAATAAAGTGTTTTGTGAGTCGAAATTTTTTTGCGCCTTTTAGTCTCAATATATAAGAAACTATCAAGTTTCGTCAATTTTTTTTTGTTTAATTTCATAAAAATACTTACTGATTATTGATCAGTGATATTAAAAACCCTGAAATAACTAAAAATAAAGTGTTTTGTGTGTCGAAATTTTATGGCGCCTTATAGTCTCAATCTATAAGAAACTATCAAGTTTCGTCAATTTTTTTTTGTTTGATTTGATATTCATACTTTCCGATTATTGATCAGCGATATAAAAAACCCTCAAATAACTCAAAATAAAGTGTTTTGTGAGTTGAAATTTTTTGCGCCTTTTAGTCCCAATATATAAGACACTCAAGTTTCGTCAATTTTTTTTTGTTTGATTTAATATTAATACTTTCTGATTATTGATCAGCGATATTAAAAACCCTCAAATAACTAAAAATAAAGTGTTTTGTTAGTTGAAATTTTTTTGCGCGTTTTCGTCTCAAAATAAACAACAATCAAGTTTCGTCAATTTTTTTTTGTTTGATGTCGTTTTAATACTTACTGATTATTGATCAGCGATATTAAAAACCCTCAAATAACTCAAAATAAAGTGTTTTGTGAGTCGAAATTTTTTGGTGCCTTTAAGTCTCAATATATAAAAAACTATCAAGTTTCGTCAATTTTTTTTGTTTGATTTCATATTAATACTTACTGATTATTGATCAGCGATATTAAAAACCCTCAAATAACTAAAAATTAAGTGTTTTGCGAGTCGAAATTTTTTTGCGCCTTTTAGTCTCAATATATAAAAAACTATCAAGTTTCGTAAATTTTTTTTTGTTTGATTTCATATTAATACTTACTGATTATTGATCAGCGATATAAAAAACCCTCAAATAACTAAAAATAAAGTGATTTGTGAGTCGAAATTTTTTGGCGCCTTTTAGTCTCAATTTTAAAGAAACTATCAAGTTTCGTCAATTTTTTTTGTTTGATCTCGTTTTAATACTTACTGATTATTGATCAGCGATATTAAAAACCCTCAAATAATTAAAAATAAAGTGTTTCGTGAGTCGAAATTTTTTTGTGCCTTTTAGTCTCAATATATGACACTATCAAGTTTCGTAAATTTTTTTTTGTTTGATTTGATATTAATACTTTCTGATTATTGATCAGCGATATTAAAAACCCTCAAATAACTAAAAATAAAGTGTTTTGTGAGTCGAAATTTTTTTGCGCTTTTTAGTCTCAATATATAAGAAACTATCAAGTTTCGTCATTGTTTTTTTGTTTGATTTGATATTAATACTTTCTGATTATTGATCAGCGATATAAAAAACCCTCAAATAATTAAAAATAAAGTGTTTTGTGAGTTGAATTTTTTTTGCGCCTTTTAGTCTGAATATATTAGAAACTATCAAGTTTCGTAAATTTTTTTTTGTTTAATTTCATATTAATACTTACTGATTATTGATCAGCGATATTAAAAACCCTCAAATAATTAAAAATAAAGTGTTTCGTGAGTCGAAATTTTTTTGCGCCTTTTAGTCTCAATATATGACACTATCAAGTTTCGTCAATTTTTTTTGTGTTATTTCATATTAATACTTACTGATTATTGATCAGCGATATTAAAAACCCTCAAATAATTAAAAATAAAGTGTTTTGTGAGTTGAAATTTTTTGCGCCTTTTAGTCTCAATATATAAGACATTCAAGTTTCGTCAATTTTTTTTTGTTTGATTTAATATTAATACTTACTGATTATTGATCAGCGATATTAAAAACCCTCAAATAACTAAAAATAAAGTGTTTTGTGAGTCGAAATTTTTTTGCGCTTTTTAGTCTCAATATATAAGAAACTATCAAGTTTCGTCATTGTTTTTTTGTTTGATTTGATATTAATACTTTCTGATTATTGATCAGCGATATAAAAAACCCTCAAATAATTAAAAATAAAGTGTTTTGTGAGTTGAATTTTTTTTGCGCCTTTTAGTCTGAATATATTAGAAACTATCAAGTTTCGTAAATTTTTTTTTTGTTTAATTTCATATTAATACTTACTGATTATTGATCAGCGATATTAAAAACCCTCAAATAATTAAAAATAAAGTGTTTCGTGAGTCGAAATTTTTTTGTGCCTTTTAGTCTCAATATATGACACTATCAAGTTTCGTCAATTTTTTTTTGTTTGATTTGATATTAATACTTTCTGATTATTGATCAGCGATATTAAAAACCCTCAAATAACTAAAAATAAAGTGTTTTGTGAGTCGAAATTTTTTTGCGCTTTTTAGTCTCAATATATAAGAAACTATCAAGTTTCGTCAATTTTTTTTTGTTTAATTTCATTAAAATACTTACTGATTATTGATCAGCGATATTAAAAACCCTCAAATAACTTAAAATTAAGTGTTTTGTGTGTCGAAATTTTATGGCGCCTTATAGTCTCAATCTATTAGAAACTATCAAGTTTCGTCAATTTTTTTTTGTTTGATTTGATATTAATACTTTCTGATTATTGATCAGCGATATTAAAAACCCTCAAATAACTAAAAATAAAGTGTTTTGTGAGTCGAAATTTTTTTGCGCTTTTTAGTCTCAATATATAAGAAACTATCAAGTTTCGTAAATTTTTTTCTGTTTAATTTCATATTAATACTTACTGATTATTGATCAGCGATATAAAAAACCCTCAAATAACTCAAAATAAAGTGTTTTGTGAGTCGAATTTTTTTGGCGCCTTTTAGTCTCAATATATAAAAAACTATCAAGTTTCGTCAATTTTTTTTGTTTGATTTCATATTAATACTTACTGATTATTGTTCAGCGATATTAAAAACCCTCAAATAACTAAAAATTAAGTGTTTTGCGAGTCGAAATTTTTTTGCGCATTTTAGTCTCAATATATAAAAAACTATCAAGTTTCGTAAATTTTTTTTTGTTTGATTTCATATTAATACTTACTGATTATTGATCAGCGATATAAAAAACCCTCAAATAACTAAAAATAAAGTGTTTTGGGAGTCGAAATTTTTTGGCGCCCTTTAGTCTCAATATATAAGAAACTATCAAGTTCTGTCAATTTTTTTGTTTGATTTCATATAAATAATTACTGATTATTTATTGATCAGCGATATTAAAAACCCTCAAATAACTAAAAATTAAGTGTTTTGTGAGTCGAAAATTTTTTGCGCCTTTTTGTCTCAATATATGAGACAATATCAAGTTTCGTCAATTTTTTTGGTTTGATTTCATAAATACTTACTGATTATTGATCAGCGATATTAAAAACCCTCAAATAACTAAAAATTAAGTGTTTTGTGAGTTGAAAATTTTTATCGCATTTTCGTCTCAATATAACTATCAAGTTTCGTCATTTTTTTTTGTTTGATTTCATATTAATACTTACTGATTATGGATCAGCGATATTAAAAACCCTCAAATAACTAAAAATAAAGTGTTTTGTGACTTGAAAATTTCTTGCGCATTTTCGTCTCAATATGAACAACTATCAAGTTTCGTCAATTTTTTTTTTGTTTGATTTCATATTTATACTAACTGATTATTGATCAGCGATATTAAAAACCCTCAAATAACTAAACATAAAGTGTTTTGTGAATCGAATTTTTTTGGCGCCTTTTAGTCTCAATATATAAGAAACTATCAAGTTTCGTCAATTTTTTTTGTTTGATTTCATATTAATACTTACTGATTATTGATCAGCGATATAAAAAACCCTCAAATAACTAAAAATAAAGTGTTTTGTGAGTTGAAAATTTTTTGCGAATTTTCGTCTCAATATAAACAACTATCAAGTTTCGTCAATTTTTTTTTGTTTGATTTCATATTAATACTTACTGATTATTAATCTCAAATAACTAAAAATTAAGTGTTTTGTGAGTTGAAATTTTTTTGCGAATTTTCGTCTCAATATAAGCAACTATCAAGTTTCGTCAATTTTTTTTTGTTTGATTTCATATTAATACTTACTGATTATTGATCAGCGATATTAAAAACCCTCAAATAACTAAAAATTAAGTGTTTTGTGAGTCGAAATTTTTCTCGCCTTTTAGTCTCAATATATAAGAAACTATCAAGTTTCGTCAATTTTTTTTTGTTTGATTTCATATTAATACTTACTGATTATTGATCAGCGATATTAAAAACCCTCAAATAACTAAAAATAAAGTGTTTTGTGAGTTGAAAATTTTTTGCGCATTTTAGTCTCAATATATTAGGTCCCCACATACGAAACCGGCGTTTTGCCGTACTGGCAACTTTGATCTCAAATATCTTCTCTTTGGTTAGAAATTTCAAATTCAAATTTATACAGCTATTTACTCAAGTATTTGTGTTTCGAAAATTATAATTCATTTGTTTTTTCCTCAATTGTTTTTTTTCTTTGCGTCACTCAGTTTACAAAATGGAAAACTTGAAATATCGCGTTATTTACGAGTACGAGTTCCACCGTGGCACCAGTGCTGCAGAAACGGCTCGAAGGATTAATGATGTGTATGGCGACGGTGCCGCAAAAGAAAACACAGTGCGTTTTTGGTTCCAACGTTTTCGTTCTGGAAATTTCGACCTGCAGAACAAGCCCTGTGGAGAAAGTTGATAATGAAGAATTGAAGGCTATTGTGGAAGCGGATCCATCGCAAACCACGTCCGAGTTAGCTGCAGGCTGCGGTGTTAGTGATAAAACTGTTTTAATCCACTTGAAGCAAATTGGGAAGGTGAAAAAGCTTGAAAGGTGGGTACCTCACGAATTGAGTGAAGCAAATCAACAAACGCGCGTTGACTGCTGCGTTGCATTACTCAACCGGCACAATAATGAAGGGATTTTGAATCGAATCATTACCTGTGATGAAAAGTGGATCCTGTATGATAATCGGAAGCGCTCATCGCAATGGCTGAACCCTGCCGAACCAGCCAAACCATGCCCCAAGCGAAAATTGACTCCAAAAAAGTTACTTGTGAGCGTTTGGTGCACTAGTGCTGGTGTCGTTCACTACAGCTTTCTTAAATCTGGCCAGACGATTACGGCAGATGTCTATTGTCAGCAACTGCAAACCATGATGGAAAAGCTAGCTGCTAAACAACCGAGGCTGGTTAATCGCTCTAGGCCACTGCTGCTTCATGATAACGCTAGACCACACACTGCACAACAGACGGCTACCAAATTAGAAGAGCTTCAATTGGAATGTCTAAGACATCCACCGTACTCTCCGGACCTTGCCCCAACAGATTACTATTTTTTTCGAAATTTGGATAACTTCTTGCAAGGGAAAAAATTCAACTCCGATGGGGCAGTCGAAACCGACTTCAAAGATTTTATTGATTCCTGTTCGAATGGTTTTTTTAGTAAAGGGATCGATGAACTACCTATGAGATGGCAAAAGTGCATAGATAGCAATGGTACATACTTTGATTAAATAAAAATATTATATTAAAAAAAAATCAACTTTATGTTCCTCCCAAACAAAACGCCAATTTCACATGTAACGACCCAATATAAGACACTATCAAATTTCGTCAAGTTTTTTTGTTTGATTTCATATTAATACTTACTGATTATTGATCAGCGATATTAAAAACCCTCAAATAACTAAAAATTAAGTGTTTTGTGACTTGAAAATTTTTCGCGCATTTTCGTCTTAATATAAACAACTATCAAGTTTTGTCATTTTTTTTTGTTTGATATCATTTTAATACTTACTGATTATTGATCAGCGATATAAAAAACCCTCAAATAACTAAAAATTAAGTGTTTTGTGAGTCGAAAATTTTTTGCGCCTTTTTGTCTCAATATATAAGACACTATCAAGTTAAGTCATTTTTTTTTTGTTTGATTTCATATTAATACTTTCCGATTATTGATCAGCGATATTAAAAACCCTAAAATAACTCAAAATAAAGTGTTTTGTGAGTTGAAATTTTTTTGCGCCTTTTAGTCTCAATATATAAGAAACTATCAAGTTTCGTAATTTTTTTTTTGTATGATTTCATATTAATACTTACTGATTATTGATCAGCGATATTAAAAACCCTCAAATAACTTAAAATAAAGTGTTTTGTGAGTTGAAATTTTTTTGCGCATTTTAGTCTCAATATATAAGAAACTATCAAGTTTCGTCAATTTTTTTTGTTTGATTTCATATTAATACATACAGATTATTGATCAGCGATATTTAAAACCCTCAAATATCTAAAAATAAAGTGTTTTGTGAGTCGAAATTTTTCTCGCCTTTTAGTCTCAATATATAAGAAACTATCAAGTTTCGTCAATTTTTTTTTGTTTGATTTCATATTAATACTTACTGATTATTGATCAGCGATATTAAAAACCCTCAAATAACTAAAAATAAAGTGTTTTGTGAGTCGAAATTTTTTGGCGCCTTTTGGTCTCAATATATAAGAAACTATCAAGTTTCGTCATTTTTTTTTGTTTGATTTCATATTAATACTTACTGATTATTGATCAGCGATATAAAAAACCTTCAAATAACTAAAAATAAAGTGTTTTGTGAGTTGAAAATTTTTTGCGAATTTTCGTCTCAATATAAACAACTATCAAGTTTCGTCAATTTTTTTTTGTTTGATTTCATATTAATACTTACTGATTATTGATCAGCGATATAAAAAAACCCTCAAATAACTAAAAATTAAGTGTTTTGTGAGTCGAAATTTTTTGCGCCTTTTAGTCTCAATATATAAGAAACTATCAAGTTTCGTCAATTTTTTTTGTTTGATTTCATATTAATACATACAGATTATTGATCAGCGATATTTAAAACCCTCAAATATCTAAAAATAAAGTGTTTTGTGAGTCGAAATTTTTCTCGCCTTTTAGTCTCAATATATAAGAAACTATCAAGTTTCGTCAATTTTTTTTTGTTTGATTTCATATTAATACTTACTGATTATTGATCAGCGATATTAAAAACCCTCAAATAACTAAAAATAAAGTGTTTTGTGAGTCGAAATTTTTTGGCGCCTTTTGGTCTCAATATATAAGAAACTATCAAGTTTCGTCATTTTTTTTTGTTTGATTTCATATTAATACTTACTGATTATTGATCAGCGATATAAAAAACCTTCAAATAACTAAAAATAAAGTGTTTTGTGAGTTGAAATTTTTTTGCGAATTTTCGTCTCAATATAAGCAACTATCAAGTTTCGTCAATTTTTTTTTGTTTGATTTCATATTAATACTTACTGATTATTGATCAGCGATATTAAAAACCCTCAAATAACTAAAAATTAAGTGTTTTGTGAGTCGAAATTTTTCTCGACTTTTAGTCTCAATATATAAGAAACTATCAAGTTTCGTCAATTTTTTTTTGTTTGATTTCATATTAATACTTACTGATTATTGATCAGCGATATTAAAAACCCTCAAATAACTAAAAATAAAGTGTTTTGTGAGTTGAAAATTTTTTGCGCATTTTAGTCTCAATATATAAGACACTATCAAATTTCGTCAAGTTTTTTTGTTTGATTTCATATTAATACTTACTGATTATTGATCAGCGATATTAAAAACCCTCAAATAACTAAAAATTAAGTGTTTTGTGACTTGAAAATTTTTCGCGCATTTTCGTCTTAATATAAACAACTATCAAGTTTTGTAATTTTTTTTTGTTTGATATCATTTTAATACTTACTGATTATTGATCAGCGATATAAAAAACCCTCAAATAACTAAAAATTAAGTGTTTTGTGAGTCGAAAATTTTTTGCGCCTTTTTGACTCAATATATAAGACACTATCAAGTTAAGTCATTTTTTTTTTGTTTGATTTCATATTAATACTTTCCGATTATTGATCAGCGATATTAAAAACCCTAAAATAACTCAAAATAAAGTGTTTTGTGAGTTGAAATTTTTTTGCGCCTTTTAGTCTCAATATATAAGAAACTATCAAGTTTCGTAATTTTTTTTTTGTATGATTTCATATTAATACTTACTGATTATTGATCAGCGATATTAAAAACCCTCAAATAACTTAAAACAAAGTGTTTTGTGAGTTGAAATTTTTTTGCGCATTTTAGTCTCAATATTAAAGAAACTATCAAGTTTCGTCAATTTTTTTTTGTTTGATTTGATATTAATACTTTCTGATAATTGATCAGCGATATTAAAAACCCTCAAATAACTAAAAATAAAGTGTTTTGTGAGTTGAAATTTTTTTGCGCCTTTTAGTCTCAATATATAAGAAACTATCAAGTTTCGTAATTTTTTTTTTGTATGATTTCATATTAATACTTACTGATTATTGATCAGCGATATTAAAAACCCTCAAATAACTTAAAATAAAGTGTTTTGTGAGTTGAAATTTTTTACGCCTTTTAGTCGCAATATACAAGACACTATCAAGTTTCGTCAATTTTTTTTTGTTTGATCTCGTTTAAATACTTACTGATTATTTATCAGCGATATAAAAAACCTTCAAATAACTAAAAATAAAGTGTTTCGTGAGTCGAAATTTTTTTGCGCATTTTAGTCTCAATATTAAAGAAACTATCAAGTTTCGTCAATTTTTTTTTGTTTGATTTGATATTAATACTTTCTGATAATTGATCAGCGATATTAAAAACCCTCAAATAACTAAAAATAAAGTGTTTTGTGAGTTGAAATTTTTTTGCGCCTTTTAGTCTCAATATATAAGAAACTATCAAGTTTCGTAAATTTTTTTTGTTTGATTTCATATTAATACTGACTGATTATTGATCAGCGATATTAAAAACCCTCAAATAACTCAAAATAAAGTGTTTTGTGAGTTGAAATTTTTTGCGCCTTTTAGTCTCAATATATAAGAATTTATCAAGTCTCGTCAATTTTTTTTGTTTGATTTCATATTAATACTTACTGATATGAAATCAAACAAAAAAAAATTGACGAGACTTGAAAATAATTTAATAAATTAATAAATTAATTAATAAATAATAATAATTAATTTGTTAATAATTAATAATTAATTAATTAATTAATTAATTAATAAATAATTTAATTAATTAGTAAATTTTTTTGCGCGTTTTCGACTTAATATAAACAACTATCAAGTTTCGTCAATTTTTTTTTGTTTGATCTCGTTATAATACTTACTGATTTGATCAGCTATATTAAAAACCCTCAAATAACTAAAAATAAGGTGTTTTGTGAGTCGAATTTTTTTGGCGCCCTTTAGTCTCAATATATAAGACACTCAAGTTTCGTCAATTTTTTTTTGTTTGATTTAATATTAATACTTTCTGATTATTGATCAGCGATATTAAAAACCCTCAAATAACTAAAAATAAAGTGTTTTGTGAGTCGAAATTTTTTGGCGCCCTTTAGTCTCAATATATAAGACACTCAAGTTTCGTCAATTTTTTTTTGTTTGATTTAATATTAATACTTTCTGATTATTGATCATCGATATTAAAAACCCTCAAATAACTAAAAATAAAGTGTTTTGTGAGTCGAAATTTTTTTGCGCCTTTTAGTCTCAATATTAAAGAAACTATCAAGTTTCGTCAATTTTTTTTGTTTGATTTCATATTTATACTTACTTATTATTGATAAGCGATAGAAAAACCCACAAATAACAAAAAATTAAGTGTTTTGTGAGTCGAAATTTTTTGGCGCCCTTTAGTCTCAATATATAAGACACTCAAGTTTCGTCAATTTTTTTTTGTTTGATTTAATATTAATACTTTCTGATTATTGATCAGCGATATTAAAAACCCTCAAATAACTAAAAATAAAGTGTTTTGTGAGTCGAAATTTTTTGGCGCCCTTTAGTCTCAATATATAAGACACTCAAGTTTCGTCAATTTTTTTTTGTTTGATTTAATATTAATACTTTCTGATTATTGATCATCGATATTAAAAACCCTCAAATAACTAAAAATAAAGTGTTTTGTGAGTCGAAATTTTTTTGCGCCTTTTAGTCTCAATATTAAAGAAACTATCAAGTTTCGTCAATTTTTTTTGTTTGATCTCGTTTTAATACTTACTGATTATTGATCAGCGATATTAAAAACCCTCAAATAATTAAAAATAAAGTGTTTCGTGAGTCGAAATTTTTTTGCGCCTTTTAGTCTCAATATATGACACTATCAAGTTTCGTCAATTTTTTTTTTTGTTTGATTTGATATTAATACTTACTGATTATTGATCAGCGATATTAAAAACCCTCAAATAACTTAAAATTAAGTGTTTTGTGTGTCGAAATTCAATGGCGCCTTATAGTCTCAATCTATAAGAAACTATCAAGTTTCGTCAATTTTTTTTTGATTGATTTGATATTAATACTTTCCGATTATTGATCAGCGATATAAAAAATCCTCAAATAACTCAAAATAAAGTGTTTTGTGAGTTGAAATTTTTTGCGCCTTTTAGTCTTAATATATAAGACACTATCAAGTTTCGTAAATTTTTTTTTGTTTGATTTGATATTAATACTTTCTGATTATTGATCCGCGATATAAAAAACCCTCAAATAACTAAAAATAAAGTGTTTCGTGAGTCGAAATTTTTTTGCGAATTTTCGTCTCAATATAAACTATCAAGTTTCGTCAATTTTTTTTGTTTGATTTCATATTAATACTTACTGATTATTGTTCAGCGATATTAAAAACCCTCAAATAACTAAAAATTAAGTGTTTTGCGAGTCGAAATTTTTTTGCGCCTTTTAGTCTCAATATATAAAAAACTATCAAGTTTCGTAAATTTTTTTTTGTTTGATTTCATATTAATACTTACTGATTATTGATCAGCGATATAAAAAACCCTCTAATAACTAAAAATAAAGTGTTTTGGGAGTCGAAATTTTTTGGCGCCCTTTAGTCTCAATATATAAGAAACTATCAAGTTTCGTCATTTTTTTTGTTTGATTTCATATAAATACTTACTGATTATTGATCAGCGATATTAAAAACCCTCAAAAAACTAAAAATTAAGTGTTTTGTGAGTCGAATTTTTTTTGCGCCTTTTAGTCTCAATATATAAGACACTATCAAGTTTCGTCAATTTTTTTTTGTTTGATTTGATATTAATACTTTCTGATTATTGATCAGCGATATTAAAAACCCTCAAATAACTAAAAATAAAGTGTTTCGTGAGTCGAAATTTTTTTGCGAATTTTCGTCTCAATATAAACTATCAAGTTTCGTCAATTTTTTTTGTTTGATTTCATATTAATACTTACTGATTATTGTTCAGCGATATTAAAAACCCTCAAATAACTAAAAATTAAGTGTTTTGCGAGTCGAAATTTTTTTGCGCCTTTTAGTCTCAATATATAAAAAACTATCAAGTTTCGTTAATTTTTTTTTGTTTGATTTCATATTAATACTTCCTGATTATTGATCAGCGATATACAAAACCCTCAAATAACTAAAAATAAAGTGTTTTGGGAGTCGAAATTTTTTACGCCTTTTAGTCTCAATATACAAGACACTATCAAGTTTCGTCAATTTTTTTGTTTGATTTCATATAAATACTTACTGATTATTGATCAGCGATATTAAAAACCCTCAAATAACTTAAAATTAAGTGTTTTGTGAGTTGAAATTTTTTGGCGCCTTTTTGTCTCAATAAATAAGACACTATCAAGTTTCGTCAATTTTTTTTTGTTTGATTTGATATTAATACTTTCTGATAATTGATCAGCGATATTAAAAACCCTCAAATAACTAAAAATAAAGTGTTTTGTCAGTCGAAATTTTTTTGCGCCTTTTAGTCTCAATATATAAGAAACTATCAAGTTTCGTAAATTTTTTTTTGTTTAATTTCATAAAAATACTTACTGATTATTGATCAGCGATATAAAAAACCCTCAAATAACTAAAAATAAATTGTTTTGTGAGTTGAAATTTTTTGGCGCCTTTTTGTCTCAATAAATAAGACACTATCAAGTTTCGTCAATTTTTTTTTGTTTGATTTGATATTAATACTTTCTGATAATTGATCAGCGATATTAAAAACCCTCAAATAACTAAAAATAAAGTGTTTTGTGAGTTGAAATTTTTTTGCGCCGGTTAGTCTCAATATATAAGAAACTATTAAGTTTCGTACATTTTTTTTTGTTTAATTTCATATTAATACTTACTGATTATTGATCAGCGATATTAAAAACCTATAAATACCTTAAAATTAAGTGTTTTGTGAGTTGAAATTTTTTACGCCTTTTAGTCTCAATATACAAGACACTATCAAGTTTCGTCAATTTTTTTTTGTTTGATCTCGTTTAAATACTTACTGATTATTGATCAGCGATATAAAAAAACCCTCAAATAACTAGAAATGAAGTGTTTCGTGAGTCGAAAATTTTTTGCGCCTTTTAGTCTCAATATATGACACTATCAAGTTTCGTCAATTTTTTTTTGTTTGATTTGATATAAATACTTTCTGATTATTCATCAGCGATATTAAAAACCATCAAATAACTAAAAATAAATTGTTTTGTGAGTTGAAATTTTTTGGCGCCTTTAAGTCTCAATATATAAGAAACTATCAAGTTTCGTAATTTTTTTTTTGTTTGATTTGATATTAATACTTTCTGATTATTGATCAGCGATATTAAAAACCCTCAAATAACTAAAAATAAAGTGTTTTGTGAGTCGAAATTTTTTGGCGCCCTTTAGTCTCAATATATAAGACACTCAAGTTTCGTCAATTTTTTTTTGTTTGATTTAATATTAATACTTTCTGATTATTGATCATCGATATTAAAAACCCTCAAATAACTAAAAATAAAGTGTTTTGTGAGTCGAAATTTTTTTGCGCCTTTTAGTCTCAATATTAAAGAAACTATCAAGTTTCGTCAATTTTTTTTGTTTGATCTCGTTTTAATACTTACTGATTATTGATCAGCGATATTAAAAACCCTCAAATAATTAAAAATAAAGTGTTTCGTGAGTCGAAATTTTTTTGCGCCTTTTAGTCTCAATATATGACACTATCAAGTTTCGTCAATTTTTTTTTTGTTTGATTTGATATTAATACTTACTGATTATTGATCAGCGATATTAAAAACCCTCAAATAACTTAAAATTAAGTGTTTTGTGTGTCGAAATTCAATGGCGCCTTATAGTCTCAATCTATAAGAAACTATCAAGTTTCGTCAATTTTTTTTTGTTTGATTTGATATTAATACTTTCCGATTATTGATCAGCGATATAAAAAATCCTCAAATAACTCAAAATAAAGTGTTTTGTGAGTTGAAATTTTTTGCGCCTTTTAGTCTCAATATATAAGACACTATCAAGTTTCGTCAATTTTTTTTTGTTTGATTTGATATTAATACTTTCTGATTATTGATCAGCGATATTAAAAACCCTCAAATAACTAAAAATAAAGTGTTTCGTGAGTCGAAATTTTTTTGCGAATTTTCGTCTCAATATAAACTATCAAGTTTCGTCAATTTTTTTTGTTTGATTTCATATTAATACTTACTGATTATTGTTCAGCGATATTAAAAACCCTCAAATAACTAAAAATTAAGTGTTTTGCGAGTCGAAATTTTTTTGCGCCTTTTAGTCTCAATATATAAAAAACTATCAAGTTTCGTTAATTTTTTTTTGTTTGATTTCATATTAATACTTCCTGATTATTGATCAGCGATATACAAAACCCTCAAATAACTAAAAATAAAGTGTTTTGGGAGTCGAAATTTTTTACGCCTTTTAGTCTCAATATACAAGACACTATCAAGTTTCGTCAATTTTTTTGTTTGATTTCATATAAATACTTACTGATTATTGATCAGCGATATTAAAAACCCTCAAATAACTTAAAATTAAGTGTTTTGTGAGTTGAAATTTTTTGGCGCCTTTTTGTCTCAATAAATAAGACACTATCAAGTTTCGTCAATTTTTTTTTGTTTGATTTGATATTAATACTTTCTGATAATTGATCAGCGATATTAAAAACCCTCAAATAACTAAAAATAAAGTGTTTTGTCAGTCGAAATTTTTTTGCGCCTTTTAGTCTCAATATATAAGAAACTATCAAGTTTCGTAAATTTTTTTTTGTTTAATTTCATAAAAATACTTACTGATTATTGATCAGCGATATAAAAAACCCTCAAATAACTAAAAATAAATTGTTTTGTGAGTTGAAATTTTTTGGCGCCTTTTTGTCTCAATAAATAAGACACTATCAAGTTTCGTCAATTTTTTTTTGTTTGATTTGATATTAATACTTTCTGATAATTGATCAGCGATATTAAAAACCCTCAAATAACTAAAAATAAAGTGTTTTGTGAGTTGAAATTTTTTTGCGCCGGTTAGTCTCAATATATAAGAAACTATTAAGTTTCGTACATTTTTTTTTGTTTAATTTCATATTAATACTTACTGATTATTGATCAGCGATATTAAAAACCTATAAATACCTTAAAATTAAGTGTTTTGTGAGTTGAAATTTTTTACGCCTTTTAGTCTCAATATACAAGACACTATCAAGTTTCGTCAATTTTTTTTTGTTTGATCTCGTTTAAATACTTACTGATTATTGATCAGCGATATAAAAAAACCCTCAAATAACTAGAAATGAAGTGTTTCGTGAGTCGAAAATTTTTTGCGCCTTTTAGTCTCAATATATGACACTATCAAGTTTCGTCAATTTTTTTTTGTTTGATTTGATATAAATACTTTCTGATTATTCATCAGCGATATTAAAAACCATCAAATAACTAAAAATAAATTGTTTTGTGAGTTGAAATTTTTTGGCGCCTTTAAGTCTCAATATATAAGAAACTATCAAGTTTCGTAATTTTTTTTTTGTTTGATTTGATATTAATACTTTCTGATTATTGATCAGCGATATAAAAAACCCTCAAATAACTAAAAATAAAGTGTTTCGTGAGTCGAAATTTTTTTGCGAATTTTCGTCTCAATATAAACAACTATCAAGTTTCGTCAATTTTTTTTGTTTGATTTCATATTAATACTTACTGATTATTGTTCAGCGATATTAAAAACCCTCAAATAACTAAAAATTAAGTGTTTTGCGAGTCGAAATTTTTTTGCGCCTTTAAGTCTCAATATATAAAAAACTATCAAGTTTCGTAAATTTTTTTTTGTTTGATTTCATATTAATACTTACTGATTATTGATCAGCGATATACAAAACCCTCAAATAACTTAAAATAAAGTGTTTTGGGAGTCGAAATTTTTTGGCGCCCTTTAGTCTCAATATATAAGAAACTATCAAGTTTCGTCATTTTTTTTGTTTGATTTCATATAAATACTTATTGATTATTGATCAGCGATATTTAAAACCCTCAAATAACTAAAAATTAAGTGTTTTGTGAGTCGAAATTTTTTTGCGCCTTTTAGTCTCAATATATGACACTATAAAGTTTCGTCAATTTTTTTTTGTTTGATTTTATATTAATACTTTCTGATTATTGATCAGCGATATTAAAAACCCTCAAATAACTAAAAATAAAGTGTTTTGTCAGTCGAAATTTTTTTGCGCCTTTTAGTCTCAATATATAAGAAACTATCAAGTTTCGTCAATTTTTTTTTGTTTAATTTCATAAAAATACTTACTGATTATTGATCAGCGATATAAAAAACCCTCAAATAACTAAAAATAAATTGTTTTGTGAGTTGAAATTTTTTGGCGCTTTTAAGTCTCAATATATAAGAAACTATCAAGTTTCGTAATTTTTTTTTTGTTTGATTTGATATTAATACTTTCTGATTATTGATCAGCGATATTAAAAACCCTCAAATAACTAAAAATAAAGTGTTTTGTGAGTCGAAATTTTTTTGCGCCTTTTAGTCTCAATATATAAGAAACTATCAAGTTTCGTCAATTTTTTTTTGTTTAATTTCATAAAAATACTTACTGATTATTGATCAGCGATATTAAAAACCCTGAAATAACTAAAAATAAAGTGTTTTGTGTGTCGAAATTTTATGGCGCCTTATAGTCTCAATCTATAAGAAACTATCAAGTTTCGTCAATTTTTTTTTGTTTGATTTGATATTCATACTTTCCGATTATTGATCAGCGATATAAAAAACCCTCAAATAACTCAAAATAAAGTGTTTTGTGAGTTGAAATTTTTTGCGCCTTTTAGTCTCAATATATAAGAAACTATCAAGTTTTGTCAATTTTTTTTCTTTGATTTGATATTAATACTTTCTGATTATTGATCAGCGATATTAAAAACCCTCAAATAACTAAAAATAAAGTGTTTTGTGAGTCGAAATTTTTTTGCGCCTTTTAGTTTCAATATTAAAGAAACTATCAAGTTTCGTCAATTTTTTTTGTTTGATCTCGTTTTAATACTTACTGATTATTGATCAGCGATATTAAAAACCCTCAAATAATTAAAAATAAAGTGTTTCGTGAGTCGAAATTTTTTTGCGCCTTTTAGTCTCAATATATGACACTATCAAGTTTCGTCAATTTTTTTTTGTTTGATTTGATATTAATACTTACTGATTATTGATCAGCGATATTAAAAACCCTCAAATAACTTAAAATAAAGTGTTTTGTGAGTTGAAATTTTTTACGCCTTTTAGTCTCAATATACAAGACACTATCAAGTTTCGTCAATTTTTTTTTGTTTGATCTCGTTTAAATACTTACTGATTATTGATCAGCGATATTAAAAACCCTCAAATAACTAAAAATAAAGTGTTTTGTGAGTCGAAATTTTTTTGCGCTTTTTAGTCTCAATATATAAGATACTATCAAGTTTCGTCATTGTTTTTTTGTTTGATTTGATATTAATACTTTCTGATTATTGATCAGCGATATAAAAAACCCTCAATTAACTAAAAATAAAGTGTTTTGTGAGTTGAATTTTTTTGCGCCTTTTAGTCTTAATATATTAGAAACTATCAAGTTTCGTAAATTTTTTTTTTTGTTTAATTTCATATTAATACTTACTGATTATTGATCAGCGATATTAAAAACCCTCAAATAACTAAAAATAAAGTGTTTTGTGAGTCGAAATTTTCTTGCGCTTTTTAGTCTCAATATATAGGGATGCGCAGCTCATTGGCATCCAGAACTGGCGAACAGCAGCACAGGACCGCCAGTCATGGAGGCGTGCTTTAAGGGAGGCCAAGACCCGACCTGGGTTGTAGAGCCATTGTTGATTGATTGATATAAGAAACTATCAAGTTTCGTCAATTTTTTTTTGTTTAATTTCATAAAAATACTTACTGATTATTGATCAGAGATATTAAAAACCCTCAAATAACTTAAAATTAAGTGTTTTGTGTGTCGAAATTTTATGGCGCCTTATAGTCTTAATCTATAAGAAACTATCAAGTTTCGTCAATTTTTTTTTGTTTGATTTGATATTAATACTTTCCGATTATTGATCAGCGATATAAAAAACCCTCAAATAACTCAAAATAAAGTGTTTTGTGAGTTGAAATTTTTTGCGCCTTTTAGTCTCAATATATAAGACACTATCAAGTTTCGTAAATTTTTTTTTGTTTGATTTGATATTAATACTTTCTGATTATTGATCCGCGATATAAAAAACCCTCAAATAACTAAAAATAAAGTGTTTCGTGAGTCGAAATTTTTTTGCGAATTTTCGTCTCAATATAAACTATCAAGTTTCGTCAATTTTTTTTGTTTGATTTCATATTAATACTTACTGATTATTGATCAGCGATATTAAAAACCCTCAAATAACTAAAAATAAAGTGTTTTGTGAGTCGAAATTTTCTTGCGCTTTTTAGTCTCAATATATAAGAAACTATCAAGTTTCGTCAATTTTTTTTTGTTTAATTTCATAAAAATACTTACTGATTATTGATCAGAGATATTAAAAACCCTCAAATAACTTAAAATTAAGTGTTTTGTGTGTCGAAATTTTATGGCGCCTTATAGTCTTAATCTATAAGAAACTATCAAGTTTCGTCAATTTTTTTTTGTTTGATTTGATATTAATACTTTCCGATTATTGATAAGCGATATAAAAAACCCTCAAATAACTCAAAATAAAGTGTTTTGTGAGTTGAAATTTTTTGCGCCTTTTAGTCTCAATATACAAGACACTATCAAGTTTCGTCAATTTTTTTTTGTTTGATCTCGTTTAAATACTTACTGATTATTGATCAGCGATATAAAAAAACCCTCAAATAACTAGAAATGAAGTGTTTCGTGAGTCGAAAATTTTTTGCGCCTTTTAGTCTCAATATATGACACTATCAAGTTTCGTCAATTTTTTTTTGTTTGATTTGATATAAATACTTTCTGATTATTCATCAGCGATATTAAAAACCATCAAATAACTAAAAATAAATTGTTTTGTGAGTTGAAATTTTTTGGCGCCTTTAAGTCTCAATATATAAGAAACTATCAAGTTTCGTAATTTTTTTTTTGTTTGATTTGATATTAATACTTTCTGATTATTGATCAGCGATATAAAAAACCCTCAAATAACTAAAAATAAAGTGTTTCGTGAGTCGAAATTTTTTTGCGAATTTTCGTCTCAATATAAACAACTATCAAGTTTCGTCAATTTTTTTTGTTTGATTTCATATTAATACTTACTGATTATTGTTCAGCGATATTAAAAACCCTCAAATAACTAAAAATTAAGTGTTTTGCGAGTCGAAATTTTTTTGCGCCTTTAAGTCTCAATATATAAAAAACTATCAAGTTTCGTAAATTTTTTTTTGTTTGATTTGATATTAATACTTACTGATTATTGATCAGCGATATACAAAACCCTCAAATAACTTAAAATAAAGTGTTTTGGGAGTCGAAATTTTTTGGCGCCCTTTAGTCTCAATATATAAGAAACTATCAAGTTTCGTCATTTTTTTTGTTTGATTTCATATAAATACTTATTGATTATTGATCAGCGATATTTAAAACCCTCAAATAACTAAAAATTAAGTGTTTTGTGAGTCGAAATTTTTTTGCGCCTTTTAGTCTCAATATATGACACTATAAAGTTTCGTCAATTTTTTTTTGTTTGATTTGATATTAATACTTTCTGATTATTGATCAGCGATATTAAAAACCCTCAAATAACTAAAAATAAAGTGTTTTGTCAGTCGAAATTTTTTTGCGCCTTTTAGTCTCAATATATAAGAAACTATCAAGTTTCGTCAATTTTTTTTTGTTTAATTTCATAAAAATACTTACTGATTATTGATCAGCGATATAAAAAACCCTCAAATAACTAAAAATAAATTGTTTTGTGAGTTGAAATTTTTTGGCGCTTTTAAGTCTCAATATATAAGAAACTATCAAGTTTCGTAATTTTTTTTTTGTTTGATTTGATATTAATACTTTCTGATTATTGATCAGCGATATTAAAAACCCTCAAATAACTAAAAATAAAGTGTTTTGTGAGTCGAAATTTTTTTGCGCCTTTTAGTCTCAATATATAAGAAACTATCAAGTTTCGTCAATTTTTTTTTGTTTAATTTCATAAAAATACTTACTGATTATTGATCAGCGATATTAAAAACCCTGAAATAACTAAAAATAAAGTGTTTTGTGTGTCGAAATTTTATGGCGCCTTATAGTCTCAATCTATAAGAAACTATCAAGTTTCGTCAATTTTTTTTTGTTTGATTTGATATTCATACTTTCCGATTATTGATCAGCGATATAAAAAACCCTCAAATAACTCAAAATAAAGTGTTTTGTGAGTTGAAATTTTTTGCGCCTTTTAGTCTCAATATATAAGAAACTATCAAGTTTTGTCAATTTTTTTTCTTTGATTTGATATTAATACTTTCTGATTATTGATCAGCGATATTAAAAACCCTCAAATAACTAAAAATAAAGTGTTTTGTGAGTCGAAATTTTTTTGCGCCTTTTAGTTTCAATATTAAAGAAACTATCAAGTTTCGTCAATTTTTTTTGTTTGATCTCGTTTTAATACTTACTGATTATTGATCAGCGATATTAAAAACCCTCAAATAATTAAAAATAAAGTGTTTCGTGAGTCGAAATTTTTTTGCGCCTTTTAGTCTCAATATATGACACTATCAAGTTTCGTCAATTTTTTTTTGTTTGATTTGATATTAATACTTACTGATTATTGATCAGCGATATTAAAAACCCTCAAATAACTTAAAATAAAGTGTTTTGTGAGTTGAAATTTTTTACGCCTTTTAGTCTCAATATACAAGACACTATCAAGTTTCGTCAATTTTTTTTTGTTTGATCTTGTTTAAATACTTACTGATTATTGATCAGCGATATTAAAAACCCTCAAATAACTAAAAATAAAGTGTTTTGTGAGTCGAAATTTTTTTGCGCTTTTTAGTCTCAATATATAAGATACTATCAAGTTTCGTCATTGTTTTTTTGTTTGATTTGATATTAATACTTTCTGATTATTGATCAGCGATATAAAAAACCCTCAATTAACTAAAAATAAAGTGTTTTGTGAGTTGAATTTTTTTGCGCCTTTTAGTCTTAATATATTAGAAACTATCAAGTTTCGTAAATTTTTTTTTTTGTTTAATTTCATATTAATACTTACTGATTATTGATCAGCGATATTAAAAACCCTCAAATAACTAAAAATAAAGTGTTTTGTGAGTCGAAATTTTCTTGCGCTTTTTAGTCTCAATATATAAGAAACTATCAAGTTTCGTCAATTTTTTTTTGTTTAATTTCATAAAAATACTTACTGATTATTGATCAGAGATATTAAAAACCCTCAAATAACTTAAAATTAAGTGTTTTGTGTGTCGAAATTTTATGGCGCCTTATAGTCTTAATCTATAAGAAACTATCAAGTTTCGTCAATTTTTTTTTGTTTGATTTGATATTAATACTTTCCGATTATTGATCAGCGATATAAAAAACCCTCAAATAACTCAAAATAAAGTGTTTTGTGAGTTGAAATTTTTTGCGCCTTTTAGTCTCAATATATAAGACACTATCAAGTTTCGTAAATTTTTTTTTGTTTGATTTGATATTAATACTTTCTGATTATTGATCCGCGATATAAAAAACCCTCAAATAACTAAAAATAAAGTGTTTCGTGAGTCGAAATTTTTTTGCGAATTTTCGTCTCAATATAAACTATCAAGTTTCGTCAATTTTTTTTGTTTGATTTCATATTAATACTTACTGATTATTGATCAGCGATATTAAAAACCCTCAAATAACTAAAAATAAAGTGTTTTGTGAGTCGAAATTTTCTTGCGCTTTTTAGTCTCAATATATAAGAAACTATCAAGTTTCGTCAATTTTTTTTTGTTTAATTTCATAAAAATACTTACTGATTATTGATCAGAGATATTAAAAACCCTCAAATAACTTAAAATTAAGTGTTTTGTGTGTCGAAATTTTATGGCGCCTTATAGTCTTAATCTATAAGAAACTATCAAGTTTCGTCAATTTTTTTTTGTTTGATTTGATATTAATACTTTCCGATTATTGATAAGCGATATAAAAAACCCTCAAATAACTCAAAATAAAGTGTTTTGTGAGTTGAAATTTTTTGCGCCTTTTAGTCTCAATATATAAGACACTATCAAGTTTCGTAAATTTTTTTTTGTTTGATTTGATATTAATACTTTCTGATTATTGATCCGCGATATAAAAAACCCTCAAATAACTAAAAATAAAGTGTTTCGTGAGTCGAAATTTTTTTGCGAATTTTCGTCTCAATATAAACTATCAAGTTTCGTCAATTTTTTTTGTTTGATTTCATATTAATACTTACTGATTATTGTTCAGCGATATTAAAAACCCTCAAATAATTAAAAATTAAGTGTTTTGCGAGTCGAAATTTTTTTGCGCCTTTTAGTCTCAATATATAAAAAACTATCAAGTTTCGTAAATTTTTTTTTGTTTGATTTCATATTAATACTTACTGATTATTGATCAGCGATATAAAAAACCCTCAAATAACTAAAAATAAAGTGTTTTGGGAGTCGAAATTTTTTGGCGCCCTTTAGTTTCAATATATAAGAAACTATCAAGTTTCGTCATTTTTTTTGTTTGATTTCATATAAATACTTACTGATTATTGATCAGCGATATTAAAAACCCTCAAATAACTAAAAATTAAGTGTTTTGTGAGTCGAAATTTTTTTGCGCCTTTTAGTCTCAACATATAAGACACTATCAAGTTTCGTCAATTTTTTTTTGTTTGATTTGATATTAATACTTTCTGATTATTGATCAGCGATATTAAAAACCCTCAAATAACTAAAAATAAAGTGTTTTGTCAGTCGAAATTTTTTTGCGCCTTTTAGTCTCAATATATAAGAAACTATCAAGTTTCGTCAATTTTTTTTGTTTGATTTCATATTAATACTTACTGATTATTGTTCAGCGATATTAAAAACCCTCAAATAACTAAAAATTAAGTGTTTTGCGAGTCGAAATTTTTTTGCGCCTTTTAGTCTCAATATATAAAAAACTATCAAGTTTCGTAAATTTTTGTTTGTTTGATTTGATATTAATACTTTCTGATAATTGATCAGCGATATTAAAAACCCTCAAATAACTAAAAATAAAGTGTTTTGTGAGTTGAAATTTTTTTGCGCCTGTTAGTCTCAATATATAAGAAACTATCAAGTTTCGTACATTTTTTTTTGTTTGATTTCATATTAATACTTACTGATTATTGATCAGCGATATTAAAAACCCTCAAATAACTAAAAATAAAGTGTTTTGTGAGTTGAAATTTTTTTGCGCCGGTTAGTCTCAATATATAAGAAACTATTAAGTTTCGTACATTTTTTTTTGTTTAATTTCATATTAATACTTACTGATTATTGATCAGCGATATTAAAAACCTATAAATACCTTAAAATTAAGTGTTTTGTGAGTTGAAATTTTTTACGCCTTTTAGTCTCAATATACAAGACACTATCAAGTTTCGTCAATTTTTTTTTGTTTGATCTCGTTTAAATACTTACTGATTATTGATCAGCGATATAAAAAAACCCTCAAATAACTAGAAATGAAGTGTTTCGTGAGTCGAAAATTTTTTGCGCCTTTTAGTCTCAATATATGACACTATCAAGTTTCGTCAATTTTTTTTTGTTTGATTTGATATAAATACTTTCTGATTATTCATCAGCGATATTAAAAACCATCAAATAACTAAAAATAAATTGTTTTGTGAGTTGAAATTTTTTGGCGCCTTTAAGTCTCAATATATAAGAAACTATCAAGTTTCGTAATTTTTTTTTTGTTTGATTTGATATTAATACTTTCTGATTATTGATCAGCGATATTAAAAACCCTCAAATAACTAAAAATAAAGTGTTTCGTGAGTCGAAATTTTTTTGCGAATTTTCGTCTCAATATAAACAACTATCAAGTTTCGTCAATTTTTTTTGTTTGATTTCATATTAATACTTACTGATTATTGTTCAGCGATATTAAAAACCCTCAAATAACTAAAAATTAAGTGTTTTGCGAGTCGAAATTTTTTTGCGCCTTTAAGTCTCAATATATAAAAAACTATCAAGTTTCGTAAATTTTTTTTGTTTGATTTCATATTAATACTTACTGATTATTGATCAGCGATATACAAAACCCTCAAATAACTTAAAATAAAGTGTTTTGGGAGTCGAAATTTTTTGGCGCCCTTTAGTCTCAATATATAAGAAACTATCAAGTTTCGTCATTTTTTTTGTTTGATTTCATATAAATACTTATTGATTATTGATCAGCGATATTTAAAACCCTCAAATAACTAAAAATTAAGTGTTTTGTGAGTCGAAATTTTTTTGCGCCTTTTAGTCTCAATATATGACACTATCAAGTTTCGTCAATTTTTTTTTGTTTGATTTGATATTAATACTTACTGATTATTGATCAGCGATATTAAAAACCCTCAAATAACTTAAAATAAAGTGTTTTGTGAGTTGAAATTTTTTACGCCTTTTAGTCTCAATATACAAGACACTATCAAGTTTCGTCAATTTTTTTTTGTTTGATCTCGTTTAAATACTTACTGATTATTGATCAGCGATATTAAAAACCCTCAAATAACTAAAAATAAAGTGTTTTGTGAGTCGAAATTTTTTTGCGCTTTTTAGTCTCAATATATAAGATACTATCAAGTTTCGTCATTGTTTTTTTGTTTGATTTGATATTAATACTTTCTGATTATTGATCAGCGATATAAAAAACCCTCAATTAACTAAAAATAAAGTGTTTTGTGAGTTGAATTTTTTTGCGCCTTTTAGTCTTAATATATTAGAAACTATCAAGTTTCGTAAATTTTTTTTTTTGTTTAATTTCATATTAATACTTACTGATTATTGATCAGCGATATTAAAAACCCTCAAATAACTAAAAATAAAGTGTTTTGTGAGTCGAAATTTTCTTGCGCTTTTTAGTCTCAATATATAAGAAACTATCAAGTTTCGTCAATTTTTTTTTGTTTAATTTCATAAAAATACTTACTGATTATTGATCAGAGATATTAAAAACCCTCAAATAACTTAAAATTAAGTGTTTTGTGTGTCGAAATTTTATGGCGCCTTATAGTCTTAATCTATAAGAAACTATCAAGTTTCGTCAATTTTTTTTTGTTTGATTTGATATTAATACTTTCCGATTATTGATCAGCGATATAAAAAACCCTCAAATAACTCAAAATAAAGTGTTTTGTGAGTTGAAATTTTTTGCGCCTTTTAGTCTCAATATATAAGACACTATCAAGTTTCGTAAATTTTTTTTTGTTTGATTTGATATTAATACTTTCTGATTATTGATCCGCGATATAAAAAACCCTCAAATAACTAAAAATAAAGTGTTTCGTGAGTCGAAATTTTTTAGCGAATTTTCGTCTCAATATAAACTATCAAGTTTCGTCAATTTTTTTTGTTTGATTTCATATTAATACTTACTGATTATTGATCAGCGATATTAAAAACCCTCAAATAACTAAAAATAAAGTGTTTTGTGAGTCGAAATTTTCTTGCGCTTTTTAGTCTCAATATATAAGAAACTATCAAGTTTCGTCAATTTTTTTTTGTTTAATTTCATAAAAATACTTACTGATTATTGATCAGAGATATTAAAAACCCTCAAATAACTTAAAATTAAGTGTTTTGTGTGTCGAAATTTTATGGCGCCTTATAGTCTTAATCTATAAGAAACTATCAAGTTTCGTCAATTTTTTTTTGTTTGATTTGATATTAATACTTTCCGATTATTGATAAGCGATATAAAAAACCCTCAAATAACTCAAAATAAAGTGTTTTGTGAGTTGAAATTTTTTGCGCCTTTTAGTCTCAATATATAAGACACTATCAAGTTTCGTAAATTTTTTTTTGTTTGATTTGATATTAATACTTTCTGATTATTGATCCGCGATATAAAAAACCCTCAAATAACTAAAAATAAAGTGTTTCGTGAGTCGAAATTTTTTTGCGAATTTTCGTCTCAATATAAACTATCAAGTTTCGTCAATTTTTTTTGTTTGATTTCATATTAATACTTACTGATTATTGATCAGCGATATTAAAAACCCTCAAATAACTAAAAATAAAGTGTTTTGTCAGTCGAAATTTTTTTGCGCCTTTTAGTCTCAATATATAAGAAACTATCAAGTTTCGTCAATTTTTTTTGTTTGATTTCATATTAATACTTACTGATTATTGTTCAGCGATATTAAAAACCCTCAAATAACTAAAAATTAAATGTTTTGCGAGTCGAAGTTTTTTTGCGCCTTTTAGTCTCAATATATAAAAAACTATCAAGTTTCGTAAATTTTTTTTTGTTTGATTTGATATTAATACTTTCTGATAATTGATCAGCGATATTAAAAACCCTCAAATAACTAAAAATAAAGTGTTTTGTGAGTTGAAATTTTTTTGCGCCTGTTAGTCTCAATATATAAGAAACTATCAAGTTTCGTACATTTTTTTTTGTTTGATTTCATATTAATACTTACTGATTATTGATCAGCGATATTAAAAACCCTCAAATAACTTAAAATTAAGTGTTTTGTGAGTTGAAATTTTTTACGCCTTTTAGTCTCAATATACAAGACACTATCAAGTTTCGTCAATTTTTTTTTTGTTTGATCTCGTTTAAATACTTACTGATTATTGATCAGCGATATAAAAAACCCTCAAATAACTAGAAATGAAGTGTTTCGTGAGTCGAAATTTTTTTGCGCCTTTTAGTCTCAATATATGACACTATCAAGTTTCGTCAATTTTTTTTTGTTTGATTTGATATAAATACTTTCTGATTATTCATCAGCGATATTAAAAACCGTCAAATAACTAAAAATAAATTGTTTTGTGAGTTGAAATTTTTTGGCGCCTTTAAGTCTCAATATATAAGAAACTATCAAGTTTCGTAATTTTTTTTTGTTTGATTTGATATGAATACTTTCTGATTATTGATCAGCGATATTAAAAACCCTCAAATAACTAAAAATAAAGTGTTTTGTGAGTCGAAATTTTTTTGCGCCTTTTAGTCTCAATATATAAGAAACTATCAAGTTTCGTCAATTTTTTTTTGTTTAATTTCATAAAAATACTTACTGATTATTGATCAGTGATATTAAAAACCCTGAAATAACTAAAAATAAAGTGTTTTGTGTGTCGAAATTTTATGGCGCCTTATAGTCTCAATCTATAAGAAACTATCAAGTTTCGTCAATTTTTTTTTGTTTGATTTGATATTCATACTTTCCGATTATTGATCAGCGATATAAAAAACCCTCAAATAACTCAAAATAAAGTGTTTTGTGAGTTGAAATTTTTTGCGCCTTTTAGTCCCAATATATAAGACACTCAAGTTTCGTCAATTTTTTTTTGTTTGATTTAATATTAATACTTTCTGATTATTGATCAGCGATATTAAAAACCCTCAAATAACTAAAAATAAAGTGTTTTGTTAGTTGAAATTTTTTTGCGCGTTTTCGTCTCAAAATAAACAACAATCAAGTTTCGTCAATTTTTTTTTGTTTGATGTCGTTTTAATACTTACTGATTATTGATCAGCGATATTAAAAACCCTCAAATAACTCAAAATAAAGTGTTTTGTGAGTCGAAATTTTTTGGTGCCTTTAAGTCTCAATATATAAAAAACTATCAAGTTTCGTCAATTTTTTTTGTTTGATTTCATATTAATACTTACTGATTATTGATCAGCGATATTAAAAACCCTCAAATAACTAAAAATTAAGTGTTTTGCGAGTCGAAATTTTTTTGCGCCTTTTAGTCTCAATATATAAAAAACTATCAAGTTTCGTAAATTTTTTTTTGTTTGATTTCATATTAATACTTACTGATTATTGATCAGCGATATAAAAAACCCTCAAATAACTAAAAATAAAGTGATTTGTGAGTCGAAATTTTATGGCGCCTTTTAGTCTCAATTTTAAAGAAACTATCAAGTTTCGTCAATTTTTTTTGTTTGATCTCGTTTTAATACTTACTGATTATTGATCAGCGATATTAAAAACCCTCAAATAATTAAAAATAAAGTGTTTCGTGAGTCGAAATTTTTTTGTGCCTTTTAGTCTCAATATATGACACTATCAAGTTTCGTAAATTTTTTTTTGTTTGATTTGATATTAATTCTTTCTGATTATTGATCAGCGATATTAAAAACCCTCAAATAACTAAAAATAAAGTGTTTTGTGAGTCGAAATTTTTTTGCGCTTTTTAGTCTCAATATATAAGAAACTATCAAGTTTCGTCATTGTTTTTTTGTTTGATTTGATATTAATACTTTCTGATTATTGATCAGCGATATAAAAAACCCTCAAATAATTAAAAATAAAGTGTTTTGTGAGTTGAATTTTTTTTGCGCCTTTTAGTCTGAATATATTAGAAACTATCAAGTTTCGTAAATTTTTTTTTGTTTAATTTCATATTAATACTTACTGATTATTGATCAGCGATATTAAAAACCCTCAAATAATTAAAAATAAAGTGTTTCGTGAGTCGAAATTTTTTTGCGCCTTTTAGTCTCAATATATGACACTATCAAGTTTCGTCAATTTTTTTTGTGTTATTTCATATTAATACTTACTGATTATTGATCAGCGATATAAAAAACCCTCAAATAATTAAAAATAAAGTGTTTTGTGAGTTGAAATTTTTTGCGCCTTTTAGTCTCAATATATAAGACATTCAAGTTTCGTCAATTTTTTTTTGTTTGATTTAATATTAATACTTACTGATTATTGATCAGCGATATTAAAAACCCTCAAATAACTAAAAATAAAGTGTTTTGTGAGTCGAAATTTTTTTGCGCTTTTTAGTCTCAATATATAAGAAACTATCAAGTTTCGTCATTGTTTTTTTGTTTGATTTGATATTAATACTTTCTGATTATTGATCAGCGATATTAAAAACCCTCAAATAACTAAAAATAAAGTGTTTTGTGAGTCGAAATTTTTTTGCGCTTTTTAGTCTCAATATATAAGAAACTATCAAGTTTCGTCAATTTTTTTTTGTTTAATTTCATAAAAATACTTACTGATTATTGATCAGCGATATTAAAAACCCTCAAATAACTAAAAATAAAGTGTTTTGTGAGTCGAAATTTTTTTGCGCTTTTTAGTCTCAATATATAAGAAACTATCAAGTTTCGTCATTGTTTTTTTGTTTGATTTGATATTAATACTTTCTGATTATTGATCAGCGATATAAAAAACCCTCAAATAATTAAAAATAAAGTGTTTTGTGAGTTGAATTTTTTTTGCGCCTTTTAGTCTGAATATATTAGAAACTATCAAGTTTCGTAAATTTTTTTTTTGTTTAATTTCATATTAATACTTACTGATTATTGATCAGCGATATTAAAAACCCTCAAATAATTAAAAATAAAGTGTTTCGTGAGTCGAAATTTTTTTGTGCCTTTTAGTCTCAATATATGACACTATCAAGTTTCGTCAATTTTTTTTTGTTTGATTTGATATTAATACTTTCTGATTATTGATCAGCGATATTAAAAACCCTCAAATAACTAAAAATAAAGTGTTTTGTGAGTCGAAATTTTTTTGCGCTTTTTAGTCTCAATATATAAGAAACTATCAAGTTTCGTCAATTTTTTTTTGTTTAATTTCATAAAAATACTTACTGATTATTGATCAGCGATATTAAAAACCCTCAAATAACTTAAAATTAAGTGTTTTGTGTGTCGAAATTTTATGGCGCCTTATAGTCTCAATCTATTAGAAACTATCAAGTTTCGTCAATTTTTTTTTGTTTGATTTGATATTAATACTTTCTGATTATTGATCAGCGATATTAAAAACCCTCAAATAACTAAAAATAAAGTGTTTTGTGAGTCGAAATTTTTTTGCGCTTTTTAGTCTCAATATATAAGAAACTATGAAGTTTCGTAAATTTTTTTCTGTTTAATTTCATATTAATACTTACTGATTATTGATCAGCGATATAAAAAACCCTCAAATAACTCAAAATAAAGTGTTTTGTGAGTCGAATTTTTTTGGCGCCTTTTAGTCTCAATATATAAAAAACTATCAAGTTTCGTCAATTTTTTTTGTTTGATTTCATATTAATACTTACTGATTATTGTTCAGCGATATTAAAAACCCTCAAATAACTAAAAATTAAGTGTTTTGCGAGTCGAAATTTTTTTGCGCATTTTAGTCTCAATATATAAAAAACTATCAAGTTTCGTAAATTTTTTTTTGTTTGATTTCATATTAATACTTACTGATTATTGATCAGCGATATAAAAAACCCTCAAATAACTAAAAATAAAGTGTTTTGGGAGTCGAAATTTTTTGGCGCCATTTAGTCTCAATATATAAGAAACTATCAAGTTCTGTCAATTTTTTTGTTTGATTTCATATAAATAATTACTGATTATTTATTGATCAGCGATATTAAAAACCCTCAAATAACTAAAAATTAAGTGTTTTGTGAGTCGAAAATTTTTTGCGCCTTTTTGTCTCAATATATGAGACAATATCAAGTTTCGTCAATTTTTTTTGTTTGATTTCATAAATACTTACTGATTATTGATCAGCGATATTAAAAACCCTCAAATAACTAAAAATTAAGTGTTTTGTGAGTTGAAAATTTTTATCGCATTTTCGTCTCAATATAACTATCAAGTTTCGTCATTTTTTTTTGTTTGATTTCATATTAATACTTACTGATTATGGATCAGCGATATTAAAAACCCTCAAATAACTAAAAATAAAGTGTTTTGTGACTTGAAAATTTCTTGCGCATTTTCGTCTCAATATGAACAACTATCAAGTTTCGTCAATTTTTTTTTTGTTTGATTTCATATTTATACTAACTGATTATTGATCAGCGATATTAAAAACCCTCAAATAACTAAACATAAAGTGTTTTGTGAATCGAATTTTTTTGGCGCCTTTTAGTCTCAATATATAAGAAACTATCAAGTTTCGTCAATTTTTTTTGTTTGATTTCATATTAATACTTACAGATTATTGATCAGCGATATTAAAAACCCTCAAATAACTAAAAATAAAGTGTTTTGTGAGTTGAAAATTTTTTGCGCTATTAAGTCTGACTATATAAGACGCCGATATCTATATCGATATCTATAAAAACAAACAACTATCAAGTTTCTTCAATTTTTTTTTGTTTGATATCATATTAATACTTACTGATTATTGATCAGCGATATAAAAAACCCTCAAATAACTAAAAATAAAGTGTTTTGTGAGTCGAAAATTTTTTGCGCCTTTTTGTCTCAATATATAAGACAATATCAAGTTTCGTCAATTTTTTTGGTTTGATTTCATAAATACTTACTGATTATTGATCAGCGATATTAAAAACCCTCAAATTACTAAAAATAAAGTGTTTTGTGAGTTGAAAATTTTTTGCGCTTATTAGTCTGACTATATAAGACATTATCAAGTTTCGTCAATTTTTTTTTGTTTGATTTCATATTTATACTTACTGATTATTGATCAGCAATATTAAAAACCCTCAAATAACTAAAAATTAAGTGTTTTGTGAGTTGAAAATTTTTATCGCATTTTCGTCTCAATACAACTATCAAGTTTCGTCATTTTTTTTTGTTTGATTTCATATTAATACTTACTGATTATTGATCAGCGATATTTAAAACCCTCAAATAACTAAAAATAAAGTGTTTTGTGAGTTCAAAAATTTTTGCGCATTTTCGTCTCAATATATAAGAAACTATCAAGTTTCGTCAATTTTTTTTTGCTTGATTTTATATTTATACTTACTGATTATTGATCAGCGATATTAAAAACCCTCAAATAACTAAAAATAAAGTGTTTTGTGAGTTGAAAATTTTTTGCGCTATTTAGTCTGACTATATAAGACATTATCAAGTTTCGTCATTTTTTTTTTGCTTGATTTCATATTTATACTTACTGATTATTGATCAGCGATATTAAAAACCCTCAAATAACTAAAAATAAATTGTTTTGTGAGTTGAAAATTTTTTGAGTATTTTCGTTTCAATATAAACAACTATCAAGTTTCGTCAATTTTTTTTGTTTGATTTCGTATTAATACTTAATTATTATTGATAAGCGATATTAAAAACCCTGAAATACCTAAAAATAAAGTGTTAAGTGAGTCGAAATTTTTTGCGCCTTTTAGTCTCAATATATAAGAAACTATCAAGTTTCGTAAATTTTTTTTTGTTTGATTTGATATTAATACTTTCTGATTATTGATCCGCGATATAAAAAACCCTCAAATAACTAAAAATAAAGTGTTTCGTGAGTCGAAATTTTTTTGCGAATTTTCGTCTCAATATAAACTATCAAGTTTCGTCAATTTTTTTTGTTTGATTTCATATTAATACTTACTGATTATTGATCAGCGATATTAAAAACCCTCAAATAACTAAAAATAAAGTGTTTTGTCAGTCGAAATTTTTTTGCGCCTTTTAGTCTCAATATATAAGAAACTATCAAGTTTCGTCAATTTTTTTTGTTTGATTTCATATTAATACTTACTGATTATTGTTCAGCGATATTAAAAACCCTCAAATAACTAAAAATTAAATGTTTTGCGAGTCGAAGTTTTTTTGCGCCTTTTAGTCTCAATATATAAAAAACTATCAAGTTTCGTAAATTTTTTTTTGTTTGATTTGATATTAATACTTTCTGATAATTGATCAGCGATATTAAAAACCCTCAAATAACTAAAAATAAAGTGTTTTGTGAGTTGAAATTTTTTTGCGCCTGTTAGTCTCAATATATAAGAAACTATCAAGTTTCGTACATTTTTTTTTGTTTGATTTCATATTAATACTTACTGATTATTGATCAGCGATATTAAAAACCCTCAAATAACTTAAAATTAAGTGTTTTGTGAGTTGAAATTTTTTACGCCTTTTAGTCTCAATATACAAGACACTATCAAGTTTCGTCAATTTTTTTTTTGTTTGATCTCGTTTAAATACTTACTGATTATTGATCAGCGATATAAAAAACCCTCAAATAACTAGAAATGAAGTGTTTCGTGAGTCGAAATTTTTTTGCGCCTTTTAGTCTCAATATATGACACTATCAAGTTTCGTCAATTTTTTTTTGTTTGATTTGATATAAATACTTTCTGATTATTCATCAGCGATATTAAAAACCGTCAAATAACTAAAAATAAATTGTTTTGTGAGTTGAAATTTTTTGGCGCCTTTAAGTCTCAATATATAAGAAACTATCAAGTTTCGTAATTTTTTTTTGTTTGATTTGATATGAATACTTTCTGATTATTGATCAGCGATATTAAAAACCCTCAAATAACTAAAAATAAAGTGTTTTGTGAGTCGAAATTTTTTTGCGCCTTTTAGTCTCAATATATAAGAAACTATCAAGTTTCGTCAATTTTTTTTTGTTTAATTTCATAAAAATACTTACTGATTATTGATCAGTGATATTAAAAACCCTGAAATAACTAAAAATAAAGTGTTTTGTGTGTCGAAATTTTATGGCGCCTTATAGTCTCAATCTATAAGAAACTATCAAGTTTCGTCAATTTTTTTTTGTTTGATTTGATATTCATACTTTCCGATTATTGATCAGCGATATAAAAAACCCTCAAATAACTCAAAATAAAGTGTTTTGTGAGTTGAAATTTTTTGCGCCTTTTAGTCCCAATATATAAGACACTCAAGTTTCGTCAATTTTTTTTTGTTTGATTTAATATTAATACTTTCTGATTATTGATCAGCGATATTAAAAACCCTCAAATAACTAAAAATAAAGTGTTTTGTTAGTTGAAATTTTTTTGCGCGTTTTCGTCTCAAAATAAACAACAATCAAGTTTCGTCAATTTTTTTTTGTTTGATGTCGTTTTAATACTTACTGATTATTGATCAGCGATATTAAAAACCCTCAAATAACTCAAAATAAAGTGTTTTGTGAGTCGAAATTTTTTGGTGCCTTTAAGTCTCAATATATAAAAAACTATCAAGTTTCGTCAATTTTTTTTGTTTGATTTCATATTAATACTTACTGATTATTGATCAGCGATATTAAAAACCCTCAAATAACTAAAAATTAAGTGTTTTGCGAGTCGAAATTTTTTTGCGCCTTTTAGTCTCAATATATAAAAAACTATCAAGTTTCGTAAATTTTTTTTTGTTTGATTTCATATTAATACTTACTGATTATTGATCAGCGATATAAAAAACCCTCAAATAACTAAAAATAAAGTGATTTGTGAGTCGAAATTTTTTGGCGCCTTTTAGTCTCAATTTTAAAGAAACTATCAAGTTTCGTCAATTTTTTTTGTTTGATCTCGTTTTAATACTTACTGATTATTGATCAGCGATATTAAAAACCCTCAAATAATTAAAAATAAAGTGTTTCGTGAGTCGAAATTTTTTTGTGCCTTTTAGTCTCAATATATGACACTATCAAGTTTCGTAAATTTTTTTTTGTTTGATTTGATATTAATACTTTCTGATTATTGATCAGCGATATTAAAAACCCTCAAATAACTAAAAATAAAGTGTTTTGTGAGTCGAAATTTTTTTGCGCTTTTTAGTCTCAATATATAAGAAACTATCAAGTTTCGTCATTGTTTTTTTGTTTGATTTGATATTAATACTTTCTGATTATTGATCAGCGATATAAAAAACCCTCAAATAATTAAAAATAAAGTGTTTTGTGAGTTGAATTTTTTTTGCGCCTTTTAGTCTGAATATATTAGAAACTATCAAGTTTCGTAAATTTTTTTTTGTTTAATTTCATATTAATACTTACTGATTATTGATCAGCGATATTAAAAACCCTCAAATAATTAAAAATAAAGTGTTTCGTGAGTCGAAATTTTTTTGCGCCTTTTAGTCTCAATATATGACACTATCAAGTTTCGTCAATTTTTTTTGTGTTATTTCATATTAATACTTACTGATTATTGATCAGCGATATTAAAAACCCTCAAATAATTAAAAATAAAGTGTTTTGTGAGTTGAAATTTTTTGCGCCTTTTAGTCTCAATATATAAGACATTCAAGTTTCGTCAATTTTTTTTTGTTTGATTTAATATTAATACTTACTGATTATTGATCAGCGATATTAAAAACCCTCAAATAACTAAAAATAAAGTGTTTTGTGAGTCGAAATTTTTTTGCGCTTTTTAGTCTCAATATATAAGAAACTATCAAGTTTCGTCATTGTTTTTTTGTTTGATTTGATATTAATACTTTCTGATTATTGATCAGCGATATAAAAAACCCTCAAATAATTAAAAATAAAGTGTTTTGTGAGTTGAATTTTTTTTGCGCCTTTTAGTCTGAATATATTAGAAACTATCAAGTTTCGTAAATTTTTTTTTTGTTTAATTTCATATTAATACTTACTGATTATTGATCAGCGATATTAAAAACCCTCAAATAATTAAAAATAAAGTGTTTCGTGAGTCGAAATTTTTTTGTGCCTTTTAGTCTCAATATATGACACTATCAAGTTTCGTCAATTTTTTTTTGTTTGATTTGATATTAATACTTTCTGATTATTGATCAGCGATATTAAAAACCCTCAAATAACTAAAAATAAAGTGTTTTGTGAGTCGAAATTTTTTTGCGCTTTTTAGTCTCAATATATAAGAAACTATCAAGTTTCGTCAATTTTTTTTTGTTTAATTTCATTAAAATACTTACTGATTATTGATCAGCGATATTAAAAACCCTCAAATAACTTAAAATTAAGTGTTTTGTGTGTCGAAATTTTATGGCGCCTTATAGTCTCAATCTATTAGAAACTATCAAGTTTCGTCAATTTTTTTTTGTTTGATTTGATATTAATACTTTCTGATTATTGATCAGCGATATTAAAAACCCTCAAATAACTAAAAATAAAGTGTTTTGTGAGTCGAAATTTTTTTGCGCTTTTTAGTCTCAATATATAAGAAACTATCAAGTTTCGTAAATTTTTTTCTGTTTAATTTCATATTAATACTTACTGATTATTGATCAGCGATATAAAAAACCCTCAAATAACTCAAAATAAAGTGTTTTGTGAGTCGAATTTTTTTGGCGCCTTTTAGTCTCAATATATAAAAAACTATCAAGTTTCGTCAATTTTTTTTGTTTGATTTCATATTAATACTTACTGATTATTGTTCAGCGATATTAAAAACCCTCAAATAACTAAAAATTAAGTGTTTTGCGAGTCGAAATTTTTTTGCGCATTTTAGTCTCAATATATAAAAAACTATCAAGTTTCGTAAATTTTTTTTTGTTTGATTTCATATTAATACTTACTGATTATTGATCAGCGATATAAAAAACCCTCAAATAACTAAAAATAAAGTGTTTTGGGAGTCGAAATTTTTTGGCGCCCTTTAGTCTCAATATATAAGAAACTATCAAGTTCTGTCAATTTTTTTGTTTGATTTCATATAAATAATTACTGATTATTTATTGATCAGCGATATTAAAAACCCTCAAATAACTAAAAATTAAGTGTTTTGTGAGTCGAAAATTTTTTGCGCCTTTTTGTCTCAATATATGAGACAATATCAAGTTTCGTCAATTTTTTTGGTTTGATTTCATAAATACTTACTGATTATTGATCAGCGATATTAAAAACCCTCAAATAACTAAAAATTAAGTGTTTTGTGAGTTGAAAATTTTTATCGCATTTTCGTCTCAATATAACTATCAAGTTTCGTCATTTTTTTTTGTTTGATTTCATATTAATACTTACTGATTATGGATCAGCGATATTAAAAACCCTCAAATAACTAAAAATAAAGTGTTTTGTGACTTGAAAATTTCTTGCGCATTTTCGTCTCAATATGAACAACTATCAAGTTTCGTCAATTTTTTTTTTGTTTGATTTCATATTTATACTAACTGATTATTGATCAGCGATATTAAAAACCCTCAAATAACTAAACATAAAGTGTTTTGTGAATCGAATTTTTTTGGCGCCTTTTAGTCTCAATATATAAGAAACTATCAAGTTTCGTCAATTTTTTTTGTTTGATTTCATATTAATACTTACAGATTATTGATCAGCGATATTAAAAACCCTCAAATAACTAAAAATAAAGTGTTTTGTGAGTTGAAAATTTTTTGCGCTATTAAGTCTGACTATATAAGACATTATCAAGTTTCGTCAATTTTTTTTTGCTTGATTTTATATTTATACTTACTGATTATTGATCAGTCTCAATATAAACAACTATCAAGTTTCTTCAATTTTTTTTTGTTTGATATCATATTAATACTTACTGATTATTGATCAGCGATATAAAAAACACTCAAATAACTAAAAATAAAGTGTTTTGTGAGTTGAAAATTTTTTGCGCTTATTAGTCTGACTATATAAGACATTATCAAGTTTCGTCAATTTTTTTTTGTTTGATTTCATATTTATACTTACAGATTATTGATCAGCGATATTAAAAACCCTCAAATAACTAAAAATAAAGTGTTTTGTGAGTTGAAAATTTTTTGCGCTATTAAGTCTGACTATATAAGACATTATCAAGTTTCGTCAATTTTTTTTTGCTTGATTTTATATTTATACTTACTGATTATTGACCAGTCTCAATAAAAACAAACAACTATCAAGTTTCTTCAATTTTTTTTTGTTTGATATCATATTAATACTTACTGATTATTGATCAGCGATATAAAAAACCCTCAAATAACTAAAAATAAAGTGTTTTGTGAGTCGAAAATTTTTGCGCCTTTTTGTCTCAATATATAAGACAATATCAAGTTTCGTAAATTTTTTTGGTTTGATTTCATAAATACTTACTGATTATTGATCAGCGATATTAAAAACCCTCAAATTACTAAAAATAAAGTGTTTTGTGAGTTGAAATTTTTTTGCGCTTATTAGTCTGACTATATAAGACATTATCAAGTTTCGTCAATTTTTTTTTGTTTGATTTCATATTTATACTTACTGATTATTGATCAGCGATATTAAAAACCCTCAAATAACTAAAAATTAAGTGTTTTGTGAGTTGAAAATTTTTATCGCATTTTCGTCTCAATACAACTATCAAGTTTCGTCATTTTTTTTTGTTTGATTTCATATTAATACTTACTGATTATTGATCAGCGATATTTAAAACCCTCAAATAACTAAAAATAAAGTGTTTTGTGAGTTCAAAAATTTTTGCGCATTTTCGTCTCAATATATAAGAAACTATCAAGTTTCGTCAATTTTTTTTTGCTTGATTTTATATTTATACTTACTGATTATTGATCAGCGATATTAAAAACCCTCAAATAACTAAAAATAAATTGTTTTGTGAGTTGAAAATTTTTTGAGTATTTTCGTTTCAATATAAACAACTATCAAGTTTCGTCAATTTTTTTTGTTTGATTTCGTATTAATACTTAATTATTATTGATAAGCGATATTAAAAACCCTGAAATACCTAAAAATAAAGTGTTAAGTGAGTCGAAATTTTTTGCGCCTTTTAGTCTCAATATATAAGAAACTATCAAGTTTCGTAAATTTTTTTTTGTTTGATTTCATATTAATACTTACTGATTTTTGTTTAGCGATATTAAAAACCCTCAAATAACTAAAAATAAAGTGTTTTGTGAGTTCAAAAATTTTTGCGCATTTTCGTCTCAATATATAAGAAACTATCAAGTTTCGTCAATTTTTTTTTGTTTGATTTCATATAAATACTTACTGATTATTGATCAGCGATATTAAAAACCCTCAAATAACTTAAAATAAAGTGTTTTGTAAATTGAAAATTTTTTGAGCATTTTCGTCTAAATATAAACAACTATCAAGTTTCGTCAACTTATATTTGTTTGATTTCATATTTATACTTACTTATTATTGATAAGCGATAATAAAAACCATCAAATACCTAAAAATAAAGTGTTTAGTGAGTCGAAATTTTTTGCGCCTTTTAGTCTCAATATATAAGAAACTATCAAGTTTCGTAAATTTTTTTATGTTTGATTTCATATTAATACTTACTGATTATTGTTTAGCGATTTTAAAAACCCTCAAATTACTAAAAATAAAGTGTTTTGTGAGTTGAAAATTTTTTGCGCTATTTAGTCTGAATATATAAGACATTATCAAGTTTCGTCAATTTTTTTTGTTTGATTTCATATTAATACTTACTTATTATTGATAAGCGATAATAAAAACCCTCAAATAACTAAAAATTAAGTGTTTTGTGAGTCAAAAACTTTTTAGCGCATTTTCGTCTCAATATAAACAATATCAAGTTTCTTCAATTTTTTTTTGTTTTATATCATATTCATACTTACTGATTATTGATCAGCGATATAAAAAACCCTCAAATAACTAAAAATAAAGTGTTTTGGGAGTCGAAATTTTTTGGCGCCCTTTAGTCTCAATATATAAGAAACTATCAAGTTCTGTCAATTTTTTTGTTTGATTTCATATAAATAATTACTGATTATTTATTGATCAGCGATATTAAAAACCCTCAAATAACTAAAAATTAAGTGTTTTGTGAGTCGAAAATTTTTTGCGCCTTTTTGTCTCAATATATGAGACAATATCAAGTTTCGTCAATTTTTTTGGTTTGATTTCATAAATACTTACTGATTATTGATCAGCGATATTAAAAACCCTCAAATAACTAAAAATTAAGTGTTTTGTGAGTTGAAAATTTTTATCGCATTTTCGTCTCAATATAACTATCAAGTTTCGTCATTTTTTTTTGTTTGATTTCATATTAATACTTACTGATTATGGATCAGCGATATTAAAAACCCTCAAATAACTAAAAATAAAGTGTTTTGTGACTTGAAAATTTCTTGCGCATTTTCGTCTCAATATGAACAACTATCAAGTTTCGTCAATTTTTTTTTTGTTTGATTTCATATTTATACTAACTGATTATTGATCAGCGATATTAAAAACCCTCAAATACTAAACATAAAGTGTTTTGTGAATCGAATTTTTTTGGCGCCTTTTAGTCTCAATATATAAGAAACTATCAAGTTTCGTCAATTTTTTTTGTTTGATTTCATATTAATACTTACAGATTATTGATCAGCGATATTAAAAACCCTCAAATAACTAAAAATAAAGTGTTTTGTGAGTTGAAAATTTTTTGCGCTATTAAGTCTGACTATATAAGACATTATCAAGTTTCGTCAATTTTTTTTTGCTTGATTTATATTTATACTTACTGATTATTGATCAGTCTCAATATAAACAACTATCAAGTTTCTTCAATTTTTTTTTGTTTGATATCATATTAATACTTACTGATTATTGATCAGCGATATAAAAAACACTCAAATAACTAAAAATAAAGTGTTTTGTGAGTTGAAAATTTTTTGCGCTTATTAGTCTGACTATATAAGACATTATCAAGTTTCGTCAATTTTTTTTTGTTTGATTTCATATTTATACTTACAGATTATTGATCAGCGATATTAAAAACCCTCAAATAACTAAAAATAAAGTGTTTTGTGAGTTGAAAATTTTTTGCGCTATTAAGTCTGACTATATAAGACATTATCAAGTTTCGTCAATTTTTTTTTGCTTGATTTTATATTTATACTTACTGATTATTGACCAGTCTCAATAAAAACAAACAACTATCAAGTTTCTTCAATTTTTTTTTGTTTGATATCATATTAATACTTACTGATTATTGATCAGCGATATAAAAAACCCTCAAATAACTAAAAATAAAGTGTTTTGTGAGTCGAAAATTTTTTGCGCCTTTTTGTCTCAATATATAAGACAATATCAAGTTTCGTCAATTTTTTTGGTTTGATTTCATAAATACTTACTGATTATTGATCAGCGATATTAAAAACCCTCAAATTACTAAAAAATAAAGTGTTTTGTGAGTTGAAAATTTTTTGCGCTTATTAGTCTGACTATATAAGACATTATCAAGTTTCGTCAATTTTTTTTTGTTTGATTTCATATTTATACTTACTGATTATTGATCAGCGATATTAAAAACCCTCAAATAACTAAAAATTAAGTGTTTTGTGAGTTGAAAATTTTTATCGCATTTTCGTCTCAATACAACTATCAAGTTTCGTCATTTTTTTTTGTTTGATTTCATATTAATACTTACTGATTATTGATCAGCGATATTTAAAACCCTCAAATAAGTAAAAATAAAGTGTTTTGTGAGTTCAAAAATTTTTGCGCATTTTCGTCTCAATATATAAGAAACTATCAAGTTTCGTCAATTTTTTTTTGCTTGATTTATATTTATACTTACTGATTATTGATCAGCGATATTAAAAACCCTCAAATAACTAAAATAAAGTGTTTTGTGAGTTGAAAATTTTTGCGCTATTTAGTCTGACTATATAAGACATTATCAAGTTTCGTCATTTTTTTTTTGCTTGATTTCATATTTATACTTACTGATTATTGATCAGCGATATTAAAAACCCTCAAATAACTAAAAATAAATTGTTTTGTGAGTTGAAAATTTTTTGAGTATTTTCGTTTCAATATAAACAACTATCAAGTTTCGTCAATTTTTTTTGTTTGATTTCGTATTAATACTTAATTATTATTGATAAGCGATATTAAAAACCCTGAAATACCTAAAATAAAGTGTTAAGTGAGTCGAAATTTTTTGCGCCTTTTAGTCTCAATATATAAGAAACTATCAAGTTTCGTAAATTTTTTTTTGTTTGATTTCATATTAATACTTACTGATTTTTGTTTAGCGATATTAAAAACCCTCAAATAACTAAAAATAAAGTGTTTTGTGAGTTCAAAAATTTTTGCGCATTTTCGTCTCAATATATAAGAAACTATCAAGTTTCGTCAATTTTTTTTTGTTTGATTTCATATAAATACTTACTGATTATTGATCAGCGATATTAAAAACCCTCAAATAACTTAAAATAAAGTGTTTTGTAAATTAAAAATTTTTGAGCATTTTCGTCTAAATATAAACAACTATCAAGTTTCGTCAACTTATATTTGTTTGATTTGATATTTATACTTACTTATTATTGATAAGCGATAATAAAAACCATCAAATACCTAAAAATAAAGTGTTTAGTGAGTCGAAATTTTTTGCGCCTTTTAGTCTCAATATATAAGAAACTATCAAGTTTCGTAAATTTTTTTATGTTTGATTTCATATTAATACTTACTGATTATTGTTTAGCGATATTAAAAACCCTCAAATTACTAAAAATAAAGTGTTTTGTGAGTTGAAAATTTTTTGCGCTATTTAGTCTGAATATATAAGACATTATCAAGTTTCGTCAATTTTTTTTGTTTGATTTCATATTAATACTTACTTATTATTGATAAGCGATAATAAAAACCCTCAAATAACTAAAAATTAAGTGTTTTGTGAGTCAAAAACTTTTTAGCGCATTTTCGTCTCAATATAAACAATATCAAGTTTCTTCAATTTTTTTTTGTTTTATATCATATTCATACTTACTGATTATTGATCAGCGATATAAAAAACCCTCAAATAACTAAAAATAAAGTGTTTTGGGAGTCGAAATTTTTTGGCGCCCTTTAGTCTCAATATATAAGAAACTATCAAGTTCTGTCAATTTTTTTGTTTGATTTCATATAAATAATTACTGATTATTTATTGATCAGCGATATTAAAAACCCTCAAATAACTAAAAATTAAGTGTTTTGTGAGTCGAAAATTTTTTGCGCCTTTTTGTCTCAATATATGAGACAATATCAAGTTTCGTCAATTTTTTTGGTTTGATTTCATAAATACTTACTGATTATTGATCAGCGATATTAAAAACCCTCAAATAACTAAAAATTAAGTGTTTTGTGAGTTGAAAATTTTTATCGCATTTTCGTCTCAATATAACTATCAAGTTTCGTCATTTTTTTTTGTTTGATTTCATATTAATACTTACTGATTATGGATCAGCGATATTAAAAACCCTCAAATAACTAAAAATAAAGTGTTTTGTGACTTGAAAATTTCTTGCGCATTTTCGTCTCTATATGAACAACTATCAAGTTTCGTCAATTTTTTTTTTGTTTGATTTCATATTTATACTAACTGATTATTGATCAGCGATATTAAAAACCCTCAAATAACTAAACATAAAGTGTTTTGTGAATCGAATTTTTTTGGCGCCTTTTAGTCTCAATATATAAGAAACTATCAAGTTTCGTCAATTTTTTTTGTTTGATTTCATATTAATACTTACAGATTATTGATCAGCGATATTAAAAACCCTCAAATAACTAAAAATAAAGTGTTTTGTGAGTTGAAAATTTTTTGCGCTATTAAGTCTGACTATATAAGACATTATCAAGTTTCGTCAATTTTTTTTTGCTTGATTTTATATTTATACTTACTTACTGATTATTGATCAGTCTCAATATAAACAACTATCAAGTTTCTTCAATTTTTTTTTGTTTGATATCATATTAATACTTACTGATTATTGATCAGCGATATAAAAAACACTCAAATAACTAAAAATAAAGTGTTTTGTGAGTTGAAAATTTTTTGCGCTTATTAGTCTGACTATATAAGACATTATCAAGTTTCTTCAATTTTTTTTTGTTTGATTTCATATTTATACTTACTGATTATTGATCAGCGATATAAAAAACCCTCAAATAACTAAAAATAAAGTGTTTTGTGAGTCGAAAATTTTTTGCGCCTTTTTGTCTCAATATATAAGACAATATCAAGTTTCGTCAATTTTTTTGGTTTGATTTCATAAATACTTACTGATTATTGATCAGCGATATTAAAAACCCTCAAATTACTAAAAATAAAGTGTTTTGTGAGTTGAAAATTTTTTGCGCTTATTAGTCTGACTATATAAGACATTATCAAGTTTCGTCAATTTTTTTTTGTTTGATTTCATATTTATACTTACTGATTATTGATCAGCGATATTAAAAACCCTCAAATAACTAAAAATTAAGTGTTTTGTGAGTTGAAAATTTTTATCGCATTTTCGTCTCAATACAACTATCAAGTTTCGTCATTTTTTTTTGTTTGATTTCATATTAATACTTACTGATTATTGATCAGCGATATTTAAAACCCTCAAATAAGTAAAAATAAAGTGTTTTGTGAGTTCAAAAATTTTTGCGCATTTTCGTCTCAATATATAAGAAACTATCAAGTTTCGTCAATTTTTTTTTGCTTGATTTTATATTTATACTTACTGATTATTGATCAGCGATATTAAAAACCCTCAAATAACTAAAAATAAAGTGTTTTGTGAGTTGAAAATTTTTTGCGCTATTTAGTCTGACTATATAAGACATTATCAAGTTTCGTCATTTTTTTTTTGCTTGATTTCATATTTATACTTACTGATTATTGATCAGCGATATTAAAAACCCTCAAATAACTAAAAATAAATTGTTTTGTGAGTTGAAAATTTTTTGAGTATTTTCGTTTCAATATAAACAACTATCAAGTTTCGTCAATTTTTTTTGTTTGATTTCGTATTAATACTTAATTATTATTGATAAGCGATATTAAAAACCCTGAAATACCTAAAAATAAAGTGTTAAGTGAGTCGAAATTTTTTGCGCCTTTTAGTCTCAATATATAAGAAACTATCAAGTTTCGTAAATTTTTTTTTGTTTGATTTCATATTAATACTTACTGATTTTTGTTTAGCGATATTAAAAACCCTCAAATAACTAAAAATAAAGTGTTTTGTGAGTTCAAAAATTTTTGCGCATTTTCGTCTCAATATATAAGAAACTATCAAGTTTCGTCAATTTTTTTTTGTTTGATTTCATATAAATACTTACTGATTATTGATCAGCGATATTAAAAACCCTCAAATAACTTAAAATAAAGTGTTTTGTAAATTGAAAATTTTTTGAGCATTTTCGTCTAAATATAAACAACTATCAAGTTTCGTCAACTTATATTTGTTTGATTTGATATTTATACTTACTTATTATTGATAAGCGATAATAAAAACCATCAAATACCTAAAAATAAAGTGTTTAGTGAGTCGAAATTTTTTGCGCCTTTTAGTCTCAATATATAAGAAACTATCAAGTTTCGTAAATTTTTTTATGTTTGATTTCATATTAATACTTACTGATTATTGTTTAGCGATATTAAAAACCCTCAAATTACTAAAAATAAAGTGTTTTGTGAGTTGAAAATTTTTTGCGCTATTTAGTCTGAATATATAAGACATTATCAAGTTTCGTCAATTTTTTTTGTTTGATTTCATATTAATACTTACTTATTATTGATAAGCGATAATAAAAACCCTCAAATAACTAAAAATTAAGTGTTTTGTGAGTCAAAAACTTTTTAGCGCATTTTCGTCTCAATATAAACAATATCAAGTTTCTTCAATTTTTTTTTGTTTTATATCATATTCATACTTACTGATTATTGATCAGCGATATAAAAAACCCTCAAATAACTAAAAATAAAGTGTTTTGGGAGTCGAAATTTTTTGGCGCCCTTTAGTCTCAATATATAAGAAACTATCAAGTTCTGTCAATTTTTTTGTTTGATTTCATATAAATAATTACTGATTATTTATTGATCAGCGATATTAAAAACCCTCAAATAACTAAAAATTAAGTGTTTTGTGAGTCGAAAATTTTTTGCGCCTTTTTGTCTCAATATATGAGACAATATCAAGTTTCGTCAATTTTTTTGGTTTGATTTCATAAATACTTACTGATTATTGATCAGCGATATTAAAAACCCTCAAATAACTAAAAATTAAGTGTTTTGTGAGTTGAAAATTTTTATCGCATTTTCGTCTCAATATAACTATCAAGTTTCGTCATTTTTTTTTGTTTGATTTCATATTAATACTTACTGATTATGGATCAGCGATATTAAAAACCCTCAAATAACTAAAAATAAAGTGTTTTGTGACTTGAAAATTTCTTGCGCATTTTCGTCTCTATATGAACAACTATCAAGTTTCGTCAATTTTTTTTTTGTTTGATTTCATATTTATACTAACTGATTATTGATCAGCGATATTAAAAACCCTCAAATAACTAAACATAAAGTGTTTTGTGAATCGAATTTTTTTGGCGCCTTTTAGTCTCAATATATAAGAAACTATCAAGTTTCGTCAATTTTTTTTGTTTGATTTCATATTAATACTTACAGATTATTGATCAGCGATATTAAAAACCCTCAAATAACTAAAAATAAAGTGTTTTGTGAGTTGAAAATTTTTTGCGCTATTAAGTCTGACTATATAAGACATTATCAAGTTTCGTCAATTTTTTTTTGCTTGATTTTATATTTATACTTACTGATTATTGATCAGTCTCAATATAAACAACTATCAAGTTTCTTCAATTTTTTTTTGTTTGATATCATATTAATACTTACTGATTATTGATCAGCGATATAAAAAACACTCAAATAACTAAAAATAAAGTGTTTTGTGAGTTGAAAATTTTTTGCGCTTATTAGTCTGACTATATAAGACATTATCAAGTTTCGTCAATTTTTTTTTGTTTGATTTCATATTTATACTTACTGATTATTGATCAGCGATATTAAAAACCCTCAAATTACTAAAAATAAAGTGTTTTGTGAGTTCAAAAATTTTTGCGCATTTTCGTCTCAATATATAAGAAACTATCAAGTTTCGTCAATTTTTTTTTGTTTGATTTCATATAAATACTTACTGATTATTGATCAGCGATATTAAAAACCCTCAAATAACTTAAAATAAAGTGTTTTGTAAATTGAAAATTTTTTGAGCATTTTCGTCTAAATATAAATAACTATCAAGTTTCGTCAACTTATATTTGTTTGATTTCATATTTATACTTACTTATTATTGATAAGCGATAATAAAAACCATCAAATACCTAAAAATAAAGTGTTTAGTGAGTCGAAATTTTTTGCGCCTTTTAGTCTCAATATATAAGAAACTATCAAGTTTCGTAAATTTTTTTATGTTTGATTTCATATTAATACTTACTGATTATTGTTTAGCGATATTAAAAACCCTCAAATTACTAAAAATAAAGTGTTTTGTGAGTTGAAAATTTTTTGCGCTATTTAGTCTGAATATATAAGACATTATCAAGTTTCGTCAATTTTTTTTGTTTGATTTCATATTAATACTTACTTATTATTGATAAGCGATAATAAAAACCCTCAAATAACTAAAAATTAAGTGTTTTGTGAGTCAAAAACTTTTTAGCGCATTTTCGTCTCAATATAAACAATATCAAGTTTCTTCAATTTTTTTTTGTTTTATATCATATTCATACTTACTGATTATTGATCAGCGATATAAAAAACCCTCAAATAACTAAAAATAAAGTGTTTTGATAATTGAATTTTTTCCGCCTTTTAGTCTCAATATATAAGACACTATCCAGTTTCGTCAATTTTTTTTTTGTTTGATTTCATATTAATACTTACTAATTATTGATCAGCGATATTAAAAACCCTCAAATAACTAAAAATAAAGTGTTTTGTGAGTTGAAAATTTTTGGTGCTATTTAGTCTCACTATATAAGACATTATCAAGTTTCGTCAATTTTTTTTTGTTTGATTTCATATTTTTCTTACTTATTATTGATAAGCGATAATAAAAACCCTCAAATAACTAAAAATAAAGTGTTTTGTGAGTCGAAAACTTTTCAGCGCCATTTTCGTCTTAATATAAACAACTATCAAGTTTTGTCATTTTTTTTTGTTTGATATCATTTTAATACTTACTGATTATTGATCAGCGATATAAAAAACCCTCAAATAACTAAAAATAAAGTGTTTTGTGAGTTGAAAATTTTTTGCGAATTTTCGTCTCAATATAAACAACTATCAAGTTTCGTCAATTTTTTTTTGTTTGATTTCATATTAATACTTACTGATTATTGATCAGCGATATAAAAAAACCCTCAAATAACTAAAAATTAAGTGTTTTGTGAGTCGAAATTTTTTGCGCCTTTTAGTCTCAATATATAAGAAACTATCAAGTTTCGTCAATTTTTTTTGTTTGATTTCATATTAATACATACAGATTATTGATCAGCGATATTTAAAACCCTCAAATATATAAAAATAAAGTGTTTTGTGAGTCGAAATTTTTCTCGCCTTTTAGTCTCAATATATAAGAAACTATCAAGTTTCGTCAATTTTTTTTTGTTTGATTTCATATTAATACTTACTGATTATTGATCAGCGATATTAAAAACCCTCAAATAACTAAAGATAAAGTGTTTTGTGAGTCGAAATTTTTTGGCTCCTTTTGGTCTCAATATATAAGAAACTATCAAGTTTCGTCATTTTTTTTTGTTTGATTTCATATTAATACTTACTGATTATTGATCAGCGATATAAAAAACCTTCAAATAACTAAAAATAAAGTGTTTTGTGAGTTGAAAATTTTTTGCGAATTTTCGTCTCAATATAAGCAACTATCAAGTTTCGTCAATTTTTTTTTGTTTGATTTCATATTAATACTTACTGATTATTGATCAGCGATATTAAAAACCCTCAAATAACTAAAAATTAAGTGTTTTGTGAGTCGAAATTTTTCTCGCCTTTTAGTCTCAATATATAAGAAACTATCAAGTTTCGTCAATTTTTTTTTGTTTGATTTCATATTAATACTTACTGATTATTGATCAGCGATATTAAAAACCCTCAAATAACTAAAAATAAAGTGTTTTGTGAGTTGAAAATTTTTTGCGCATTTTAGTCTCAATATATAAGACACTATCAAATTTCGTCAAGTTTTTTTGTTTGATTTCATATTAATACTTACTGATTATTGATCAGCGATATTAAAAACCCTCAAATAACTAAAAATTAAGTGTTTTGTGACTTGAAAATTTTTCGCGCATTTTCGTCTTAATATAAACAACTATCAAGTTTTGTCATTTTTTTTTGTTTGATATCATTTTAATACTTACTGATTATTGATCAGCGATATAAAAAACCCTCAAATAACTAAAAATAAAGTGTTTTGTGAGTCGAAAATTTTTTGCGCCTTTTTGTCTCAATATATGAGACAATATCAAGTTTCGTCAATTTTTTTTGTTTGATTTCATAAATACTTACTGATTATTGATCAGCGATATTAAAAACCCTCAAATAACTAAAAATTAAGTGTTTTGTGAGTTGAAAATTTTTATCGCATTTTCGTCTCAATATAACTATCAAGTTTCGTCATTTTTTTTTGTTTGATTTCATATTAATACTTACTGATTATGGATCAGCGATATTAAAAACCCTCAAATAACTAAAAATAAAGTGTTTTGTGACTTGAAAATTTCTTGCGCATTTTCGTCTCAATATGAACAACTATCAAGTTTCGTCAATTTTTTTTTTGTTTGATTTCATATTTATACTAACTGATTATTGATCAGCGATATTAAAAACCCTCAAATAACTAAACATAAAGTGTTTTGTGAATCGAATTTTTTTGGCGCCTTTTAGTCTCAATATATAAGAAACTATCAAGTTTCGTCAATTTTTTTTGTTTGATTTCATATTAATACTTACAGATTATTGATCAGCGATATTAAAAACCCTCAAATAACTAAAAATAAAGTGTTTTGTGAGTTGAAAATTTTTTGCGCTATTAAGTCTGACTATATAAGACGCCGATATCTATATCGATATCTATAAAAACAAACAACTATCAAGTTTCTTCAATTTTTTTTTGTTTGATATCATATTAATACTTACTGATTATTGATCAGCGATATAAAAAACCCTCAAATAACTAAAAATAAAGTGTTTTGTGAGTCGAAAATTTTTTGCGCCTTTTTGTCTCAATATATAAGACAATATCAAGTTTCGTCAATTTTTTTGGTTTGATTTCATAAATACTTACTGATTATTGATCAGCGATATTAAAAACCCTCAAATTACTAAAAATAAAGTGTTTTGTGAGTTGAAAATTTTTTGCGCTTATTAGTCTGACTATATAAGACATTATCAAGTTTCGTCAATTTTTTTTTGTTTGATTTCATATTTATACTTACTGATTATTGATCAGCAATATTAAAAACCCTCAAATAACTAAAAATTAAGTGTTTTGTGAGTTGAAAATTTTTATCGCATTTTCGTCTCAATACAACTATCAAGTTTCGTCATTTTTTTTTGTTTGATTTCATATTAATACTTACTGATTATTGATCAGCGATATTTAAAACCCTCAAATAACTAAAAATAAAGTGTTTTGTGAGTTCAAAAATTTTTGCGCATTTTCGTCTCAATATATAAGAAACTATCAAGTTTCGTCAATTTTTTTTTGCTTGATTTTATATTTATACTTACTGATTATTGATCAGCGATATTAAAAACCCTCAAATAACTAAAAATAAAGTGTTTTGTGAGTTGAAAATTTTTTGCGCTATTTAGTCTGACTATATAAGACATTATCAAGTTTCGTCATTTTTTTTTTGCTTGATTTCATATTTATACTTACTGATTATTGATCAGCGATATTAAAAACCCTCAAATAACTAAAAATAAATTGTTTTGTGAGTTGAAAATTTTTTGAGTATTTTCGTTTCAATATAAACAACTATCAAGTTTCGTCAATTTTTTTTGTTTGATTTCGTATTAATACTTAATTATTATTGATAAGCGATATTAAAAACCCTGAAATACCTAAAAATAAAGTGTTAAGTGAGTCGAAATTTTTTGCGCCTTTTAGTCTCAATATATAAGAAACTATCAAGTTTCGTAAATTTTTTTTTGTTTGATTTGATATTAATACTTTCTGATTATTGATCCGCGATATAAAAAACCCTCAAATAACTAAAAATAAAGTGTTTCGTGAGTCGAAATTTTTTTGCGAATTTTCGTCTCAATATAAACTATCAAGTTTCGTCAATTTTTTTTGTTTGATTTCATATTAATACTTACTGATTATTGATCAGCGATATTAAAAACCCTCAAATAACTAAAAATAAAGTGTTTTGTCAGTCGAAATTTTTTTGCGCCTTTTAGTCTCAATATATAAGAAACTATCAAGTTTCGTCAATTTTTTTTGTTTGATTTCATATTAATACTTACTGATTATTGTTCAGCGATATTAAAAACCCTCAAATAACTAAAAATTAAATGTTTTGCGAGTCGAAGTTTTTTTGCGCCTTTTAGTCTCAATATATAAAAAACTATCAAGTTTCGTAAATTTTTTTTTGTTTGATTTGATATTAATACTTTCTGATAATTGATCAGCGATATTAAAAACCCTCAAATAACTAAAAATAAAGTGTTTTGTGAGTTGAAATTTTTTTGCGCCTGTTAGTCTCAATATATAAGAAACTATCAAGTTTCGTACATTTTTTTTTGTTTGATTTCATATTAATACTTACTGATTATTGATCAGCGATATTAAAAACCCTCAAATAACTTAAAATTAAGTGTTTTGTGAGTTGAAATTTTTTACGCCTTTTAGTCTCAATATACAAGACACTATCAAGTTTCGTCAATTTTTTTTTTGTTTGATCTCGTTTAAATACTTACTGATTATTGATCAGCGATATAAAAAACCCTCAAATAACTAGAAATGAAGTGTTTCGTGAGTCGAAATTTTTTTGCGCCTTTTAGTCTCAATATATGACACTATCAAGTTTCGTCAATTTTTTTTTGTTTGATTTGATATAAATACTTTCTGATTATTCATCAGCGATATTAAAAACCGTCAAATAACTAAAAATAAATTGTTTTGTGAGTTGAAATTTTTTGGCGCCTTTAAGTCTCAATATATAAGAAACTATCAAGTTTCGTAATTTTTTTTTGTTTGATTTGATATGAATACTTTCTGATTATTGATCAGCGATATTAAAAACCCTCAAATAACTAAAAATAAAGTGTTTTGTGAGTCGAAATTTTTTTGCGCCTTTTAGTCTCAATATATAAGAAACTATCAAGTTTCGTCAATTTTTTTTTGTTTAATTTCATAAAAATACTTACTGATTATTGATCAGTGATATTAAAAACCCTGAAATAACTAAAAATAAAGTGTTTTGTGTGTCGAAATTTTATGGCGCCTTATAGTCTCAATCTATAAGAAACTATCAAGTTTCGTCAATTTTTTTTTGTTTGATTTGATATTCATACTTTCCGATTATTGATCAGCGATATAAAAAACCCTCAAATAACTCAAAATAAAGTGTTTTGTGAGTTGAAATTTTTTGCGCCTTTTAGTCCCAATATATAAGACACTCAAGTTTCGTCAATTTTTTTTTGTTTGATTTAATATTAATACTTTCTGATTATTGATCAGCGATATTAAAAACCCTCAAATAACTAAAAATAAAGTGTTTTGTTAGTTGAAATTTTTTTGCGCGTTTTCGTCTCAAAATAAACAACAATCAAGTTTCGTCAATTTTTTTTTGTTTGATGTCGTTTTAATACTTACTGATTATTGATCAGCGATATTAAAAACCCTCAAATAACTCAAAATAAAGTGTTTTGTGAGTCGAAATTTTTTGGTGCCTTTAAGTCTCAATATATAAAAAACTATCAAGTTTCGTCAATTTTTTTTGTTTGATTTCATATTAATACTTACTGATTATTGATCAGCGATATTAAAAACCCTCAAATAACTAAAAATTAAGTGTTTTGCGAGTCGAAATTTTTTTGCGCCTTTTAGTCTCAATATATAAAAAACTATCAAGTTTCGTAAATTTTTTTTTGTTTGATTTCATATTAATACTTACTGATTATTGATCAGCGATATAAAAAACCCTCAAATAACTAAAAATAAAGTGATTTGTGAGTCGAAATTTTTTGGCGCCTTTTAGTCTCAATTTTAAAGAAACTATCAAGTTTCGTCAATTTTTTTTGTTTGATCTCGTTTTAATACTTACTGATTATTGATCAGCGATATTAAAAACCCTCAAATAATTAAAAATAAAGTGTTTCGTGAGTCGAAATTTTTTTGTGCCTTTTAGTCTCAATATATGACACTATCAAGTTTCGTAAATTTTTTTTTGTTTGATTTGATATTAATACTTTCTGATTATTGATCAGCGATATTAAAAACCCTCAAATAACTAAAAATAAAGTGTTTTGTGAGTCGAAATTTTTTTGCGCTTTTTAGTCTCAATATATAAGAAACTATCAAGTTTCGTCATTGTTTTTTTGTTTGATTTGATATTAATACTTTCTGATTATTGATCAGCGATATAAAAAACCCTCAAATAATTAAAAATAAAGTGTTTTGTGAGTTGAATTTTTTTTGCGCCTTTTAGTCTGAATATATTAGAAACTATCAAGTTTCGTAAATTTTTTTTTGTTTAATTTCATATTAATACTTACTGATTATTGATCAGCGATATTAAAAACCCTCAAATAATTAAAAATAAAGTGTTTCGTGAGTCGAAATTTTTTTGCGCCTTTTAGTCTCAATATATGACACTATCAAGTTTCGTCAATTTTTTTTGTGTTATTTCATATTAATACTTACTGATTATTGATCAGCGATATTAAAAACCCTCAAATAATTAAAAATAAAGTGTTTTGTGAGTTGAAATTTTTTGCGCCTTTTAGTCTCAATATATAAGACATTCAAGTTTCGTCAATTTTTTTTTGTTTGATTTAATATTAATACTTACTGATTATTGATCAGCGATATTAAAAACCCTCAAATAACTAAAAATAAAGTGTTTTGTGAGTCGAAATTTTTTTGCGCTTTTTAGTCTCAATATATAAGAAACTATCAAGTTTCGTCATTGTTTTTTTGTTTGATTTGATATTAATACTTTCTGATTATTGATCAGCGATATAAAAAACCCTCAAATAATTAAAAATAAAGTGTTTTGTGAGTTGAATTTTTTTTGCGCCTTTTAGTCTGAATATATTAGAAACTATCAAGTTTCGTAAATTTTTTTTTTGTTTAATTTCATATTAATACTTACTGATTATTGATCAGCGATATTAAAAACCCTCAAATAATTAAAAATAAAGTGTTTCGTGAGTCGAAATTTTTTTGTGCCTTTTAGTCTCAATATATGACACTATCAAGTTTCGTCAATTTTTTTTTGTTTGATTTGATATTAATACTTTCTGATTATTGATCAGCGATATTAAAAACCCTCAAATAACTAAAAATAAAGTGTTTTGTGAGTCGAAATTTTTTTGCGCTTTTTAGTCTCAATATATAAGAAACTATCAAGTTTCGTCAATTTTTTTTTGTTTAATTTCATTAAAATACTTACTGATTATTGATCAGCGATATTAAAAACCCTCAAATAACTTAAAATTAAGTGTTTTGTGTGTCGAAATTTTATGGCGCCTTATAGTCTCAATCTATTAGAAACTATCAAGTTTCGTCAATTTTTTTTTGTTTGATTTGATATTAATACTTTCTGATTATTGATCAGCGATATTAAAAACCCTCAAATAACTAAAAATAAAGTGTTTTGTGAGTCGAAATTTTTTTGCGCTTTTTAGTCTCAATATATAAGAAACTATCAAGTTTCGTAAATTTTTTTCTGTTTAATTTCATATTAATACTTACTGATTATTGATCAGCGATATAAAAAACCCTCAAATAACTCAAAATAAAGTGTTTTGTGAGTCGAATTTTTTTGGCGCCTTTTAGTCTCAATATATAAAAAACTATCAAGTTTCGTCAATTTTTTTTGTTTGATTTCATATTAATACTTACTGATTATTGTTCAGCGATATTAAAAACCCTCAAATAACTAAAAATTAAGTGTTTTGCGAGTCGAAATTTTTTTGCGCATTTTAGTCTCAATATATAAAAAACTATCAAGTTTCGTAAATTTTTTTTTGTTTGATTTCATATTAATACTTACTGATTATTGATCAGCGATATAAAAAACCCTCAAATAACTAAAAATAAAGTGTTTTGGGAGTCGAAATTTTTTGGCGCCCTTTAGTCTCAATATATAAGAAACTATCAAGTTCTGTCAATTTTTTTGTTTGATTTCATATAAATAATTACTGATTATTTATTGATCAGCGATATTAAAAACCCTCAAATAACTAAAAATTAAGTGTTTTGTGAGTCGAAAATTTTTTGCGCCTTTTTGTCTCAATATATGAGACAATATCAAGTTTCGTCAATTTTTTTGGTTTGATTTCATAAATACTTACTGATTATTGATCAGCGATATTAAAAACCCTCAAATAACTAAAAATTAAGTGTTTTGTGAGTTGAAAATTTTTATCGCATTTTCGTCTCAATATAACTATCAAGTTTCGTCATTTTTTTTTGTTTGATTTCATATTAATACTTACTGATTATGGATCAGCGATATTAAAAACCCTCAAATAACTAAAAATAAAGTGTTTTGTGACTTGAAAATTTCTTGCGCATTTTCGTCTCAATATGAACAACTATCAAGTTTCGTCAATTTTTTTTTTGTTTGATTTCATATTTATACTAACTGATTATTGATCAGCGATATTAAAAACCCTCAAATAACTAAACATAAAGTGTTTTGTGAATCGAATTTTTTTGGCGCCTTTTAGTCTCAATATATAAGAAACTATCAAGTTTCGTCAATTTTTTTTGTTTGATTTCATATTAATACTTACAGATTATTGATCAGCGATATTAAAAACCCTCAAATAACTAAAAATAAAGTGTTTTGTGAGTTGAAAATTTTTTGCGCTATTAAGTCTGACTATATAAGACATTATCAAGTTTCGTCAATTTTTTTTTGCTTGATTTTATATTTATACTTACTGATTATTGATCAGTCTCAATATAAACAACTATCAAGTTTCTTCAATTTTTTTTTGTTTGATATCATATTAATACTTACTGATTATTGATCAGCGATATAAAAAACACTCAAATAACTAAAAATAAAGTGTTTTGTGAGTTGAAAATTTTTTGCGCTTATTAGTCTGACTATATAAGACATTATCAAGTTTCGTCAATTTTTTTTTGTTTGATTTCATATTTATACTTACAGATTATTGATCAGCGATATTAAAAACCCTCAAATAACTAAAAATAAAGTGTTTTGTGAGTTGAAAATTTTTTGCGCTATTAAGTCTGACTATATAAGACATTATCAAGTTTCGTCAATTTTTTTTTGCTTGATTTTATATTTATACTTACTGATTATTGACCAGTCTCAATAAAAACAAACAACTATCAAGTTTCTTCAATTTTTTTTTGTTTGATATCATATTAATACTTACTGATTATTGATCAGCGATATAAAAAACCCTCAAATAACTAAAAATAAAGTGTTTTGTGAGTCGAAAATTTTTGCGCCTTTTTGTCTCAATATATAAGACAATATCAAGTTTCGTAAATTTTTTTGGTTTGATTTCATAAATACTTACTGATTATTGATCAGCGATATTAAAAACCCTCAAATTACTAAAAATAAAGTGTTTTGTGAGTTGAAATTTTTTTGCGCTTATTAGTCTGACTATATAAGACATTATCAAGTTTCGTCAATTTTTTTTTGTTTGATTTCATATTTATACTTACTGATTATTGATCAGCGATATTAAAAACCCTCAAATAACTAAAAATTAAGTGTTTTGTGAGTTGAAAATTTTTATCGCATTTTCGTCTCAATACAACTATCAAGTTTCGTCATTTTTTTTTGTTTGATTTCATATTAATACTTACTGATTATTGATCAGCGATATTTAAAACCCTCAAATAACTAAAAATAAAGTGTTTTGTGAGTTCAAAAATTTTTGCGCATTTTCGTCTCAATATATAAGAAACTATCAAGTTTCGTCAATTTTTTTTTGCTTGATTTTATATTTATACTTACTGATTATTGATCAGCGATATTAAAAACCCTCAAATAACTAAAAATAAATTGTTTTGTGAGTTGAAAATTTTTTGAGTATTTTCGTTTCAATATAAACAACTATCAAGTTTCGTCAATTTTTTTTGTTTGATTTCGTATTAATACTTAATTATTATTGATAAGCGATATTAAAAACCCTGAAATACCTAAAAATAAAGTGTTAAGTGAGTCGAAATTTTTTGCGCCTTTTAGTCTCAATATATAAGAAACTATCAAGTTTCGTAAATTTTTTTTTGTTTGATTTCATATTAATACTTACTGATTTTTGTTTAGCGATATTAAAAACCCTCAAATAACTAAAAATAAAGTGTTTTGTGAGTTCAAAAATTTTTGCGCATTTTCGTCTCAATATATAAGAAACTATCAAGTTTCGTCAATTTTTTTTTGTTTGATTTCATATAAATACTTACTGATTATTGATCAGCGATATTAAAAACCCTCAAATAACTTAAAATAAAGTGTTTTGTAAATTGAAAATTTTTTGAGCATTTTCGTCTAAATATAAACAACTATCAAGTTTCGTCAACTTATATTTGTTTGATTTCATATTTATACTTACTTATTATTGATAAGCGATAATAAAAACCATCAAATACCTAAAAATAAAGTGTTTAGTGAGTCGAAATTTTTTGCGCCTTTTAGTCTCAATATATAAGAAACTATCAAGTTTCGTAAATTTTTTTATGTTTGATTTCATATTAATACTTACTGATTATTGTTTAGCGATTTTAAAAACCCTCAAATTACTAAAAATAAAGTGTTTTGTGAGTTGAAAATTTTTTGCGCTATTTAGTCTGAATATATAAGACATTATCAAGTTTCGTCAATTTTTTTTGTTTGATTTCATATTAATACTTACTTATTATTGATAAGCGATAATAAAAACCCTCAAATAACTAAAAATTAAGTGTTTTGTGAGTCAAAAACTTTTTAGCGCATTTTCGTCTCAATATAAACAATATCAAGTTTCTTCAATTTTTTTTTGTTTTATATCATATTCATACTTACTGATTATTGATCAGCGATATAAAAAACCCTCAAATAACTAAAAATAAAGTGTTTTGGGAGTCGAAATTTTTTGGCGCCCTTTAGTCTCAATATATAAGAAACTATCAAGTTCTGTCAATTTTTTTGTTTGATTTCATATAAATAATTACTGATTATTTATTGATCAGCGATATTAAAAACCCTCAAATAACTAAAAATTAAGTGTTTTGTGAGTCGAAAATTTTTTGCGCCTTTTTGTCTCAATATATGAGACAATATCAAGTTTCGTCAATTTTTTTGGTTTGATTTCATAAATACTTACTGATTATTGATCAGCGATATTAAAAACCCTCAAATAACTAAAAATTAAGTGTTTTGTGAGTTGAAAATTTTTATCGCATTTTCGTCTCAATATAACTATCAAGTTTCGTCATTTTTTTTTGTTTGATTTCATATTAATACTTACTGATTATGGATCAGCGATATTAAAAACCCTCAAATAACTAAAAATAAAGTGTTTTGTGACTTGAAAATTTCTTGCGCATTTTCGTCTCAATATGAACAACTATCAAGTTTCGTCAATTTTTTTTTTGTTTGATTTCATATTTATACTAACTGATTATTGATCAGCGATATTAAAAACCCTCAAATAACTAAACATAAAGTGTTTTGTGAATCGAATTTTTTTGGCGCCTTTTAGTCTCAATATATAAGAAACTATCAAGTTTCGTCAATTTTTTTTGTTTGATTTCATATTAATACTTACAGATTATTGATCAGCGATATTAAAAACCCTCAAATAACTAAAAATAAAGTGTTTTGTGAGTTGAAAATTTTTTGCGCTATTAAGTCTGACTATATAAGACATTATCAAGTTTCGTCAATTTTTTTTTGCTTGATTTTATATTTATACTTACTGATTATTGATCAGTCTCAATATAAACAACTATCAAGTTTCTTCAATTTTTTTTTGTTTGATATCATATTAATACTTACTGATTATTGATCAGCGATATAAAAAACACTCAAATAACTAAAAATAAAGTGTTTTGTGAGTTGAAATTTTTTTGCGCCTGTTAGTCTCAATATATAAGAAACTATCAAGTTTCGTACATTTTTTTTTGTTTGATTTCATATTAATACTTACTGATTATTGATCAGCGATATTAAAAACCCTCAAATAACTAAAAATAAAGTGTTTTGTGAGTTGAAATTTTTTTGCGCCGGTTAGTCTCAATATATAAGAAACTATTAAGTTTCGTACATTTTTTTTTGTTTAATTTCATATTAATACTTACTGATTATTGATCAGCGATATTAAAAACCTATAAATACCTTAAAATTAAGTGTTTTGTGAGTTGAAATTTTTTACGCCTTTTAGTCTCAATATACAAGACACTATCAAGTTTCGTCAATTTTTTTTTGTTTGATCTCGTTTAAATACTTACTGATTATTGATCAGCGATATAAAAAAACCCTCAAATAACTAGAAATGAAGTGTTTCGTGAGTCGAAAATTTTTTGCGCCTTTTAGTCTCAATATATGACACTATCAAGTTTCGTCAATTTTTTTTTGTTTGATTTGATATAAATACTTTCTGATTATTCATCAGCGATATTAAAAACCATCAAATAACTAAAAATAAATTGTTTTGTGAGTTGAAATTTTTTGGCGCCTTTAAGTCTCAATATATAAGAAACTATCAAGTTTCGTAATTTTTTTTTTGTTTGATTTGATATTAATACTTTCTGATTATTGATCAGCGATATTAAAAACCCTCAAATAACTAAAAATAAAGTGTTTCGTGAGTCGAAATTTTTTTGCGAATTTTCGTCTCAATATAAACAACTATCAAGTTTCGTCAATTTTTTTTGTTTGATTTCATATTAATACTTACTGATTATTGTTCAGCGATATTAAAAACCCTCAAATAACTAAAAATTAAGTGTTTTGCGAGTCGAAATTTTTTTGCGCCTTTAAGTCTCAATATATAAAAAACTATCAAGTTTCGTAAATTTTTTTTGTTTGATTTCATATTAATACTTACTGATTATTGATCAGCGATATACAAAACCCTCAAATAACTTAAAATAAAGTGTTTTGGGAGTCGAAATTTTTTGGCGCCCTTTAGTCTCAATATATAAGAAACTATCAAGTTTCGTCATTTTTTTTGTTTGATTTCATATAAATACTTATTGATTATTGATCAGCGATATTTAAAACCCTCAAATAACTAAAAATTAAGTGTTTTGTGAGTCGAAATTTTTTTGCGCCTTTTAGTCTCAATATATGACACTATCAAGTTTCGTCAATTTTTTTTTGTTTGATTTGATATTAATACTTACTGATTATTGATCAGCGATATTAAAAACCCTCAAATAACTTAAAATAAAGTGTTTTGTGAGTTGAAATTTTTTACGCCTTTTAGTCTCAATATACAAGACACTATCAAGTTTCGTCAATTTTTTTTTGTTTGATCTCGTTTAAATACTTACTGATTATTGATCAGCGATATTAAAAACCCTCAAATAACTAAAAATAAAGTGTTTTGTGAGTCGAAATTTTTTTGCGCTTTTTAGTCTCAATATATAAGATACTATCAAGTTTCGTCATTGTTTTTTTGTTTGATTTGATATTAATACTTTCTGATTATTGATCAGCGATATAAAAAACCCTCAATTAACTAAAAATAAAGTGTTTTGTGAGTTGAATTTTTTTGCGCCTTTTAGTCTTAATATATTAGAAACTATCAAGTTTCGTAAATTTTTTTTTTTGTTTAATTTCATATTAATACTTACTGATTATTGATCAGCGATATTAAAAACCCTCAAATAACTAAAAATAAAGTGTTTTGTGAGTCGAAATTTTCTTGCGCTTTTTAGTCTCAATATATAAGAAACTATCAAGTTTCGTCAATTTTTTTTTGTTTAATTTCATAAAAATACTTACTGATTATTGATCAGAGATATTAAAAACCCTCAAATAACTTAAAATTAAGTGTTTTGTGTGTCGAAATTTTATGGCGCCTTATAGTCTTAATCTATAAGAAACTATCAAGTTTCGTCAATTTTTTTTTGTTTGATTTGATATTATTAATACTTTCCGATTATTGATCAGCGATATAAAAAACCCTCAAATAACTCAAAATAAAGTGTTTTGTGAGTTGAAATTTTTTGCGCCTTTTAGTCTCAATATATAAGACACTATCAAGTTTCGTAAATTTTTTTTTGTTTGATTTGATATTAATACTTTCTGATTATTGATCCGCGATATAAAAAACCCTCAAATAACTAAAAATAAAGTGTTTCGTTAGTCGAAATTTTTTAGCGAATTTTCGTCTCAATATAAACTATCAAGTTTCGTCAATTTTTTTTGTTTGATTTCATATTAATACTTACTGATTATTGATCAGCGATATTAAAAACCCTCAAATAACTAAAAATAAAGTGTTTTGTGAGTCGAAATTTTCTTGCGCTTTTTAGTCTCAATATATAAGAAACTATCAAGTTTCGTCAATTTTTTTTTGTTTAATTTCATAAAAATACTTACTGATTATTGATCAGAGATATTAAAAACCCTCAAATAACTTAAAATTAAGTGTTTTGTGTGTCGAAATTTTATGGCGCCTTATAGTCTTAATCTATAAGAAACTATCAAGTTTCGTCAATTTTTTTTTGTTTAATTTCATAAAAATACTTACTGATTATTGATCAGAGATATTAAAAACCCTCAAATAACTTAAAATTAAGTGTTTTGTGTGTCGAAATTTTATGGCGCCTTATAGTCTTAATCTATAAGAAACTATCAAGTTTCGTCAATTTTTTTTTGTTTGATTTGATATTATTAATACTTTCCGATTATTGATCCGCGATATAAAAAACCCTCAAATAACTAAAAATAAAGTGTTTCGTGAGTCGAAATTTTTTTGCGAATTTTCGTCTCAATATAAACTATCAAGTTTCGTCAATTTTTTTTGTTTGATTTCATATTAATACTTACTGATTATTGATCAGCGATATTAAAAACCCTCAAATAACTAAAAATAAAGTGTTTTGTCAGTCGAAATTTTTTTGCGCCTTTTAGTCTCAATATATAAGAAACTATCAAGTTTCGTCAATTTTTTTTGTTTGATTTCATATTAATACTTACTGATTATTGTTCAGCGATATTAAAAACCCTCAAATAACTAAAAATTAAATGTTTTGCGAGTCGAAGTTTTTTTGCGCCTTTTAGTCTCAATATATAAAAAACTATCAAGTTTCGTAAATTTTTTTTTGTTTGATTTGATATTAATACTTTCTGATAATTGATCAGCGATATTAAAAACCCTCAAATAACTAAAAATAAAGTGTTTTGTGAGTTGAAATTTTTTTGCGCCTGTTAGTCTCAATATATAAGAAACTATCAAGTTTCGTACATTTTTTTTTGTTTGATTTCATATTAATACTTACTGATTATTGATCAGCGATATTAAAAACCCTCAAATAACTTAAAATTAAGTGTTTTGTGAGTTGAAATTTTTTACGCCTTTTAGTCTCAATATACAAGACACTATCAAGTTTCGTCAATTTTTTTTTTGTTTGATCTCGTTTAAATACTTACTGATTATTGATCAGCGATATAAAAAACCCTCAAATAACTAGAAATGAAGTGTTTCGTGAGTCGAAATTTTTTTGCGCCTTTTAGTCTCAATATATGACACTATCAAGTTTCGTCAATTTTTTTTTGTTTGATTTGATATAAATACTTTCTGATTATTCATCAGCGATATTAAAAACCGTCAAATAACTAAAAATAAATTGTTTTGTGAGTTGAAATTTTTTGGCGCCTTTAAGTCTCAATATATAAGAAACTATCAAGTTTCGTAATTTTTTTTTGTTTGATTTGATATGAATACTTTCTGATTATTGATCAGCGATATTAAAAACCCTCAAATAACTAAAAATAAAGTGTTTTGTGAGTCGAAATTTTTTTGCGCCTTTTAGTCTCAATATATAAGAAACTATCAAGTTTCGTCAATTTTTTTTTGTTTAATTTCATAAAAATACTTACTGATTATTGATCAGTGATATTAAAAACCCTGAAATAACTAAAAATAAAGTGTTTTGTGTGTCGAAATTTTATGGCGCCTTATAGTCTCAATCTATAAGAAACTATCAAGTTTCGTCAATTTTTTTTTGTTTGATTTGATATTCATACTTTCCGATTATTGATCAGCGATATAAAAAACCCTCAAATAACTCAAAATAAAGTGTTTTGTGAGTTGAAATTTTTTGCGCCTTTTAGTCCCAATATATAAGACACTCAAGTTTCGTCAATTTTTTTTTGTTTGATTTAATATTAATACTTTCTGATTATTGATCAGCGATATTAAAAACCCTCAAATAACTAAAAATAAAGTGTTTTGTTAGTTGAAATTTTTTTGCGCGTTTTCGTCTCAAAATAAACAACAATCAAGTTTCGTCAATTTTTTTTTGTTTGATGTCGTTTTAATACTTACTGATTATTGATCAGCGATATTAAAAACCCTCAAATAACTCAAAATAAAGTGTTTTGTGAGTCGAAATTTTTTGGTGCCTTTAAGTCTCAATATATAAAAAACTATCAAGTTTCGTCAATTTTTTTTGTTTGATTTCATATTAATACTTACTGATTATTGATCAGCGATATTAAAAACCCTCAAATAACTAAAAATTAAGTGTTTTGCGAGTCGAAATTTTTTTGCGCCTTTTAGTCTCAATATATAAAAAACTATCAAGTTTCGTAAATTTTTTTTTGTTTGATTTCATATTAATACTTACTGATTATTGATCAGCGATATAAAAAACCCTCAAATAACTAAAAATAAAGTGATTTGTGAGTCGAAATTTTTTGGCGCCTTTTAGTCTCAATTTTAAAGAAACTATCAAGTTTCGTCAATTTTTTTTGTTTGATCTCGTTTTAATACTTACTGATTATTGATCAGCGATATTAAAAACCCTCAAATAATTAAAAATAAAGTGTTTCGTGAGTCGAAATTTTTTTGTGCCTTTTAGTCTCAATATATGACACTATCAAGTTTCGTAAATTTTTTTTTGTTTGATTTGATATTAATACTTTCTGATTATTGATCAGCGATATTAAAAACCCTCAAATAACTAAAAATAAAGTGTTTTGTGAGTCGAAATTTTTTTGCGCTTTTTAGTCTCAATATATAAGAAACTATCAAGTTTCGTCATTGTTTTTTTGTTTGATTTGATATTAATACTTTCTGATTATTGATCAGCGATATAAAAAACCCTCAAATAATTAAAAATAAAGTGTTTTGTGAGTTGAATTTTTTTTGCGCCTTTTAGTCTGAATATATTAGAAACTATCAAGTTTCGTAAATTTTTTTTTGTTTAATTTCATATTAATACTTACTGATTATTGATCAGCGATATTAAAAACCCTCAAATAATTAAAAATAAAGTGTTTCGTGAGTCGAAATTTTTTTGCGCCTTTTAGTCTCAATATATGACACTATCAAGTTTCGTCAATTTTTTTTGTGTTATTTCATATTAATACTTACTGATTATTGATCAGCGATATTAAAAACCCTCAAATAATTAAAAATAAAGTGTTTTGTGAGTTGAAATTTTTTGCGCCTTTTAGTCTCAATATATAAGACATTCAAGTTTCGTCAATTTTTTTTTGTTTGATTTAATATTAATACTTACTGATTATTGATCAGCGATATTAAAAACCCTCAAATAACTAAAAATAAAGTGTTTTGTGAGTCGAAATTTTTTTGCGCTTTTTAGTCTCAATATATAAGAAACTATCAAGTTTCGTCATTGTTTTTTTGTTTGATTTGATATTAATACTTTCTGATTATTGATCAGCGATATAAAAAACCCTCAAATAATTAAAAATAAAGTGTTTTGTGAGTTGAATTTTTTTTGCGCCTTTTAGTCTGAATATATTAGAAACTATCAAGTTTCGTAAATTTTTTTTTTGTTTAATTTCATATTAATACTTACTGATTATTGATCAGCGATATTAAAAACCCTCAAATAATTAAAAATAAAGTGTTTCGTGAGTCGAAATTTTTTTGTGCCTTTTAGTCTCAATATATGACACTATCAAGTTTCGTCAATTTTTTTTTGTTTGATTTGATATTAATACTTTCTGATTATTGATCAGCGATATTAAAAACCCTCAAATAACTAAAAATAAAGTGTTTTGTGAGTCGAAATTTTTTTGCGCTTTTTAGTCTCAATATATAAGAAACTATCAAGTTTCGTCAATTTTTTTTTGTTTAATTTCATTAAAATACTTACTGATTATTGATCAGCGATATTAAAAACCCTCAAATAACTTAAAATTAAGTGTTTTGTGTGTCGAAATTTTATGGCGCCTTATAGTCTCAATCTATTAGAAACTATCAAGTTTCGTCAATTTTTTTTTGTTTGATTTGATATTAATACTTTCTGATTATTGATCAGCGATATTAAAAACCCTCAAATAACTAAAAATAAAGTGTTTTGTGAGTTGAATTTTTTTTGCGCCTTTTAGTCTGAATATATAAGAAACTATCAAGTTTCGTAAATTTTTTTCTGTTTAATTTCATATTAATACTTACTGATTATTGATCAGCGATATAAAAAACCCTCAAATAACTCAAAATAAAGTGTTTTGTGAGTCGAATTTTTTTGGCGCCTTTTAGTCTCAATATATGACACTATCAAGTTTCGTCAATTTTTTTTTGTTTGATTTGATATTAATACTTTCTGATTATTGATCAGCGATATTAAAAACCCTCAAATAACTAAAAATAAAGTGTTTTGTGAGTCGAAATTTTTTTGCGCTTTTTAGTCTCAATATATAAGAAACTATCAAGTTTCGTCAATTTTTTTTTGTTTAATTTCATTAAAATACTTACTGATTATTGATCAGCGATATTAAAAACCCTCAAATAACTTAAAATTAAGTGTTTTGTGTGTCGAAATTTTATGGCGCCTTATAGTCTCAATCTATTAGAAACTATCAAGTTTCGTAAATTTTTTTTTGTTTGATTTCATATTAATACTTACTGATTATTGATCAGCGATATAAAAAACCCTCAAATAACTAAAAATAAAGTGTTTTGTGAGTCGAAATTTTTTTGCGCTTTTTAGTCTCAATATATAAAAAACTATCAAGTTTCGTCAATTTTTTTTGTTTGATTTCATATTAATACTTACTGATTATTGATCAGCGATATTAAAAACCCTCAAATAACTAAAAATTAAGTGTTTTGCGAGTCGAAATTTTTTTGCGCCTTTTAGTCTCAATATATAAAAAACTATCAAGTTTCGTAAATTTTTTTTTGTTTGATTTCATATTAATACTTACTGATTATTGATCAGCGATATAAAAAACCCTCAAATAACTAAAAATAAAGTGATTTGTGAGTCGAAATTTTTTGGCGCCTTTTAGTCTCAATTTTAAAGAAACTATCAAGTTTCGTCAATTTTTTTTGTTTGATCTCGTTTTAATACTTACTGATTATTGATCAGCGATATTAAAAACCCTCAAATAATTAAAAATAAAGTGTTTCGTGAGTCGAAATTTTTTTGTGCCTTTTAGTCTCAATATATGACACTATCAAGTTTCGTAAATTTTTTTTTGTTTGATTTGATATTAATACTTTCTGATTATTGATCAGCGATATTAAAAACCCTCAAATAACTAAAAATAAAGTGTTTTGTGAGTCGAAATTTTTTTGCGCTTTTTAGTCTCAATATATAAGAAACTATCAAGTTTCGTCATTGTTTTTTTGTTTGATTTGATATTAATACTTTCTGATTATTGATCAGCGATATAAAAAACCCTCAAATAATTAAAAATAAAGTGTTTTGTGAGTTGAATTTTTTTTGCGCCTTTTAGTCTGAATATATTAGAAACTATCAAGTTTCGTAAATTTTTTTTTGTTTAATTTCATATTAATACTTACTGATTATTGATCAGCGATATTAAAAACCCTCAAATAATTAAAAATAAAGTGTTTCGTGAGTCGAAATTTTTTTGCGCCTTTTAGTCTCAATATATGACACTATCAAGTTTCGTCAATTTTTTTTGTGTTATTTCATATTAATACTTACTGATTATTGATCAGCGATATTAAAAACCCTCAAATAATTAAAAATAAAGTGTTTTGTGAGTTGAAATTTTTTGCGCCTTTTAGTCTCAATATATAAGACATTCAAGTTTCGTCAATTTTTTTTTGTTTGATTTAATATTAATACTTACTGATTATTGATCAGCGATATTAAAAACCCTCAAATAACTAAAAATAAAGTGTTTTGTGAGTCGAAATTTTTTTGCGCTTTTTAGTCTCAATATATAAGAAACTATCAAGTTTCGTCATTGTTTTTTTGTTTGATTTGATATTAATACTTTCTGATTATTGATCAGCGATATAAAAAACCCTCAAATAATTAAAAATAAAGTGTTTTGTGAGTTGAATTTTTTTTGCGCCTTTTAGTCTGAATATATTAGAAACTATCAAGTTTCGTAAATTTTTTTTTTGTTTAATTTCATATTAATACTTACTGATTATTGATCAGCGATATTAAAAACCCTCAAATAATTAAAAATAAAGTGTTTCGTGAGTCGAAATTTTTTTGTGCCTTTTAGTCTCAATATATGACACTATCAAGTTTCGTCAATTTTTTTTTGTTTGATTTGATATTAATACTTTCTGATTATTGATCAGCGATATTAAAAACCCTCAAATAACTAAAAATAAAGTGTTTTGTGAGTCGAAATTTTTTTGCGCTTTTTAGTCTCAATATATAAGAAACTATCAAGTTTCGTCAATTTTTTTTTGTTTAATTTCATTAAAATACTTACTGATTATTGATCAGCGATATTAAAAACCCTCAAATAACTTAAAATTAAGTGTTTTGTGTGTCGAAATTTTATGGCGCCTTATAGTCTCAATCTATTAGAAACTATCAAGTTTCGTCAATTTTTTTTTGTTTGATTTGATATTAATACTTTCTGATTATTGATCAGCGATATTAAAAACCCTCAAATAACTAAAAATAAAGTGTTTTGTGAGTCGAAATTTTTTTGCGCTTTTTAGTCTCAATATATAAGAAACTATCAAGTTTCGTAAATTTTTTTCTGTTTAATTTCATATTAATACTTACTGATTATTGATCAGCGATATAAAAAACCCTCAAATAACTCAAAATAAAGTGTTTTGTGAGTCGAATTTTTTTGGCGCCTTTTAGTCTCAATATATAAAAAACTATCAAGTTTCGTCAATTTTTTTTGTTTGATTTCATATTAATACTTACTGATTATTGTTCAGCGATATTAAAAACCCTCAAATAACTAAAAATTAAGTGTTTTGCGAGTCGAAATTTTTTTGCGCATTTTAGTCTCAATATATAAAAAACTATCAAGTTTCGTAAATTTTTTTTTGTTTGATTTCATATTAATACTTACTGATTATTGATCAGCGATATAAAAAACCCTCAAATAACTAAAAATAAAGTGTTTTGGGAGTCGAAATTTTTTGGCGCCCTTTAGTCTCAATATATAAGAAACTATCAAGTTCTGTCAATTTTTTTGTTTGATTTCATATAAATAATTACTGATTATTTATTGATCAGCGATATTAAAAACCCTCAAATAACTAAAAATTAAGTGTTTTGTGAGTCGAAAATTTTTTGCGCCTTTTTGTCTCAATATATGAGACAATATCAAGTTTCGTCAATTTTTTTGGTTTGATTTCATAAATACTTACTGATTATTGATCAGCGATATTAAAAACCCTCAAATAACTAAAAATTAAGTGTTTTGTGAGTTGAAAATTTTTATCGCATTTTCGTCTCAATATAACTATCAAGTTTCGTCATTTTTTTTTGTTTGATTTCATATTAATACTTACTGATTATGGATCAGCGATATTAAAAACCCTCAAATAACTAAAAATAAAGTGTTTTGTGACTTGAAAATTTCTTGCGCATTTTCGTCTCAATATGAACAACTATCAAGTTTCGTCAATTTTTTTTTTGTTTGATTTCATATTTATACTAACTGATTATTGATCAGCGATATTAAAAACCCTCAAATAACTAAACATAAAGTGTTTTGTGAATCGAATTTTTTTGGCGCCTTTTAGTCTCAATATATAAGAAACTATCAAGTTTCGTCAATTTTTTTTGTTTGATTTCATATTAATACTTACAGATTATTGATCAGCGATATTAAAAACCCTCAAATAACTAAAAATAAAGTGTTTTGTGAGTTGAAAATTTTTTGCGCTATTAAGTCTGACTATATAAGACATTATCAAGTTTCGTCAATTTTTTTTTGCTTGATTTTATATTTATACTTACTGATTATTGATCAGTCTCAATATAAACAACTATCAAGTTTCTTCAATTTTTTTTTGTTTGATATCATATTAATACTTACTGATTATTGATCAGCGATATAAAAAACACTCAAATAACTAAAAATAAAGTGTTTTGTGAGTTGAAAATTTTTTGCGCTTATTAGTCTGACTATATAAGACATTATCAAGTTTCGTCAATTTTTTTTTGTTTGATTTCATATTTATACTTACAGATTATTGATCAGCGATATTAAAAACCCTCAAATAACTAAAAATAAAGTGTTTTGTGAGTTGAAAATTTTTTGCGCTATTAAGTCTGACTATATAAGACATTATCAAGTTTCGTCAATTTTTTTTTGCTTGATTTTATATTTATACTTACTGATTATTGACCAGTCTCAATAAAAACAAACAACTATCAAGTTTCTTCAATTTTTTTTTGTTTGATATCATATTAATACTTACTGATTATTGATCAGCGATATAAAAAACCCTCAAATAACTAAAAATAAAGTGTTTTGTGAGTCGAAAATTTTTGCGCCTTTTTGTCTCAATATATAAGACAATATCAAGTTTCGTAAATTTTTTTGGTTTGATTTCATAAATACTTACTGATTATTGATCAGCGATATTAAAAACCCTCAAATTACTAAAAATAAAGTGTTTTGTGAGTTGAAATTTTTTTGCGCTTATTAGTCTGACTATATAAGACATTATCAAGTTTCGTCAATTTTTTTTTGTTTGATTTCATATTTATACTTACTGATTATTGATCAGCGATATTAAAAACCCTCAAATAACTAAAAATTAAGTGTTTTGTGAGTTGAAAATTTTTATCGCATTTTCGTCTCAATACAACTATCAAGTTTCGTCATTTTTTTTTGTTTGATTTCATATTAATACTTACTGATTATTGATCAGCGATATTTAAAACCCTCAAATAACTAAAAATAAAGTGTTTTGTGAGTTCAAAAATTTTTGCGCATTTTCGTCTCAATATATAAGAAACTATCAAGTTTCGTCAATTTTTTTTTGCTTGATTTTATATTTATACTTACTGATTATTGATCAGCGATATTAAAAACCCTCAAATAACTAAAAATAAATTGTTTTGTGAGTTGAAAATTTTTTGAGTATTTTCGTTTCAATATAAACAACTATCAAGTTTCGTCAATTTTTTTTGTTTGATTTCGTATTAATACTTAATTATTATTGATAAGCGATATTAAAAACCCTGAAATACCTAAAAATAAAGTGTTAAGTGAGTCGAAATTTTTTGCGCCTTTTAGTCTCAATATATAAGAAACTATCAAGTTTCGTAAATTTTTTTTTGTTTGATTTCATATTAATACTTACTGATTTTTGTTTAGCGATATTAAAAACCCTCAAATAACTAAAAATAAAGTGTTTTGTGAGTTCAAAAATTTTTGCGCATTTTCGTCTCAATATATAAGAAACTATCAAGTTTCGTCAATTTTTTTTTGTTTGATTTCATATAAATACTTACTGATTATTGATCAGCGATATTAAAAACCCTCAAATAACTTAAAATAAAGTGTTTTGTAAATTGAAAATTTTTTGAGCATTTTCGTCTAAATATAAACAACTATCAAGTTTCGTCAACTTATATTTGTTTGATTTCATATTTATACTTACTTATTATTGATAAGCGATAATAAAAACCATCAAATACCTAAAAATAAAGTGTTTAGTGAGTCGAAATTTTTTGCGCCTTTTAGTCTCAATATATAAGAAACTATCAAGTTTCGTAAATTTTTTTATGTTTGATTTCATATTAATACTTACTGATTATTGTTTAGCGATTTTAAAAACCCTCAAATTACTAAAAATAAAGTGTTTTGTGAGTTGAAAATTTTTTGCGCTATTTAGTCTGAATATATAAGACATTATCAAGTTTCGTCAATTTTTTTTGTTTGATTTCATATTAATACTTACTTATTATTGATAAGCGATAATAAAAACCCTCAAATAACTAAAAATTAAGTGTTTTGTGAGTCAAAAACTTTTTAGCGCATTTTCGTCTCAATATAAACAATATCAAGTTTCTTCAATTTTTTTTTGTTTTATATCATATTCATACTTACTGATTATTGATCAGCGATATAAAAAACCCTCAAATAACTAAAAATAAAGTGTTTTGGGAGTCGAAATTTTTTGGCGCCCTTTAGTCTCAATATATAAGAAACTATCAAGTTCTGTCAATTTTTTTGTTTGATTTCATATAAATAATTACTGATTATTTATTGATCAGCGATATTAAAAACCCTCAAATAACTAAAAATTAAGTGTTTTGTGAGTCGAAAATTTTTTGCGCCTTTTTGTCTCAATATATGAGACAATATCAAGTTTCGTCAATTTTTTTGGTTTGATTTCATAAATACTTACTGATTATTGATCAGCGATATTAAAAACCCTCAAATAACTAAAAATTAAGTGTTTTGTGAGTTGAAAATTTTTATCGCATTTTCGTCTCAATATAACTATCAAGTTTCGTCATTTTTTTTTGTTTGATTTCATATTAATACTTACTGATTATGGATCAGCGATATTAAAAACCCTCAAATAACTAAAAATAAAGTGTTTTGTGACTTGAAAATTTCTTGCGCATTTTCGTCTCAATATGAACAACTATCAAGTTTCGTCAATTTTTTTTTTGTTTGATTTCATATTTATACTAACTGATTATTGATCAGCGATATTAAAAACCCTCAAATAACTAAACATAAAGTGTTTTGTGAATCGAATTTTTTTGGCGCCTTTTAGTCTCAATATATAAGAAACTATCAAGTTTCGTCAATTTTTTTTGTTTGATTTCATATTTATACTTACAGATTATTGATCAGCGATATTAAAAACCCTCAAATAACTAAAAATAAAGTGTTTTGTGAGTTGAAAATTTTTTGCGCTATTAAGTCTGACTATATAAGACATTATCAAGTTTCGTCAATTTTTTTTTGCTTGATTTTATATTTATACTTACTGATTATTGATCAGTCTCAATATAAACAACTATCAAGTTTCTTCAATTTTTTTTTGTTTGATATCATATTAATACTTACTGATTATTGATCAGCGATATAAAAAACACTCAAATAACTAAAAATAAAGTGTTTTGTGAGTTGAAAATTTTTTGCGCTTATTAGTCTGACTATATAAGACATTATCAAGTTTCGTCAATTTTTTTTTGTTTGATTTCATATTTATACTTACAGATTATTGATCAGCGATATTAAAAACCCTCAAATAACTAAAAATAAAGTGTTTTGTGAGTTGAAAATTTTTTGCGCTATTAAGTCTGACTATATAAGACATTATCAAGTTTCGTCAATTTTTTTTTGCTTGATTTTATATTTATACTTACTGATTATTGACCAGTCTCAATAAAAACAAACAACTATCAAGTTTCTTCAATTTTTTTTTGTTTGATATCATATTAATACTTACTGATTATTGATCAGCGATATAAAAAACCCTCAAATAACTAAAAATAAAGTGTTTTGTGAGTCGAAAATTTTTTGCGCCTTTTTGTCTCAATATATAAGACAATATCAAGTTTCGTCAATTTTTTTGGTTTGATTTCATAAATACTTACTGATTATTGATCAGCGATATTAAAAACCCTCAAATTACTAAAAATAAAGTGTTTTGTGAGTTGAAAATTTTTTGCGCTTATTAGTCTGACTATATAAGACATTATCAAGTTTCGTCAATTTTTTTTTGTTTGATTTCATATTTATACTTACTGATTATTGATCAGCGATATTAAAAACCCTCAAATAACTAAAAATTAAGTGTTTTGTGAGTTGAAAATTTTTATCGCATTTTCGTCTCAATACAACTATCAAGTTTCGTCATTTTTTTTTGTTTGATTTCATATTAATACTTACTGATTATTGATCAGCGATATTTAAAACCCTCAAATAAGTAAAAATAAAGTGTTTTGTGAGTTCAAAAATTTTTGCGCATTTTCGTCTCAATATATAAGAAACTATCAAGTTTCGTCAATTTTTTTTTGCTTGATTTTATATTTATACTTACTGATTATTGATCAGCGATATTAAAAACCCTCAAATAACTAAAAATAAAGTGTTTTGTGAGTTGAAAATTTTTTGCGCTATTTAGTCTGACTATATAAGACATTATCAAGTTTCGTCATTTTTTTTTTGCTTGATTTCATATTTATACTTACTGATTATTGATCAGCGATATTAAAAACCCTCAAATAACTAAAAATAAATTGTTTTGTGAGTTGAAAATTTTTTGAGTATTTTCGTTTCAATATAAACAACTATCAAGTTTCGTCAATTTTTTTTGTTTGATTTCGTATTAATACTTAATTATTATTGATAAGCGATATTAAAAACCCTGAAATACCTAAAAATAAAGTGTTAAGTGAGTCGAAATTTTTTGCGCCTTTTAGTCTCAATATATAAGAAACTATCAAGTTTCGTAAATTTTTTTTTGTTTGATTTCATATTAATACTTACTGATTTTTGTTTAGCGATATTAAAAACCCTCAAATAACTAAAAATAAAGTGTTTTGTGAGTTCAAAAATTTTTGCGCATTTTCGTCTCAATATATAAGAAACTATCAAGTTTCGTCAATTTTTTTTTGTTTGATTTCATATAAATACTTACTGATTATTGATCAGCGATATTAAAAACCCTCAAATAACTTAAAATAAAGTGTTTTGTAAATTAAAAATTTTTTGAGCATTTTCGTCTAAATATAAACAACTATCAAGTTTCGTCAACTTATATTTGTTTGATTTGATATTTATACTTACTTATTATTGATAAGCGATAATAAAAACCATCAAATACCTAAAAATAAAGTGTTTAGTGAGTCGAAATTTTTTGCGCCTTTTAGTCTCAATATATAAGAAACTATCAAGTTTCGTAAATTTTTTTATGTTTGATTTCATATTAATACTTACTGATTATTGTTTAGCGATATTAAAAACCCTCAAATTACTAAAAATAAAGTGTTTTGTGAGTTGAAAATTTTTTGCGCTATTTAGTCTGAATATATAAGACATTATCAAGTTTCGTCAATTTTTTTTGTTTGATTTCATATTAATACTTACTTATTATTGATAAGCGATAATAAAAACCCTCAAATAACTAAAAATTAAGTGTTTTGTGAGTCAAAAACTTTTTAGCGCATTTTCGTCTCAATATAAACAATATCAAGTTTCTTCAATTTTTTTTTGTTTTATATCATATTCATACTTACTGATTATTGATCAGCGATATAAAAAACCCTCAAATAACTAAAAATAAAGTGTTTTGGGAGTCGAAATTTTTTGGCGCCCTTTAGTCTCAATATATAAGAAACTATCAAGTTCTGTCAATTTTTTTGTTTGATTTCATATAAATAATTACTGATTATTTATTGATCAGCGATATTAAAAACCCTCAAATAACTAAAAATTAAGTGTTTTGTGAGTCGAAAATTTTTTGCGCCTTTTTGTCTCAATATATGAGACAATATCAAGTTTCGTCAATTTTTTTGGTTTGATTTCATAAATACTTACTGATTATTGATCAGCGATATTAAAAACCCTCAAATAACTAAAAATTAAGTGTTTTGTGAGTTGAAAATTTTTATCGCATTTTCGTCTCAATATAACTATCAAGTTTCGTCATTTTTTTTTGTTTGATTTCATATTAATACTTACTGATTATGGATCAGCGATATTAAAAACCCTCAAATAACTAAAAATAAAGTGTTTTGTGACTTGAAAATTTCTTGCGCATTTTCGTCTCTATATGAACAACTATCAAGTTTCGTCAATTTTTTTTTTGTTTGATTTCATATTTATACTAACTGATTATTGATCAGCGATATTAAAAACCCTCAAATAACTAAACATAAAGTGTTTTGTGAATCGAATTTTTTTGGCGCCTTTTAGTCTCAATATATAAGAAACTATCAAGTTTCGTCAATTTTTTTTGTTTGATTTCATATTAATACTTACAGATTATTGATCAGCGATATTAAAAACCCTCAAATAACTAAAAATAAAGTGTTTTGTGAGTTGAAAATTTTTTGCGCTATTAAGTCTGACTATATAAGACATTATCAAGTTTCGTCAATTTTTTTTTGCTTGATTTTATATTTATACTTACTGATTATTGATCAGTCTCAATATAAACAACTATCAAGTTTCTTCAATTTTTTTTTGTTTGATATCATATTAATACTTACTGATTATTGATCAGCGATATAAAAAACACTCAAATAACTAAAAATAAAGTGTTTTGTGAGTTGAAAATTTTTGCGCTTATTAGTCTGACTATATAAGACATTATCAAGTTTCTTCAATTTTTTTTTGTTTGATTTCATATTTATACTTACTGATTATTGATCAGCGATATAAAAAACCCTCAAATAACTAAAAATAAAGTGTTTTGTGAGTCGAAAATTTTTTGCGCCTTTTTGTCTCAATATATAAGACAATATCAAGTTTCGTCAATTTTTTTGGTTTGATTTCATAAATACTTACTGATTATTGATCAGCGATATTAAAAACCCTCAAATTACTAAAAATAAAGTGTTTTGTGAGTTGAAAATTTTTTGCGCTTATTAGTCTGACTATATAAGACATTATCAAGTTTCGTCAATTTTTTTTTGTTTGATTTCATATTTATACTTACTGATTATTGATCAGCGATATTAAAAACCCTCAAATAACTAAAAATTAAGTGTTTTGTGAGTTGAAAATTTTTATCGCATTTTCGTCTCAATACAACTATCAAGTTTCGTCATTTTTTTTTGTTTGATTTCATATTAATACTTACTGATTATTGATCAGCGATATTTAAAACCCTCAAATAAGTAAAAATAAAGTGTTTTGTGAGTTCAAAAATTTTTGCGCATTTTCGTCTCAATATATAAGAAACTATCAAGTTTCGTCAATTTTTTTTTGCTTGATTTTATATTTATACTTACTGATTATTGATCAGCGATATTAAAAACCCTCAAATAACTAAAAATAAAGTGTTTTGTGAGTTGAAAATTTTTTGCGCTATTTAGTCTGACTATATAAGACATTATCAAGTTTCGTCATTTTTTTTTTGCTTGATTTCATATTTATACTTACTGATTATTGATCAGCGATATTAAAAACCCTCAAATAACTAAAAATAAATTGTTTTGTGAGTTGAAAATTTTTTGAGTATTTTCGTTTCAATATAAACAACTATCAAGTTTCGTCAATTTTTTTTGTTTGATTTCGTATTAATACTTAATTATTATTGATAAGCGATATTAAAAACCCTGAAATACCTAAAAATAAAGTGTTAAGTGAGTCGAAATTTTTTGCGCCTTTTAGTCTCAATATATAAGAAACTATCAAGTTTCGTAAATTTTTTTTTGTTTGATTTCATATTAATACTTACTGATTTTTGTTTAGCGATATTAAAAACCCTCAAATAACTAAAAATAAAGTGTTTTGTGAGTTCAAAAATTTTTGCGCATTTTCGTCTCAATATATAAGAAACTATCAAGTTTCGTCAATTTTTTTTTGTTTGATTTCATATAAATACTTACTGATTATTGATCAGCGATATTAAAAACCCTCAAATAACTTAAAATAAAGTGTTTTGTAAATTGAAAATTTTTTGAGCATTTTCGTCTAAATATAAACAACTATCAAGTTTCGTCAACTTATATTTGTTTGATTTGATATTTATACTTACTTATTATTGATAAGCGATAATAAAAACCATCAAATACCTAAAAATAAAGTGTTTAGTGAGTCGAAATTTTTTGCGCCTTTTAGTCTCAATATATAAGAAACTATCAAGTTTCGTAAATTTTTTTATGTTTGATTTCATATTAATACTTACTGATTATTGTTTAGCGATATTAAAAACCCTCAAATTACTAAAAATAAAGTGTTTTGTGAGTTGAAAATTTTTTGCGCTATTTAGTCTGAATATATAAGACATTATCAAGTTTCGTCAATTTTTTTTGTTTGATTTCATATTAATACTTACTTATTATTGATAAGCGATAATAAAAACCCTCAAATAACTAAAAATTAAGTGTTTTGTGAGTCAAAAACTTTTTAGCGCATTTTCGTCTCAATATAAACAATATCAAGTTTCTTCAATTTTTTTTTGTTTTATATCATATTCATACTTACTGATTATTGATCAGCGATATAAAAAACCCTCAAATAACTAAAAATAAAGTGTTTTGGGAGTCGAAATTTTTTGGCGCCCTTTAGTCTCAATATATAAGAAACTATCAAGTTCTGTCAATTTTTTTGTTTGATTTCATATAAATAATTACTGATTATTTATTGATCAGCGATATTAAAAACCCTCAAATAACTAAAAATTAAGTGTTTTGTGAGTCGAAAATTTTTTGCGCCTTTTTGTCTCAATATATGAGACAATATCAAGTTTCGTCAATTTTTTTGGTTTGATTTCATAAATACTTACTGATTATTGATCAGCGATATTAAAAACCCTCAAATAACTAAAAATTAAGTGTTTTGTGAGTTGAAAATTTTTATCGCATTTTCGTCTCAATATAACTATCAAGTTTCGTCATTTTTTTTTGTTTGATTTCATATTAATACTTACTGATTATGGATCAGCGATATTAAAAACCCTCAAATAACTAAAAATAAAGTGTTTTGTGACTTGAAAATTTCTTGCGCATTTTCGTCTCTATATGAACAACTATCAAGTTTCGTCAATTTTTTTTTTGTTTGATTTCATATTTATACTAACTGATTATTGATCAGCGATATTAAAAACCCTCAAATAACTAAACATAAAGTGTTTTGTGAATCGAATTTTTTTGGCGCCTTTTAGTCTCAATATATAAGAAACTATCAAGTTTCGTCAATTTTTTTTGTTTGATTTCATATTAATACTTACAGATTATTGATCAGCGATATTAAAAACCCTCAAATAACTAAAAATAAAGTGTTTTGTGAGTTGAAAATTTTTTGCGCTATTAAGTCTGACTATATAAGACATTATCAAGTTTCGTCAATTTTTTTTTGCTTGATTTTATATTTATACTTACTGATTATTGATCAGTCTCAATATAAACAACTATCAAGTTTCTTCAATTTTTTTTTGTTTGATATCATATTAATACTTACTGATTATTGATCAGCGATATAAAAAACACTCAAATAACTAAAAATAAAGTGTTTTGTGAGTTGAAAATTTTTTGCGCTTATTAGTCTGACTATATAAGACATTATCAAGTTTCGTCAATTTTTTTTTGTTTGATTTCATATTTATACTTACTGATTATTGATCAGCGATATTAAAAACCCTCAAATTACTAAAAATAAAGTGTTTTGTGAGTTCAAAAATTTTTGCGCATTTTCGTCTCAATATATAAGAAACTATCAAGTTTCGTCAATTTTTTTTTGTTTGATTTCATATAAATACTTACTGATTATTGATCAGCGATATTAAAAACCCTCAAATAACTTAAAATAAAGTGTTTTGTAAATTGAAAATTTTTTGAGCATTTTCGTCTAAATATAAATAACTATCAAGTTTCGTCAACTTATATTTGTTTGATTTCATATTTATACTTACTTATTATTGATAAGCGATAATAAAAACCATCAAATACCTAAAAATAAAGTGTTTAGTGAGTCGAAATTTTTTGCGCCTTTTAGTCTCAATATATAAGAAACTATCAAGTTTCGTAAATTTTTTTATGTTTGATTTCATATTAATACTTACTGATTATTGTTTAGCGATATTAAAAACCCTCAAATTACTAAAAATAAAGTGTTTTGTGAGTTGAAAATTTTTTGCGCTATTTAGTCTGAATATATAAGACATTATCAAGTTTCGTCAATTTTTTTTGTTTGATTTCATATTAATACTTACTTATTATTGATAAGCGATAATAAAAACCCTCAAATAACTAAAAATTAAGTGTTTTGTGAGTCAAAAACTTTTTAGCGCATTTTCGTCTCAATATAAACAATATCAAGTTTCTTCAATTTTTTTTTGTTTTATATCATATTCATACTTACTGATTATTGATCAGCGATATAAAAAACCCTCAAATAACTAAAAATAAAGTGTTTTGATAATTGAATTTTTTCCGCCTTTTAGTCTCAATATATAAGACACTATCCAGTTTCGTCAATTTTTTTTTTGTTTGATTTCATATTAATACTTACTAATTATTGATCAGCGATATTAAAAACCCTCAAATAACTAAAAATAAAGTGTTTTGTGAGTTGAAAATTTTTGGTGCTATTTAGTCTCACTATATAAGACATTATCAAGTTTCGTCAATTTTTTTTTGTTTGATTTCATATTTTTCTTACTTATTATTGATAAGCGATAATAAAAACCCTCAAATAACTAAAAATAAAGTGTTTTGTGAGTCGAAAACTTTTCAGCGCCATTTTCGTCTTAATATAAACAACTATCAAGTTTTGTCATTTTTTTTTGTTTGATATCATTTTAATACTTACTGATTATTGATCAGCGATATAAAAAACCCTCAAATAACTAAAAATAAAGTGTTTTGTGAGTTGAAAATTTTTTGCGAATTTTCGTCTCAATATAAACAACTATCAAGTTTCGTCAATTTTTTTTTGTTTGATTTCATATTAATACTTACTGATTATTGATCAGCGATATTAAAAACCCTCAAATAACTAAAAATTAAGTGTTTTGTGAGTCGAAATTTTTTTGCGCCTTTTAGTCTCAATATATAAGACACTATTAAGTTTCGTCAATTTTTTTTTCTTTGATTTGATATTAATACTTTCTGATTATTGATCAGCGATATTAAAAACCCTCAAATAACTAAAAATAAATTATTTTGTGAGTCGAAATTTTTTTGCGCCTTTTAGTCTCAATATATAAGAAACTATCAAGTTTCGTCAATTTTTTTTGTTTGATTTCATATTAATACATACAGATTATTGATCAGCGATATTTAAAACCCTCAAATATCTAAAAATAAAGTGTTTTGTGAGTCGAAATTTTTCTCGCCTGTTAGTCTCAATATATAAGAAACTATCAAGTTTCGTAAATTTTTTTTTGTTTGATTTCATATTAATACTTACTTATTGATCAGCGATATTAAAAACCCTCAAATAACTAAAAATAAAGTGTTTTGTGAGTTGAATATTTTTTGCGCATTTTAGTCATAAGACACTATCAAGTTTCGTCAATTTTTCTTTGTTTGATATCATATTAATACTTACTGATTATTGATCAGCGATATAAAAAACCCTCAAATAACTATAAATAAAGTGTTTCGTGAGTCGAAATTTTTTTGCGAATTTTCGTCTCAATATAAACAACTATCAAGTTTCGTCAATTTTTTTTGTTTGATTTCATATTTATACTTACTTATTATTGATAAGCGATAGTAAAAACCCTCAAATAACTAAAAATAAAGTGTTTTCTAAGTTGAAAATTTTTTGCGCCTTTTAGTCTAAATATATACGACACTATCAAGTTTCGTCAATTTTTTTTTGTTTGATTTCATATTAATACTTACTAATTATTGATCAGCGATATTAAAAACCCTCCAATAACTAAAAATAAAGTATTTTGTGAGTTAAAATTTTTTTGGCGAATTTTCGTCTCATAAACAACTATCAAGTTTCGTCAATTTTTTTTGTTTGATTTCATATTTAAACTTACTTATTATTGATAAGCGATAGTAAAAACCTTCAAATAACTTAAAATAAAGTGTTTCGTGAGTCGAAATTTTTTTGCGAATTTTCGTCTCAATATAAACAACTATCAAGTTTCGTAAATTTTTTTTGTTTGATTTCATATTTATACTTACTTATTATTGATAAGCGATAGTAAAAACCCTCAAATAACTAAAAATAAAGTGTTTTGTAAGTTGAAAATTTTTTGCGCCTTTTAGTCTATATATATAAGACACTATCAAGTTTCGTCAATTTTTTTTTGTTTGATTTCATATTAATACTTACTAATTATTGTTCAGCGATATTAAAAACCCTCAAATAACTCAAAAAAAAGTGCTTTGTGAGTTAAAATTTTTTGCGCCTTTTAGTCTCAATATATAAGAAACTATCAAGTCTCGTCAATTTTTTTTGTTTGATTTCATATTAATACTTACTGATATGAAATCAAACAAAAAAAATTGACGAGACTTCATAATAATTTAATAAATTAATAAATTAATTAATTAATAATAATAATTAATTAATTTATAATTAATAATTAATTATTTAATTAATTAATTAATTAATATTTTAATTAATTAATAAACTTTTTTGCGCGTTTTCGTCTCAATATAAACAACTATCAAGTTTCGTCAATTTTTTTTTGTTTGATCTCGTTTTAATACTTTCTGATTATTGATCAGCGATATTTAAAACCCTCAAATACCTAAAAATAAAGTGTTTTGTGAGTCGAAATTTTTTTGCGCCTTTTAGTCTCAATATATAAGAAACTATCAAGTTTCGTCAATTTTTTTTGTTTGATTTCATATTAATACATACAGATTATTGATCAGCGATATTTAAAACCCTCAAATATCTAAAAATAAAGTGTTTTGTGAGTCGAAATTTTTCTCGCCTTTTAGTCTCAATATATAAGAAACTATCAAGTTTCGTCAATTTTTTTTTGTTTGATTTCATATTAATACTTACTGATTATTGATCAGCGATATTAAAAACCCTCAAATAACTAAAAATAAAGTGTTTTGTGAGTCGAAATTTTTTGGCGCCTTTTGGTCTCAATATATAAGAAACTATCAAGTTTCGTCATTTTTTTTTGTTTGATTTCATATTAATACTTACTGATTATTGATCAGCGATATAAAAAACCTTCAAATAACTAAAAATAAAGTGTTTTGTGAGTTGAAAATTTTTTGCGAATTTTCGTCTCAATATAAACAACTATCAAGTTTCGTCAATTTTTTTTTGTTTGATTTCATATTAATACTTACTGATTATTGATCAGCGATATAAAAAAACCCTCAAATAACTAAAAATTAAGTGTTTTGTGAGTCGAAATTTTTTGCGCCTTTTAGTCTCAATATATAAGAAACTATCAAGTTTCGTCAATTTTTTTTGTTTGATTTCATATTAATACATACAGATTATTGATCAGCGATATTTAAAACCCTCAAATATATAAAAATAAAGTGTTTTGTGAGTCGAAATTTTTCTCGCCTTTTAGTCTCAATATATAAGAAACTATCAAGTTTCGTCAATTTTTTTTTGTTTGATTTCATATTAATACTTACTGATTATTGATCAGCGATATTAAAAACCCTCAAATAACTAAAGATAAAGTGTTTTGTGAGTCGAAATTTTTTGGCTCCTTTTGGTCTCAATATATAAGAAACTATCAAGTTTCGTCATTTTTTTTTGTTTGATTTCATATTAATACTTACTGATTATTGATCAGCGATATAAAAAACCTTCAAATAACTAAAAATAAAGTGTTTTGTGAGTTGAAAATTTTTTGCGAATTTTCGTCTCAATATAAGCAACTATCAAGTTTCGTCAATTTTTTTTTTGTTTGATTTCATATTAATACTTACTGATTATTGATCAGCGATATTAAAAACCCTCAAATAACTAAAAATTAAGTGTTTTGTGAGTCGAAATTTTTCTCGCCTTTTAGTCTCAATATATAAGAAACTATCAAGTTTCGTCAATTTTTTTTTGTTTGATTTCATATTAATACTTACTGATTATTGATCAGCGATATTAAAAACCCTCAAATAACTAAAAATAAAGTGTTTTGTGAGTTGAAAATTTTTTGCGCATTTTAGTCTCAATATATAAGACACTATCAAATTTCGTCAAGTTTTTTTGTTTGATTTCATATTAATACTTACTGATTATTGATCAGCGATATTAAAAACCCTCAAATAACTAAAAATTAAGTGTTTTGTGACTTGAAAATTTTTCGCGCATTTTCGTCTTAATATAAACAACTATCAAGTTTTGTCATTTTTTTTTGTTTGATATCATTTTAATACTTACTGATTATTGATCAGCGATATAAAAAACCCTCAAATAACTAAAAATAAAGTGTTTTGTGAGTCGAAAATTTTTTGCGCCTTTTTGTCTCAATATATAAGACACTATCAAGTTAAGTCATTTTTTTTTTGTTTGATTTCATATTAATACTTTCCGATTATTGATCAGCGATATTAAAAACCCTAAAATAACTCAAAATAAAGTGTTTTGTGAGTTGAAATTTTTTACGCCTTTTAGTCTCAATATACAAGACACTATCAAGTTTCGTCAATTTTTTTTGGTTTGATCTCGTTTAAATACTTACTGATTATTGATGAGCGATATAAAAAACCCTCAAATAACTATAAATAAAGTTTTTCGTGAGTCGAAATTTTTTTGCGAATTTTCGTCTCAATATAAACAACTATCAAGTTTCGTAAATTTTTTTTGTTTGATTTAATATTTATACTTACTTATTATTGATAAGCGATAGTAAAAACCCTCAAATAACTAAAAATAAAGTGTTTTGTAAGTTGAAAATTTTTTGCGCCTTTTAGTCTATATATACACTATCAAGTTTCGTCAATTTTTTTTGTTTGATTTCATATTAATACTTACTTATTATTGATAAGCGATAATAAAAACCCTCAAATAACTAAAAATTAAGTGTTTTGTGAGTCAAAAACTTTTTAGCGCATTTTCGTCTCAATATAAACAATATCAAGTTTCTTCAATTTTTTTTTGTTTTATATCATATTCATACTTACTGATTATTGATCAGCGATATAAAAAACCCTCAAATAACTAAAAATAAAGTGTTTTGATAATTGAATTTTTTCCGCCTTTTAGTCTCAATATATAAGACACTATCCAGTTTCGTCAATTTTTTTTTTGTTTGATTTCATATTAATACTTACTAATTATTGATCAGCGATATTAAAAACCCTCAAATAACTAAAAATAAAGTGTTTTGTGAGTTGAAAATTTTTGGTGCTATTTAGTCTCACTATATAAGACATTATCAAGTTTCGTCAATTTTTTTTTGTTTGATTTCATATTTTTCTTACTTATTATTGATAAGCGATAATAAAAACCCTCAAATAACTAAAAATAAAGTGTTTTGTGAGTCGAAAACTTTTCAGCGCCATTTTCGTCTTAATATAAACAACTATCAAGTTTTGTCATTTTTTTTTGTTTGATATCATTTTAATACTTACTGATTATTGATCAGCGATATAAAAAACCCTCAAATAACTAAAAATAAAGTGTTTTGTGAGTTGAAAATTTTTTGCGAATTTTCGTCTCAATATAAACAACTATCAAGTTTCGTCAATTTTTTTTTGTTTGATTTCATATTAATACTTACTGATTATTGATCAGCGATATTAAAAACCCTCAAATAACTAAAAATTAAGTGTTTTGTGAGTCGAAATTTTTTTGCGCCTTTTAGTCTCAATATATAAGACACTATTAAGTTTCGTCAATTTTTTTTTCTTTGATTTGATATTAATACTTTCTGATTATTGATCAGCGATATTAAAAACCCTCAAATAACTAAAAATAAATTATTTTGTGAGTCGAAATTTTTTTGCGCCTTTTAGTCTCAATATATAAGAAACTATCAAGTTTCGTCAATTTTTTTTGTTTGATTTCATATTAATACATACAGATTATTGATCAGCGATATTTAAAACCCTCAAATATCTAAAAATAAAGTGTTTTGTGAGTCGAAATTTTTCTCGCCTGTTAGTCTCAATATATAAGAAACTATCAAGTTTCGTAAATTTTTTTTTGTTTGATTTCATATTAATACTTACTTATTGATCAGCGATATTAAAAACCCTCAAATAACTAAAAATAAAGTGTTTTGTGAGTTGAATATTTTTTGCGCATTTTAGTCATAAGACACTATCAAGTTTCGTCAATTTTTCTTTGTTTGATATCATATTAATACTTACTGATTATTGATCAGCGATATAAAAAACCCTCAAATAACTATAAATAAAGTGTTTCGTGAGTCGAAATTTTTTTGCGAATTTTCGTCTCAATATAAACAACTATCAAGTTTCGTCAATTTTTTTTGTTTGATTTCATATTTATACTTACTTATTATTGATAAGCGATAGTAAAAACCCTCAAATAACTAAAAATAAAGTGTTTTCTAAGTTGAAAATTTTTTGCGCCTTTTAGTCTAAATATATACGACACTATCAAGTTTCGTCAATTTTTTTTTGTTTGATTTCATATTAATACTTACTAATTATTGATCAGCGATATTAAAAACCCTCCAATAACTAAAAATAAAGTGTTTTGTGAGTTAAAATTTTTTTGGCGAATTTTCGTCTCATAAACAACTATCAAGTTTCGTCAATTTTTTTTGTTTGATTTCATATTTAAACTTACTTATTATTGATAAGCGATAGTAAAAACCCTCAAATAACTTAAAATAAAGTGTTTCGTGAGTCGAAATTTTTTTGCGAATTTTCGTCTCAATATAAACAACTATCAAGTTTCGTAAATTTTTTTTGTTTGATTTCATATTTATACTTACTTATTATTGATAAGCGATAGTAAAAACCCTCAAATAACTAAAAATAAAGTGTTTTGTAAGTTGAAAATTTTTTGCGCCTTTTAGTCTATATATATAAGACACTATCAAGTTTCGTCAATTTTTTTTTGTTTGATTTCATATTAATACTTACTAATTATTGTTCAGCGATATTAAAAACCCTCAAATAACTCAAAAAAAAGTGCTTTGTGAGTTAAAATTTTTTGCGCCTTTTAGTCTCAATATATAAGAAACTATCAAGTCTCGTCAATTTTTTTTGTTTGATTTCATATTAATACTTACTGATATGAAATCAAACAAAAAAAATTGACGAGACTTCATAATAATTTAATAAATTAATAAATTAATTAATTAATAATAATAATTAATTAATTTATAATTAATAATTAATTATTTAATTAATTAATTAATTAATATTTTAATTAATTAATAAACTTTTTTGCGCGTTTTCGTCTCAATATAAACAACTATCAAGTTTCGTCAATTTTTTTTTGTTTGATCTCGTTTTAATACTTTCTGATTATTGATCAGCGATATTTAAAACCCTCAAATACCTAAAAATAAAGTGTTTTGTGAGTCGAAATTTTTTTGCGCCTTTTAGTCTCAATATATAAGAAACTATCAAGTTTCGTCAATTTTTTTTGTTTGATTTCATATTAATACATACAGATTATTGATCAGCGATATTTAAAACCCTCAAATATCTAAAAATAAAGTGTTTTGTGAGTCGAAATTTTTCTCGCCTTTTAGTCTCAATATATAAGAAACTATCAAGTTTCGTCAATTTTTTTTTGTTTGATTTCATATTAATACTTACTGATTATTGATCAGCGATATTAAAAACCCTCAAATAACTAAAAATAAAGTGTTTTGTGAGTCGAAATTTTTTGGCGCCTTTTGGTCTCAATATATAAGAAACTATCAAGTTTCGTCATTTTTTTTTGTTTGATTTCATATTAATACTTACTGATTATTGATCAGCGATATAAAAAACCTTCAAATAACTAAAAATAAAGTGTTTTGTGAGTTGAAAATTTTTTGCGAATTTTCGTCTCAATATAAACAACTATCAAGTTTCGTCAATTTTTTTTTGTTTGATTTCATATTAATACTTACTGATTATTGATCAGCGATATAAAAAAACCCTCAAATAACTAAAAATTAAGTGTTTTGTGAGTCGAAATTTTTTGCGCCTTTTAGTCTCAATATATAAGAAACTATCAAGTTTCGTCAATTTTTTTTGTTTGATTTCATATTAATACATACAGATTATTGATCAGCGATATTTAAAACCCTCAAATATATAAAAATAAAGTGTTTTGTGAGTCGAAATTTTTCTCGCCTTTTAGTCTCAATATATAAGAAACTATCAAGTTTCGTCAATTTTTTTTTGTTTGATTTCATATTAATACTTACTGATTATTGATCAGCGATATTAAAAACCCTCAAATAACTAAAGATAAAGTGTTTTGTGAGTCGAAATTTTTTGGCTCCTTTTGGTCTCAATATATAAGAAACTATCAAGTTTCGTCATTTTTTTTTGTTTGATTTCATATTAATACTTACTGATTATTGATCAGCGATATAAAAAACCTTCAAATAACTAAAAATAAAGTGTTTTGTGAGTTGAAAATTTTTTGCGAATTTTCGTCTCAATATAAGCAACTATCAAGTTTCGTCAATTTTTTTTTGTTTGATTTCATATTAATACTTACTGATTATTGATCAGCGATATTAAAAACCCTCAAATAACTAAAAATTAAGTGTTTTGTGAGTCGAAATTTTTCTCGCCTTTTAGTCTCAATATATAAGAAACTATCAAGTTTCGTCAATTTTTTTTTGTTTGATTTCATATTAATACTTACTGATTATTGATCAGCGATATTAAAAACCCTCAAATAACTAAAAATAAAGTGTTTTGTGAGTTGAAAATTTTTTGCGCATTTTAGTCTCAATATATAAGACACTATCAAATTTCGTCAAGTTTTTTTGTTTGATTTCATATTAATACTTACTGATTATTGATCAGCGATATTAAAAACCCTCAAATAACTAAAAATTAAGTGTTTTGTGACTTGAAAATTTTTCGCGCATTTTCGTCTTAATATAAACAACTATCAAGTTTTGTCATTTTTTTTTGTTTGATATCATTTTAATACTTACTGATTATTGATCAGCGATATAAAAAACCCTCAAATAACTAAAAATAAAGTGTTTTGTGAGTCGAAAATTTTTTGCGCCTTTTTGTCTCAATATATAAGACACTATCAAGTTAAGTCATTTTTTTTTTGTTTGATTTCATATTAATACTTTCCGATTATTGATCAGCGATATTAAAAACCCTAAAATAACTCAAAATAAAGTGTTTTGTGAGTTGAAATTTTTTACGCCTTTTAGTCTCAATATACAAGACACTATCAAGTTTCGTCAATTTTTTTTGGTTTGATCTCGTTTAAATACTTACTGATTATTGATGAGCGATATAAAAAACCCTCAAATAACTATAAATAAAGTTTTTCGTGAGTCGAAATTTTTTTGCGAATTTTCGTCTCAATATAAACAACTATCAAGTTTCGTAAATTTTTTTTGTTTGATTTAATATTTATACTTACTTATTATTGATAAGCGATAGTAAAAACCCTCAAATAACTAAAAATAAAGTGTTTTGTAAGTTGAAAATTTTTTGCGCCTTTTAGTCTATATATACACTATCAAGTTTCGTCAATTTTTTTTTGTTTGATTTCATATTAATACTTACTTATTATTGATCAGCG